>OY992876.1:404110942-404277600 GCA_963921405.1 Cepaea hortensis
GGTGCTTCTTTTACTCTCGCTGACAGTCTGAACATCCACGTGAGAACACATACAGGGGAGAAACCTTACAAGTGTGATGCTTGTGGTGCTTCTTTTACTCAGGTTGGCAATCTGAAGAAACATAAGATAACACATACAGGAAAGAAAACTTTCAAGAGTGATGTTTGTGGTGCTTCTTTTACTCTGGCTGGCAATCTGAAGAAACATAAGCGAACACATACAGAAGAGAAACCTTACAAATGTGTTGATTGTGGTGCTTCTTTTGCTTATGCTCACACTCTGAAGTACCACAATAGAACACATACAGGAGAGAAACCTTACAAGTGTGATATTTGCGGTGATTCTTTTAATCAGGCTGGCAGTCTGAAGAAACATAAGCGCACACATACAGGAGAGAAACCTTACAAATGTGATGTTTGTGGTACTTGTTTTGCTGAAACTGGCAATCTGAACACCCACATCAGAACACATACAGGAGAGAAACCTTACAAGTGTGATGATTGTGGTGCTTCTTTTACTCGGGCTCGCAGTCTGAAGAAACATAAGCGAACACATACAGAAGAGAAACGTTAAATATGTAATGATTGTGGTGCTTCTTTTGCTTATGCTCACACTCTGAAGGACCATAAGAGTACACATACAGGAAACCTTACAAATGTGATGATTGTGTTGCTACTTTTGCTTATGCTAGGAATCTGAAAGACCATAGGAGATAACATACACAAGAGAAATCTTAGTGGTGCTTCTGTTACTAAAGCCTTACACGTGAAGAACTTTGGGAGAACACTGACAGGAAGGAAATTTTATAAGTGTATTAATTTTGATGACTTTAATTCCAATTTAAGCTCTGCAATTCTCCAAAATTATAACTGTGTCCTTTAACAAATCAACCATATCACCCATCGGATGTCAATTGGTCTAAAAATATGGGGCTAGCACCATATATCCAGTAACCCTCATGGTGTGAGAGGTGGTCCTTTACTGTTACGGATGTGAGGTTTATGCTTGTGTTTGTCTTTACTCAACACTCGTTAGTCTCTAATGATGGGGTATAACAGTGAACAGGCAATCACGTGATGTGAGGTTTATGCTTGTGTTTGTCTTTACTCAACACTCGTTAGTCTCTAATGATGGGGTATAACAGTGAACAGGCAATCACGTGGTGTGAGGTTTATGGTGGTTGTGTTCCTCTTTACTCAACACTTGTTAGTCTCTAATGATGGGGTATAACAATGAACAGGCAATCACGTGGTGTGAGGTTTATGGTGGTTGTGTTCCTCTTTACTCAACACTCGTTAGTCTCTAATGATGGGGTATAACAATGAACAGGCAATCACGTGGTGTGAGGTTTATGGTGGTTGTGTTCCTCTTTACTCAACACTCGTTAGTCTCTAATGATGGGGTATAACAATGAACAGGCAATCACGTGGTGTGAGGTTTATGCTTGTGTTTGACTTTACTCAACACTCGTTAGTCTCTAATGATGGGGTATAACAATGAACAGGCAATCACGTGGTGTGAGGTTTATGGTTGTTGTGTTCTTCTTTACTCAACACTTGTTAGTCTCTAATGATGGGGTATAACAATGAACAGGCAATCACGTGGTGTGAGGTTTATGCTTGTGTTTGTCTTTACTCAACACTTGTTAGTCTCTAATGATGGGGTATAACAATGAACAGGCAATCACGTGGTGTGAGGTTTATGGTGGTTGTGTTCCTCTTTACTCAACACTTGTTAGTCTCTAATGATGGGGTATAACAATGAACAGGCAATCACGTGGTGTGAGGTTTATGCTTGTTGTGTTCCTCTTTACTCAACACTTGTTAGTCTCTAATGATGGGGTATAACAATGAACAGGCAATCACGTGGTGTGAGGTTTATGGTGGTTGTGTTCCTCTTTACTCAACACTTGTTGGTCTCTAATGATGGGGTATAACAATGAACAGGCAATCACGTGGTGTGAGGTTTATGGTGGTTGTGTTCCTCTTTACTCAACACTTGTTAGTCTCTAATGATGGGGTATAACAGTGAACAGGCAATCACGTGGTGTGAGGTTTATGCTTGTTGTGTTCCTCTTTACGCAACACTTGTTAGTCTCTAATGAT
Organism: Cepaea hortensis; assembly: GCA_963921405.1. Lineage (NCBI taxonomy): Eukaryota > Metazoa > Mollusca > Gastropoda > Stylommatophora > Helicidae > Cepaea > Cepaea hortensis. The sequence goes on from OY992876.1 coordinate 404,113,048, forward strand.
GGGGTATAACAGTGAACAGGCAATCACGTGGTGTGAGGTTTATGGTTGTTGTGTTCCTCTTTACTCAACACTTGTTAGTCTCTAATGATGGGGTATAACAGTGAACAGGCAATCACGTGGTGTGAGGTTTATGGTTGTTGTGTTCCTCTTTACTCAACACTTGTTAGTCTCTAATGATGGGGTATAACAATGAACAGGCAATCACGTGATGTGAGGTTTATGGTTGTTGTGTTCCTCTTTACTCAACACTTGTTAGTCTCTAATGATGGGGTATAACAGTGAACAGGCAATCACGTGGTGTGAGGTTTATGGTTGTTGTGTTCCTCTTTACTCAACACTTGTTAGTCTCTAATGATGGGGTATAACAGTGAACAGGCAATCACGTGGTGTGAGGTTTATGCTTGTTGTGTTCCTCTTTACTCAACACTTGTTAGTCTCTAATGATGGGGTATAACAATGAACAGGCAATCACGTGGTGTGAGGTTTATGGTTGTTGTGTTCCTGGCTTGAGAACGTGATATCTGGTTGTGGTGCTTGGGGCATCCTGTGGACTTGCCTAAGGAATCTGGATAGATGTGGAGCCCAACCCACTGTTGATCTCTGTTGTGAACTGTGGCTGTCTACATGGTTGTGCTTTACATATCACTCCTGGATGTTTCATACTTGAGATGTAGGGCGTGACTGATAAGAGAATCATTTTTGTTGTCATTGTTGAGAAATGAGTGAGAAACCCATAAAAGAGGCTGTGCTGCATGATCTGATGCCAGTGGCTTATTGTGAATTGAAGCATCATGTATCTCGGTGTGCAGGCCGTGAGTTTATTGTGTTATTCCTGTATGGATGCAGTCATTGTGAGAAATCATGGTGTAGTGGTGGCCTCATTTGGCATTACACAGTTGTATGTTTGATGTGGATGAATCCAGTCAGTGCTGAGGTATCTGGTGTGGATGAACTTAGCCAGTGTCCATGTTACTTCCTGTTGTCTAGTTGTTACCAGTACAGGGGTGTGTCTGGTGCAGAGGAAACCTGGCCAGTGTGATACAGTCTGGAAGGCCAGCATGAGAGTGTTGTCTTACAGAGGCTCGCTCGATTAATGTTGATATTGTCTAATTGTTACCTGTACAGAGGTGTGTGTGGTTTTGCCTATATCATGTATTGAACAAGACTGGTATTTTAGGATTGTGTATTTGTGGCTGGTGTGCCACAGGAAGAATGGAGAGGGGAGATTGTCTGCTGACTTGTGTTGGCTTTGAGTGGCACCGGTTGATATTAGTGTGTAATAATGGAGATGGTGAGCTGTATTGTGGCTTATTGATGTTGTGATGATATGCACTGCCTTATTTAACTATGAGAATGTCAGGAGTGGATAGCTAGTTCCAGGTTGCATTTGATGATTTACAGGTGGTCAGATCAGACCCAGTCTCTCATCACTGGGGTGTGTGGGAATCTGTTTGTGATATTCCCACTGAAGTGGACGACATCCTGTGAGCAAGTACATGGGAAGCCAGGACAGACCAGGAATATTGCAGCTGGACATGATCATATCAAACAACATGTATTGTTGTCTTATGATAACAGTGGCACAGCTGCAGGGAAGTTAATAATAGGGTTGCAACATTTGATAATGGATACTGTTTATTGATTCATATAGATAATGATTCCCTGGTGTTGATAATCAGATGTTGTTTACTTTTATATGTTAGGGGTGGCCTCTGACCGTGGCTGTCAGGAGCATTCCTGGGTCATACACAAAAGCCACCCACACTATTGTTTGTGTCCTTATTGTTGCTTATGTTAATGTCCTTTTGTTGTGTTGTGTCCCAGTCAGATTGAGAATGTGATGTCTTGTTGTGGTGCCTGGGGCATCCTGTGGCCTTGCCTAAATTGCAGGGTTCTGGATAGATGTGGGGCCCAACCCACTGTTGGTCTCCGTTGTGAACTGTGGCTGTCTACATTGTTGTGCTTTGCATATCACTCCTGGATGTTTCATACTTGAGATGTAGGACGTGACTGGTAAGAGAACCATTTTGTTGTCATTGTTGAGACTCTTTTGTTGTCATGGTCTTGTTGGCTCGAGGAAGTTGGTGTCTAGTTACATGTGGGACACAACCCATTATTGTTGACATGTAGTGTTATATTGCAGTTATCTTTACTGCTGTATGTTATATCTGGATATTAACTGTCCCTGAGCCATGAGATTTGACCAATAGAAGTTCCATTTGATTGTTCTTTATTTGCTTGTTTAGCCGTTGTTGTTTAATTTATGTTGGTTGTTTACATGCCAGTCTCCCTGGCGAAGGAGTTAAGGACATTGTTTGTAATCCCGTATACTTTCGTATGAAACACAGCTGCGTGAAATTCGGCAGCGGATCGCGTCGTGCTGGTTACTTACTGAGGTATGTGAGCCAGTCGTTCAGAAAGCAATGGCAAACTACTGATCATACAACTTGCTGAGACACCAACGGCAGCTGAAAAGTGCTGGTGTTGACTGCAATGTCCTGTAAAGGATATGCGGGGGAGGGGGTGGGGGAATTATATACATGCATTGGTTATGGTACAGTCCAACTCTGCATTCTACTGACTGGAGTATACAATTGTGTATAGCTCCCTGTTACTCTTCTTCTCTGGCCCAAGGGCAGTCAGCATTGTGCCCCATCCATTTCATATCACTATAGGTTAGGTGAGAAGTTGAACGTAGTTGCTCCTTGAGCATCTGTCATACTGAATAAAATAGTTGTACAGAAAAGTGTACACATTTGAGATGATTTATTGATAATTACATGAAAGATGATGAACAATAGTAAGATTGTTCATTGTGCATCCTCCAGAAGACTGAGTTTTAATTCTTAAGGCTGATCTACTGGTGTTTATTTCATTTATGCATCTTTCAAGGCTTGCTAATTGTTACATTTGAAGTTATTTGATTCAACGTAAACTGGTCATTTGAAACACAAGAAAACATATAAAGAAAGAAAATGTTGCAAATGATGATGGTATTAACGCTTCTTTTATTCACTATGGAGATCTGAAATACTCTAACTTAATAAATATGGACTAGAAACCATTGAAATGTGTTATTTTTTGTTTTATGTATAGGGTGTATTTTTAATGACTGTGGTGTTTGGAAATATTGCCGGTCCAAATTTTTTATTTACCCTCTGTAAGGTTCATGCAACATAATAGGTAAATACAAAACTTGGACTGGCAATATTTTCAAACATTGCACAGTCATTAAAAATACACCCTTCTTCTTCTTTCGTTCGCCTGAAATATAACTGCAATGTTGTCTCTTGTATGAATCTAACAGTCTTTTTTAGTTTACTCAGCGGTCCATAGAGTTTATCTTCCACTGTTGTCTCTCTAGGCCAGAAGGTTCACCTGGATATGCTGTAGTTTGGGCAGTCTTGGAGTATGTGCTCTGCTGTCTGCGACGCCAAAGCACTTGTGCACTTGGCAAGTCACCAATCTTGAATTTTGTATACTTGTGGTTGCGTAATCTATTGTGTCCTGTTTTGAGGCACAGAATAATGACCTGTTCTGGTCTGTCCATAACGTGGTAGTCGTCTTGAGTAAGGTTTAGTGGCCTTCTGACTGATTTGATCATTCTTTTATTGGTGGTATGTAATGGGCACAGCAGGTTGTTCTTCTGCTCCTTCCTTAGCCTGTCGATCAGCTCTGTCATTTCCGGCTACTCCACAGTGGGATGGTATCCACTGTATGGTAAAAATACACCCCATAATTATTAAATTGACAGTAAAATGAATATAAGACAGGTGTAGCATTTGAAGTTGTGATGTGTCCCCAGGTCATGAACTACATGAACAATGTATGAGAAACCGTATAGTTATGATGTTTATGGTGTTGTTATTTTTAAATATGGAGCATGTAGTCTATATTTTCTCGCTGTTTATAGTTTATCTATTGTTTACATATGCATTATGCTATATATATTCATTTTTGCATTATTTATATTTCTTTCTTCTTGCTGCTTATGGTTGATTGTTGTACTGTATTTGTCATCGAACAGATGTGCATTATTGCTCCACATTGTAAATTTTTGTACTATTATTGTCATCAAACATAATCATGTCTGTAAACAAGTTAGTTCATCGCGGTTCCAACTTCACGGTAATGGGTCGTCCCCATTATGCTCTGTTCCTGTGCCAGTGAATATCACACAAAATGCTCCTCACTGCCCAATGTAAAAAGTGGAGAAGACGTGAGTCTCGGCAAGCCAACAGCCTGCACAGGTTACACTGTGCTTAATGCCGCTGCCAGAATGCCAACACAAAAGTCCTCCACGAAAAATTGACCCAGGTTTTATCCCATATGGCTCGGTCTCTTTCATCAGGGTGACCTGTCGAAAACGCCAGCGATGGCTCCCAGGAGTTTCCTGAAAAATGTACTCGTGAACCGAAAAGGAAAACCAGTCAATTCAGCAGCAGCCGGCCGCCATTGTTACGAACATGCAGTTCACACTATACACAAGCCCAGACAGATGTAAAAGCATTTCACACGAAATTCACAGCTTACAGTGTCCCGTCATGCACTTACTCAGTAGCAGGGCAACAGAACCAAGCACTACCAGTCCAACATGAGGAAAATGCGAATGCAATCCGAAGCCAGAAGCATAAACACTCCAGAGGCCTTAACGGCTCAAATACCTATCCGCCATGTTGGGGACTGGAAGTCTTTCCTGTCAAAATGTGACCATAAACTCCCGGGTCTCTGCCTAACATACTTGTATCAACATGTGGCCTGTGTCAGTACTTGACCTCGTGTGTTCATGTACTGGTGCTGAAGCATGAGGGTTAAGGAGAGTTAGTTGCGAGGGGCAGCTAGCTCAGTAAAATAACTTCAAGCTATGTGATATTTTCATTGACATGTGAAAGTGCCATAACTTCTCCACCTGCTGTCTTGCAGGTTCATAACTTTAGACACAGTCTAGTGATTTTATACCATAGACAAACCTGCTCACTTGCAGGGTTCATAAATTTAGATTGTCTAGTGATTTCTTCTTTTTTTGCGTTCAACACGAGTGTTTTTTTTATCTCACTGTTGTGGTGTCGTCCACATCCCAGGTGGTCAATTTAGAATGGCCAAAGACATCACGGTCAACCCTCAAGGGAAGGCAGGGGCAGAACATGGGCATTCTCCGCCATCCAAAGGCTTCCATAATTGCAGAGCTAACACATAGCGCTTTGGTACTGGGCTCACCCAAGGAATCGTCACATCCTGTGCATGGCTGCTTCACTTCCGTATATTGGGCATTTTGCTCACTACTGGCTGCACCCCACACAAATCAGGAATGGTCAGTCTGAAGACAACATCCACTCAGCGAGCTTTCGGTTCAGACTTTCTGCAGGTGTTTGTTGACCGGGTTAATATTCCCGGATGCTTCAAAGGACATTCCACTCCCACTGTGACGTTTTTGCGTTGTGCCTATTTTATTTGCGCCTTTAGGCCGACACATCTGACTTTGGTGGGCTTTTATTGACCGGGTTAGCCTTCCCAGGTGTTTCGGAGGACTTTCGACTCTTGCTGTTGTGGTGCCATCCACATCCCAGCTGGTCAAGTTGGTATAGTCAAAGACATCATGGTCAGCCCTCAAGGCAATGCAGGGGCAGACCATTGGCATTATCAGCCATCCAAGGAGGCTTCCATAATTGTAGAGCTGACATATAGCGCTCTGGTACTGGGCTTACCCATGGGGTGGTCACGTCCTGCGCATGGCTGCTTCACTTCCACATATTGGGCATTTCGTTTGCTACTGGCCACTCCCCACGCAAACCAGAAACGGTCAGTCTGCAGATGACATCCACTCAGAAAGCTTTCGCTTTAGACTTCCGCATAATGGATTTGCTAGCCGAGCGTTCCATTTCGTGTTGATGAGACGGTTTACCACCTTTGATTACGTTCACTCAGCTTTTTATACATATTTACATCACAACCATTGTGTTCCATTGGGACGCTTTTTTCACCTTTGGTGATGCTCATGAGAGAGGCTGCAGATGCTGCTGGCTCAGCATCTTACCTCCATGCAGCAGTGGGTAATGGCCAGGCCTTCACATCTGGGGGATACTGGCTTAGAGGCGTTCAGCCATATCTCTCAGCTCAGAACCGTAGAACAAGTGTCTGGACTGGCATATAGCAGGCTCAGCATCTTGCCTCCATTCAGCAGAGGGTGAGTAACGGCCAGGCCATCACATCTGGGGGATACTGACTTGGCGTTCAGCCATATCCCTCAGCTGAGAGCCGTATAACAAGTGTCTGGACCAAGAATATGGTGGCACCGTGCAAACGATTCGGACTTTGGAGCAATGTATTTGCTTAGCCAAGGTATATTCCATTTTGCTTCACTTTGCCACTGGGGTTGCTAGTCGGCATCGTTTATGGTCAGAACTATGATGGTATCTGATTATCTTCGCGCCGCTGACTTTCGTTCTTTATTAAAGAAAACATTCTTTACAAATGCGTTCGCATTAGCTTGTCTTGCAGCGATCCAAGAATTTCACCTCTAAAGCCGCAATACGAATACCCCCGTTGGTCACTGTTAATCATTACCTCCAGTTCCGAAAACCAACAAAATAGAACTGAGGTCCTAATCAATTATTCCATGCACCATTATTCAGGCAGCCAAGTCCTGCTTTGAACACTAACTTTTTTCAAAGTAAACGCGCCGGTCACCCGGCACGCTCAGCAAAGAGCATCCACGGGAGAGAGCCGGCAGACGGTAGGGCAGGAACAACGGGCAGTGAACCGGCCCGCCTGCACATGAGATCCAACTACGAACTTTTTAACTGCAACAACTTTGAGCTGGAATTACCGCGGCTTCTGGTTTAAAGTAACTCATTCCAATTACGGGGCCCCGATAGAGTCCCGTATTGTAATTTTTCGTCACTTACAACCCCCCCCCCCGTGCTGGGAGTGGGTAAGTTGCGTGCCTGCTGCCTTCCTTGCATGTGGTAGCTGTTTCTCATGCTCCCTCTCCGGAATCAAACCCTGATTCCCCGTTACTCATTACAGACATGGTAGGCATGTCACGTACCATCGACATTTGATAGGGCAGACATTTTAAAGACGCTTCGCTGGCACATAAGGCCATGCGATCAGCACAACGTTATCCAGAGTCACTAGTGGGAACGCCGCGCTCCGCGAAGGGCAACGACGATTGGTTTTGAACTAATAAAGGCGCTCTTTCTGCGACGATTGGAGCTTGGTAAGCATGTATTAGCTCTAGAATTGCCACAGTTATCCAATTAGGATCGTGTCACCTAAGGAACCTCGACTGATTTAATGAGCCATTTGCGGTTTCATCGTGAGACAGTGTGAACATCTAACGCACAGACATACAATTCACGCACACGCAGGCCAAGAGTAGCAATTGCTCAGCGCACTCCCTCGGTACCCAGTGATATATGCAAAACCACTAGACGCCTACCGACAAGCTTCCAAGCTACCCCAGGCAGGACTTACGAAAAGATATGCCAGCTTACTGACTGCAGGCCCACTACCCATCGAGAGAGAGAAAGAGAGAGTGGGCGCTTATCGAGACTTTGTCGAACGGTCGTAAAAATCTGCTCCTTTGCCCGCTCAAACCACGACATTGGCTTCAAGCTGCGGTCACATTCGCGAAACGCCTGTCTCGCTAACTTGCTTCGGCTGGGAAGATCCCGATTGCATGCAGCTCACACAGCCATCCGAGACAACGAACGCCAGATGCGGACTGATCTTGCGAACCAGACCAGCCCTCGCGTCTATTGATTTTATACCGTAGACAAACTTGCCGAAAGCATAAGGAAACACTGTGGTGCATTACCAGTACATCATGATTCTTTGACTTTCAGATAAACGGCGTAAATGTGTATTCCATAGAATCGGCCTCCACAGTAAAGAAAGTTATGTACATCTGACAACTCCACTGCAATGGCATAGTCATCATCATCATCAGCCTTTTTTTTTTGGGGGGGGGGGGGGTCAGCATGGCCGAATGGATGACAGCTTTGTTCTTAAACATCTAGTGTGCTGATGCTGAGGTGGTGGGTTCAACCCCTACACCTGACTTGAGGATATAAAATACAAGTACCTCTGAAGTTGGAGCGAGTTTGCCTGATGGCAAGGGACACTGATAATAGGGAAATCTAATGCACACGCAAAAATCAACCCAGTGCACTAGGCGTAGTAACATGTGATGGACTACGCTTGAGCTCAAAGCGATCGAACGGGGGAAAACACTATGCTTCTCCACATCTTGCAATCTCCAATGGCATGCATCAATGTGTTTGCTGACTGCAGTTGTGGGTTAGTGTCACAGACAGGCCATGATCACAATTTCTAATGAACGAGCAAAAATTAAATTAGGAATTCACTCAAAGTTTCCAGTTAATAAGATTTCTGCTGAAAACTAAGAAAATAATGCTGCCAGAAGCCTTCCTGTGACAAAGAAACGTACCATAGAAATAAATCCAGGATGTGGAGTATAGTTAATATTCATCTATTGGATAACATGTAATTTAGAATCACAGGACAAGGTGTGGTCTTAGGATGGTGTACTGCTGGTGGCCTGTAAGTATGACAACTTAACATTAGAGTTAACCGGGTCTGCTCCTTCCAGCTCCACTTGTCTACTCTTGTCACCAGGAGGTATGCTCTGGACTTGGATTGAAACTCCAGCACCTTCAGCAATCTGGAACTATAAAAACAAATGGCACACCTTAGATGACTGCCTGAACTGGGTTTTAGTTCTCATCTGTTCTTGGGTATACACTCTAGCTCTAACTGTACATCAAGTATATCTTACAGATCTGCCCATCTGTTCTTGGGTATACACTCTAGCTCTAACTGTACTTCAAGTATATCTTACCGATCTGCCAATCTGTTCTTGGGTATACACTCTAGCTCTAACTGTACATCAAGTATATCTTCCAGATTTGCCCGTCTATTCTTGGGTATACACTCTAGCTCTAACTGTACATATCAATGTTCTGGATAGCTGACAGCATCATTTACATCACTCTTTGCAGTACCATAGTTTCCAACTCAGATGTGTTCTCTTTCATTCGATCTTGCCAATTGTCACCAAGCTCTCAAATTTATTTCTAATCACAGCGTGGCCAAAACATTGTTACTGTCTACGTGTGGCCAAAAAATTGTGACTGTCTGCGACTAATTTCTCTAATCAGTTTTATTGTTGTGCTAAAATAGGACAGTATTATATGAATGGAAGAGATTAAAAAATGTTCAAAGATATGAAGTTATTGACAAGAAATGTTCAACCTCAATTAAATGTTATCTGTGACAAGTTGGGAAATACTCTTTCACTACCAAACAAAAATTGGGCTGTGACCAAACAGAAATTTATGGCAGAAAATTGGAAGTAGAGGTGTGTTACAATAATGATTTTAAAATGGTTAAAATGGTAGCAGATCTATTGTATTACATATCAAATTAAAGAGGATTGCACAAGGAACATGACAGTGTTAATAATTAATTGATAGATTACAAATATTATGACAATAATGAGAGGTTTAATAATAACAACTGAAATTAAAGAGGTAAAAATTATTTAAAAAACTGCACTTATAAGGTGTTTTCTACACTCCTATACTGCTAATCATGTTTAATTTACTGAATAATCAAACAAACACCACTTGTCTTCAAGAATATAAACAGTATTGCTCATTAAAATCACCCAAAAGGAAGTTTTGGTGCATATTCTGAACCATGTCTTTTTCACAAAAAATGGAAAAAAATAGTGACAGAAAACTGTTAGTTGGGGTATGTCACAATAATGTTATGAAAATGGTTAAAATTGTAGCAGCAATGTTGTATTATATATCAAAATAAAGGGGATTGCACAAGGAATATGTTGGTAATGGATTTATTGCTTTAGGTTGTAAATATAATAAAAATAATAATATAATTTGTAAAATAATTGGACAAAAAGAGGTAAAAATAATGTAAACATTGCACTTATAAGATGTTTTCTACACTCCTATACTGCTAATCATGTTTAATTTACTGAATAATCAAACAAACACCACTTGTCTTCAAGAATATAAACAGTATTGCTCATTAAAATCACCCAAAAGGAAGTTTTGGTGCATATTCTGAACCATGTCTTTTTCACAAAAAAATGGAAAAAAAATAATGACAGAAAACTGTTAGTTGGGGTATGTCACAATAATGTTATGAAAATGGTTAAAATTGTAGCAGCAATGTTTTATTATATATCAAAATAAAGGGGATTGCACAAGGAATATGTTGGTAATGGATTTATTGCTCTAGGTTGTAAATATAATAAAAATAATAATATAATTTGTAAAATAATTGGACAAAAAGAGGTAAAAATAATGTAAACATTGCACTTATAAGGTGTTTTCTACACTCCTATACTGCTAATCATGTTTAATTTACTGAATAATCAAACAAACACCACTTGTCTTCAAGAATATAAACAGTATTGCTCATTAAAATCACCCAAAAGGAAGTTTTGGTGCATATTCTGAACTAGGTCTTTTTCACAAAAATGAAAAACAATTATGGCCGAAATCTGGAAGTTGCGGTATGTCACAATAATGTTATGAAAATGGTTAAAATTGTAGCAGCAATGTTGTATTATATATCAAAATAAAGGGGATTGCACAAGGAATATGTTGGTAATGGATGTATTGCTTTAGGTTGTAAATATAATAAAATGATAACATAATTTGTAAAATAATTGGACAAAAAGAGGTAAAAATAATGTAAACATTGCACTTTTAAGGTGTTTTCTACACTCCTATACTGCTAATCATGTTTAATTTACTGAATAATCAAACAAACACCACTTGTCTTCAACAGTATAAACAGTATTGCTCATTAAAATTATCTTAAAGGAAGTTTTGGTCTTTTTCACACAAAATGAAAAAAAATAATGGCAGAAAACTAAGTAGGGGAGTGTCACAATACTGTTATGAAAATGGTTAAAATTGTAGCAGAAATGTTGTATTATATATCAAAATAAAGGGGATTGCACCAGGAATATGTTGGTATTGATCTCATATATAAACATAGTATATATTATGTCAGAGTCTAGAGTAGTGCAGTGATGCAGTGACATCGTTACGCCCGCCAGGCGACTTAGTCCACAGCCGGGATTCCGTAACTTCGTTACGCCCGCCAGGCGAGTAGTAGTTACCTGCCTGCGAGGTTGCTGGCTGACGAGACGGCCAGCGGTCAGGCAAGGACGAAGCAAGACGCACGCATGCCTCGTGAAGCCACTTCAGGTGGGGAGGCAAGTTGCGAGCTATAGACAGACAGCTCTGGGACGTGGACTCGACTGGACGTATGATGAGAGAAAGGCGTTGTGTGGTTTCTGTGCCCGAAAGTCGAGTGTCTGTTCATCTTGAGAGATAGACTGTGAGCTGTATTGTGTATGTAAGTGTATTGACGTATAACTTATAGCTTGTAATGATCCTCGTATCGTATCTGATTCGTAAATAAATCCATTGAACGTTGTGTCGTTTAGTCTCAAGTCAAATCACGTTGTACTTGTACTGTCTCACATGTGTTAGGAAAAACGAGCCAGGTTTAAGACCCTGACATGTGTGGACGTGGTGGCATTCGTCCGGCTTTGAAATGAACGTAGTTTAGATAATTTAACATGTAAACTTAGAGTTGTGAACTTAGAATTGTTGTCCAACTTTATTGTACATGTAAATGTGATCGTTGAAGGCTCATTTTGATAGATATTATTACATTATTTAAACATGGAGACTAAATGTGATTGTACAGTGCATACATATTGTTTGATCTTGTAAACGTGTGAAACATTTGTAATTGTGAAACTTGTCACCGTTTTGACCTTGTCGACATTGTGAAGTTGTCGCCATTGTGACCTTGTCGCCATCTTGTAAACTTGATGTCTATGTCCTTACTGAATGTCATCTTGATGTAAGTGATGTGTCATCAATGTTGTAGCGTGTTGAAATATATTTAGAGTGTCTTTGTAAAGTAAATTGTGGAAAGCAGAAAGTTTTGGAAAGAAAGTGACTTGTGTTTTGAAAAAAAAAAAAAAAAAAAATTTGTTGACTGACAAAATTACGACCTACAATTACACTCAACGCCATACAAACCTAATCAAAACTTAGTGACAAGCAGGCACACCACATCAAATAGACGCTAATTTATTTCCTCCAAACACAAAGCAGGTTTTCTGTACCATCTGAAACCCTTGCCCGTAGAGGTCATTTGTGTTTGAAGTAGCGACCCTACAGTTCCTAGCCCGATTTCCAACCGTTCTTCACCGCATCCGGTGCACTTGAGTATATTTTTCTTTTCATATACTTTTGGATGCAAATTTAGGCACGTATTGTCAATAGAACATAATTGTAAATTGTTTACTTTACTAACCACTTGTAACAAATTGTGTGGCTGGTATTTCATTGGCATTTTCCATCATGTCGTCATTAAATGATTTCATCGATATGGGGTTGAAGTTAAAGTTAACAGGTGACGAGTTGACAAAGTGGAGTGAAAGGAAATACTCTGAATACCTCCTAGTACAGGAAAAAGCTAATGAACGCGATGAAAGAGCAGCTGAAAGGGCTGCCAAGCAAGTAAAGGCAGAGACGGAATTGAAGAAAGCTGAAATAGCAGCTCAGAGTAAACGGGAAGAGCTGGAATTGCAACTTAAAATCAAACAACTTGATACTGAGACTGCCATTAACAAAGAGTCTAAGAAATCTGAGAGACTGGAGAAAGAAAACCAGTACAAGAAATACCAAGGTATAGTACGTAATTATACCTCGGGTGACTGCATTGCAGCCTTTACCCAAAATTTTGAGACATTAATGGACCATTACCAGGTTCCACTGTCTGAATGGAATATTATTTATATGAAGAGTTTATCAGGGGAGCCTCTTAAAGTCATTGAGACTATCCCCAAAGACCTCAGAAAAGATTACCATTATCTAAAATCAAAGATTATGGCACATTTTATGTTAGATGAGGCAGGTTACAGAGAACAATTCAGCAAGTTGAGCCCAAAACCAACCCAAACGTTCTCTGACTACCTCTGCTTAGTCCGAGATATATTTTCCAAATGGACTTCAGCAGCTAAAATTGATAAAAACTATCAAAGATTAGAAGATCTGATCATCAGAGATAAAGTTATTTCATCCATTCCATCAGCATTTTCTAAATTTTTGCAAGAGAATGAATGCACTAGTGTAGATGAGATTGAGAGACGTGGTTCGGCGTATTACACAGCCAACAAACATTGTTTTGCCAGTGAAGCTACTGACATAAATTTTGTAGCATCGGCTAACTATGACAAACCCTATAGTAGGCAGAAACCTCATAAGCCTACATCTGAGAAGTATAATCACTGTAGATATTGTAAAATTTCACACCATCAAGGTGAGATGTGTGACAAGAACCCCGCATATCATACTTATCTACAAAACATGGTAAACAGACAAGATAAGGAGCGTAGATCCTTCAGAAATTTGCGTAAATGTTTCCTCTGTAAGGCGTACGGACATAATCGCCATGATTGTAAAGGTAGGCAAATGACCAACAAAGCAAATGCCGCCTTGTTTGACAGTTCATCGTCAGATGAAGAACAATCAGAGAAAAATCCTGTGAACTCAGCACAGGCTTTTGATATATTTAACGCAAATAAATGTACTGTTTGTAATACCTTTTATGAAGATGGCATTTTAACATGCAGCCACTCCATTCCTATTGCCAATGAAGAAGCTAATTTGGTAGTAGACTCCAAAGGCAGAATAAACGTCCATCAAGGATACGTGAATGGCAAGTCTGCTACAGTCCTTCGGGACACGGGAAGCTCACTTATTGGTCTAAAGAGAACGTTCATAATGCCTACAGACTATACAGGCAGGCACGTAACATGCAGAACATTCTCTGGCAATATTGAAAAGTACCCACTAGCATGGGCATATATTCAAACACCTTTCCTCACTGGTAAAGTAAAATGCGCAGCATTAACAAACCCGGTGTGCGATATTATAATTGGAAATTTACCAGAGGTGAATGATATGCCTCATGACATAACATCTCTTTGCATTGATGATATCATAACATCACCATCAAATGTCATCATTGATAACGTTACACCACCTAATGAATGTATGGTAGCTAATGTAGCACTAAGATCTCATGACATCATTGATAACACTGTTTCATCACCATCTGATATCATTGAATGTGTGAACGCAGTAACCAGATCTACTGCTAGAGTGCAAGATGAAAGTAACCAAACTGAGGCTATACAAATGCTTAGCCCAGTATCACTACCTTCTAAATCCATGAAGGAAACGTTTGTAACAGCTCAAAAGGCTGATCCTTCATTGTCGAAATATTTTAATCTGATCGGCCAAAAGCCAAAGGTAACCAAGAATGCAAAATGGCATTTTGCTTTGAAAAATTTTATCCTCACTAGGTATTATACCAGAGGTGACAGCACAACAGAGCAAACTGTTTTGCCAAGTGAGTATCGCAAGCAAGCCTTACATCTTGCCCATGATATACCTCTTGCAGGGCATATGGCATACGCTAAGACCAGATCAAGATTATTAACACAGTTTCATTGGCCCAAATTTTGCAATGACATTAAACAATATTGCAGAAGTTGTGACATCTGCCAAAAACTGGTAAAGAAAGGTAAACACCCACAGGCAAAGTTACAAGTTACTAACTTAGCCAGTCGACCTTTTGAGAAAATATCTGTCGACATAGTGGGCCCTCTTAATCAGACAACAACTAGAGGGAATAAATATATTCTAACCGTCATTGATCAATGTAGCCGCTGGCGGAAGCAATTCCGCTAAAGAACATAACTGCCAATGATATAATGGAAGTTTTCTTCCATATATTTTCTCGGATAGGATTTCCAGACACTATCCAATCAGATAGGGGAACTCAGTTTATCGCCGCATCTACTCAAGCTTTCACCAAAATGTTGGGAGTGAAGCAATGTTTCAATTCCCCGTACCATCCTCACTCGAGTGGGATAATAGAAAAATTTAACGGCGATTTAAAGCACATGCTTGCTAAAGTCACTCAAGAGCATCCCAAGAACTGGGACGTATATTTACCTGCTATTCTCTTTGCTTATCGCGAGGTACCACATTCTAGTACAAGTTTCTCTCCTTTTGAACTTATCTATGGTGCCAAACCACATGGTCCATTGACTATTTATCACCAAATGTTAACTGACTCCACTCCAGTACTTAAACCCATATCATCATACGTATACGTTACATCATTGCGTGAAAGAATCATCAAATCTTGTATAATTGCAAAGGATGCACTAAAATTATCTGGTGCTACATATAGACAATATGCTGACAAAGGTAACAGGACAATAAAGTTGACACCTGGACAGGACGTTCTTCTTCTACTACCTAGTGACAGACACTTATTGATTGATTCTTGGCAAGGACCTTTTAAAGTAACAAGACAGATTTCACCTGTAGACTACGAGATCCAAATAAAAGACAAACACAAAATATTCCACATCAATATGCTAAGACCATATTACAACAGAGACAACAAACATGACGATACAACAGCTTGTACAGTGATAATAGACCAAGAAGATGACGAGGCTAGTGACGAAATTCCAACACCTGCATTAGACACGACAAACTGCTTGAAGGAAATTAAGATCAACCCAAAGTTAACTCAAGCAGAAACAGACAGTTGCAAACATCTTATACAACAGTACAACACCATCTTCTCCAACAACCCAGGACAAACATAATTTGCTATATAGACGACATTTGTGTTCACACAAATACGATGATGACAGACCACATAAAGACATTAGAACAGACATTTGAACGCATTAGACAGCACAGACTGACGGTAAAGCCTGCAAAAGTAGACATAGCCTACCAGGAAATATCCTTCTTGGGGTACAAAATATCCAATGGCTTTGTCACGACAGACGATAACATTGTGTCCAAGATACTAAAACTCTCACTTCCGACTACGAAAAAGTAAGTCAGAAGTTTGTTGGGACTGATAAATTATTACAGGCAGTTCATTCCTGATTTTTCCGAACTGACCGAAGTATTTACTAACTTACTAACAAAAGATAAACCGGAGAAAATTGTAAGCAATGAATGCCTAAAATTTGCATTCCAAAAAGTATTAGTTTTCTAATAATAGTTTAAATAATCCTATTCTGAAGTTGCCCAATCTACATGTCCCTTTCAGATTGCGTACAGACGCGAGCTCCGTGGCGATTGGGGCAGTCTTGTTGCAGGAGCATAACAACATCCTTCATCCTGTGTACTTCGTCTCCAGGAAATTGAAACCGAGAGAACGGGCTTGGTCAATACCTCAGTTGGAAGCCCTAGCTCTAGTGGTGGGTATAACTAAATTGTCCAGATTCCTCCTATGACGTCATTTTATTGTCGAATCCGACAGTAGTCCACTGCGATTTATCAATTCAAGTGTACCTTCAAACCAAATGGTACCGCGCTGGTCTCTTAAGCTCCAAGATTACAGCTTCGAGGTTCGACATATCCCAGGCAGAACCAACACTATTGCCGATCTCTTGTCCCGTTGTCCGACCGACCCAGTGAGCACCAATGTCTAAGTGCAGTGTGTAAAATACACTCAGATCAACACAGGCATCCATCAGTGAATAATTTTTTTCATTCACGAAAGCTGTGTAATGTCTACGATGTGATGTGATAGGGTTTACGCCCAATATATATAGTGTTCTTATTTTACTAATTAATGTAGTGATTGTCGTGTATAATTGTGTAGTGTGTGGTAGAAAGCGAACTTTATTAATTGTATATATTACGAAACAAGAACAGTGCCACATTCGCTCAAAACTTACCGTAAGCGAACTATCCAATTTAACAGTGGTATCTGCGTTTGGAACATTCCAGTGATATTTTAAATCCGTGTGTGAAAGTGTGACCTGAACATTGACATCTACACCACTGCAGTCAATCGAAATCCAGAAGTTTTTCCAGGGAAACACCCAACACATGAACGATTGGAACATTGTACATTCCGTAACTACATCAGACCGGAACAAGTGGGTTCTACAAGTTTCAACATCAGCTGTTTAGTGTTCGTGTGTACTTCCGGATTAGTTAGAAAGTTAGTTCAAAATTAGCAGACGACAAACAAAAGTTTAAAAAGCTATGACGATTCTAAAATCTTTAGGAATCAACAAGTTTGAATACACAAATTGTGTATTTATATTTTTTATGTAGTGTAATCTTAGAATCATATCTTGATTAATTTATTCATACTACCGACTTTTTCTCGCTAGTATGAAGAAACATCAAGCGATGACGCTAAGAAATAGAATAATTATTGTAAAATATTATATTTCAGAAATTTTGAAGTTATTCCCCTTTCATTTAGTTGTTACTACATCATTACACCAAAGGGCTATAATGTGAAATGTATACGATTATGTGTTGTATATAAATAGCCATGTTGTTGCCAGATTGTTAACACACCAGGAAGCCATCTACTGGGCATGGTAGAGTGTTACCGACATTGCAGACCAACACGAGAGCTCCTGGCCAAATAAGGTCAGGGTTTGAGCGTTTAATGCGTCTTATGTAAAGCCGTATTTCGGTCTAGCCAGATGGTTTTTGTTTCAGAAACCATATTATTACTTTTTTTTGAAAGGCTGCGAGGTAGATGCTTGGAGCTGGTACTGCCGATCTGACTGGGTCAATAATGCAATTGAGGTAATCAGCCATCGAGAGGATGAAACTTGACAAGTGTTAAAGGTTGAACACCACATGTCGTTGAATACAACTTCCATTTCTTATATGTTTCTATGTCAAAATGTGTATGTCTATGTATTCTGATTCCAATGTATATAACAACAGAAGGGTCCACTCTGACAAGGTTAAAATATTAACCCAGTATGTACATATAGTATACATGAAAGATGACACCTTTCATGAAGCTGCCCGGGGGAGCATGTCAGAGTCTAGAGTAGTGCAGTGATGCAGTGACATCGTTACGCCCGCCAGGCGACTTAGTCCCCAGCCGGGATGCTGTAACTTCGTTACGCCCGCCAGGCGAGTAGTAGTTACCTGCCTGCGAGGTTGCTGGCTGACGAGACGGCCAGCGGTCAGGCAAGGACGAAGCAAGACGCACGCATGCCTCGTGAAGCCACTTCAGGTGGGGAGGCAAGTTGCGAGCTATAGACAGACAGCTCTGGGACGTGGACTCGACTGGACGTATGATGAGAGAAAGGCGTTGTGTGGTTTCTGTGCCCGAAAGTCGAGTGTCTGTTCATCTTGAGAGATAGACTGTGAGCTGTATTGTGTATGTAAGTGTATTGACGTATAACTTACAGCTTGTAATGATCCGCGTATCGTATCTGATTCGTAAATAAATCCATTGAACGTTGTGTCGTTGAGTCTCAAGTCAAATCACGTTGTACTTGTACTGTCTCACATGTGTTAGGAAAAACGAGCCAGGTTTAAGACCCTGACAATTATATAATATAAAATAATTTTTAAAATAATTTGAAAAATAGAGTTAAAAATGATGAAAACATTGCACTTATCAAGGGGCGTTGTTATCCTGATCACTGGTAAATCACTGCTAATCCTGTTGAATTTACTGAACAAACACCACTGTTCTAAAATATGAACACAATTGCTCCGAAAAGAAGTTTCAGATATAATCTGAGCTACTTCGCGATGTGCACTTTCAATTAAACTTTGCTTGAAATCCTTCAATGACAGTTTTTTTCCTCCTTTCTCTGTTTGGCATATTGAATGTAGGATGTTTATTTTTATTTGCAATATGTGGCAGTCTATTTGTGATAGGCTGCAAAGCAAACTTTGGGGCACAAGTGTGGTCTATTAGTGCATCCGGAGCAAACAAAAGATGATATGTGTCGTTTAGTTCGAGCGCTGCAAAAAACAGTCTCTATTGACACCGATAAATTCTATTAAATGCTTGGCTCCTGTCAATTTCCTGAACAGACTTTTTGAAATTATTTGGCACGCAGAGTGTCAACATTTCAGGAATAATCTGAGCTGCTGCGCGATGTGCGCTTTCAAGTAAACTTTGCTTGAAATCCTTCAATGACAGTTTGTTTTGTTTTTTTGTTTTTTTTTTTTTTTGCACCTGCTGTGAAACATGGTGTGATAAATAGATTCAATTCGAATCCTGGGAAACATAGTGGCATACCAAGGAGTATATAAATGTGCACTTGTACACCAGTAGTCTTTGATAGATGGTGTTGGATCAAGTCCCATAGCAATAATGACAGACGTAAACTTTAGCCATTCGTGCTTCGTGAGTGGGGTCCAGGATAACAGACTAGAATGTTTTCTTTTAGGAGTGTTCTGCATCAATATCTTTTTCTTACATTTGTTTACATTTTTAATTAAACAATCCACTATGTCATCATCAAAAAATACTTTGAGAAAATCCATAGGTGTTTGCAGTTGATAAAGTTTAGAGTTGACGTGAGATCTTCGAGGACGAAACTCAAACTTCGGTTTTGTTTCCCCTTCTGAACATCTTGCCATGTCGATGATGATGGAATAGGTGCATCACGCTCTACAGAAGCTTGTAAATTCAAGTTTTTTACCTCCAGTTTTATTCTTATTTTGTACTGTTTGCTTTCCTTTGCGCTGAGAAGTGATTGTGACACCCTGACATTCATTGTCAGATGGACATTGATTGTCAGACACCTCAGCTGAAGACGAAGTTCCACTAGTAGTAGTATCTTTATCACCACGTGCTAAAACTTTACATTCACATATAAAACTGCTGTCTGAATCACTAATATCGGAATCACTATTGTTTAAAACAGTTATAAACAATAATCTAGCTTGATCTCAAGTCATACTACGTGGACGCAAACTGGTGGGCGTTTCCATTGTGAAAAACCAAAATAAACAACTTTAAAACTGAAAATTCACAAAAATCCAATGTTAACGAATGTTTGACGACACAATCATGACGTAGCTATCTTTCTGCTGTGCGACTTTTCAGTTTACTGTAACTTAAAATTCCGAAATGGAGCAGAAATGAATCAAATAAACCACTGATCATTTTGTGGCAATAAAAGTACCAGTTGCCACCACAGCGGATCCAATGTGGCACCAGATGGGCCCTTGGTAGCGAAAGAGTTCAGAATCTAGACAAATTCTAGAAATATGGCAGGAATACTGTAGTGGAATGTATGATATGAATGACTGAGTATATGAATGGGATACACGAACGAATGAATGAGATACATGAACCAATGACAGAAGAGACAGAACCTAAACCCTCATTAGATGAAATTGTGTGGGCAACAAAGACCCTGAAGAATAGTAAATCAACTGGATGTGATGAGATACCAGCTGAACTTATTAAAGCGGGAGGAGAAGAAAGCGTTCAAATCTACCACGCACTTTCAGAGCTACGAGTAGAAAAAGCCCGTCACCTTAGATGGAATCTGTCTAGAGCAGTAGTTCCCAAGCTTTTCAGGCAGAGGGCCATATCTACTATTTTCGGTAATTAAGCGGGAGTAGTATGTCAGGAGGTAACTAAGTCGTAAATGAGGGCCATGGAGGAGGTCCGGTAGTCGTATTTCCTTATATGATTGTTATACCGACCTCTAGCGGAACTCCTGAAAAACGGACCTCATTTTTGAATTTTTGACGGGAATTTTCTTGGGTTATGTCCGGTTGTCACCTCCTGTTGACCACTTCCGGTTGACTTCCGGTCCATGGGTACCCGCCCTTGGTACCCCCAGATGCCTCCACTGGCTGCCTCCGGCTTCCCCGATCCGTCGCGGGACCAGTCAAAGACAGTGAGGCAAGCCCCGGGTATGTGGAATACTTATATAGTTAAGTAGACCAAATAGGCGCCGGGCATCTGGGTTTGAGTCCCAGTGTATGAACGTGTGTGTGTACACGGGGTAGGCCGCTGTGAGGGAATGGGGCCCTACCCCGGATATCCGGGGCAAACCGAACCGGGGACGTGATGTGATCGAACCCCAGCCATGTAGATATGGAACCCTTCGATGAGGAGACCAAATTTAATATGACATTGGAAAAATGATTTTATTCCATCACTCGAGTTATCTCGAGTATCCATAGTTGGATGCATGAATAAAATTTCACGATGATAGTACTAACATTCGGCAGATGTCCATAGTGGGTACCCATGTATCAACTCTAAGTGAGTGGTGAAAATCTGGTTTAAAGATATACTAGACAGGCATACATTAACATTAATTTTTAATACTAATCATGTATGAAATGTCTATATTTATTGTATAGTGCTTTTAGAATATTAATCTGTAAATATAAATATAAATTTCAATTAATATAAGCAATAACTTGCTAAGATATCATTGAAATACGTTATAAACAACCCAAATAATTTCCCCTGTTTCCAAACAGAATAAAAGTAACCAAGGGAGGCGATTCGTGTTTCTTGACTCAACCAGAATTAATAATCTCCCTTTTCTCCAGTAACAAATTGTACTTCTGACAGGTAAAGGTCACGCGCTGACCCCAGCATGCACACGTGAGAAATACGACAATGGCGACCTAGCCAACGGCTGATAAACGGGTTGATAAATGTGAAGATAATTACACTGGACACGCTAGCCAGTAGAATTAAGGCCGCGTAGTGAAATTTTGGAATTTTAGAGAATGTAAATGAACATAAAGTTGCGCTAGGAATATATATCTATATGGTAAATCTGCAGAATCCTTAACTTGAACAGAATTATTAATACAGGTACTGTTCAAACAAGGCATTACTATCATATTTAGCATCAACATCCAGTGCCTTGTCATGTGTGTGTGTGAATGTAGGCATGCGGGTGTGTGTGTGTGTGCATGTGTGTGTGTGTGCATATGTGTATGTGTGTGCGCGGTGTGTGCATGTGTGTATGCGTGCAGGAGTGTGTGTGCACGTTGTGTGTGTATGTGTGCGCATAGGAGACTAAATATTTCTTTTCGTCTGACATTTCTATAACTGCATTAATGTCTCTTGCGCACGCACGTGTGTGTGTGAGTCCGCGCGTATGTGTGTGTGCGTGCGCACGCGCGCGCGCATTTGTATGTGTGTGAGTGAGTGAGATCACCATTTTCTATTGCATACTGACCTATGCGTGAAGACTGGATACCGTATTTATCTCTTTTTGTGTGATGGTAGTAATTCATAATGTCGGGGTGTGCATAGGCATGTGAGCGGGTGTGATGCGGTTACAGTACGGTTCCGCCGAATGGGGGAGTGGAGTGGGTGTAGGACAGGTTTGCTGTTCGTAAAAAGGTGGGTGGGTCAAGTGGCGTCGTGGCTGAATGGTGGAGACGGGTGAAAAAAGATACTAGCGAAGAAGCAACTTGGGCTGAATGGTGGAGACAGGGGGTGGAAAACTGATCACCATTTTCTATTGCATACTGGCCTATGCGGGAAGACTGGATACCGTATTTATCTCGTTTTGTGTGCTGGTAGTAATTCATAATGTCGGGGCGTGCATAGGCATGTGAGCGGGTGTTATGGGGTTACAGTACTGTTCCGCCGAATGGGGGAGTGGGTATAGGACAGGTTGCTGTTATTAAAAAGGTGGGCGGGTCACCATTTTCTATTGCATACTGCCCTATGCGTGAAGACTGGTTACCGTATTTATCTCTTTTTGTGTGCTGGTAGTAATTCATAATGTCGGGGCATGCATAGGCATGTGAGCGGGTGTTATAGGGTTACAGCACTGTTCCACCGAATGGGGGAGTGGCTGTGGAGTGGCTATAGGACAGGTTGCTTCTTCTTCAGCGTTCCGAGCCATTGAGGTTCTTTGCTGCAAATACAATCCGTCTCCATTCTTCTCTCTGGTGGACCTTCTCTTGCCAGTCGTTGATTCCAAGTGCTTGTAGGTCTGTACATGTATTATCTCTCCACCGCCTTCTTGGTCTACCTCGGGGTCTACGGTCATTTATTTCCTGAGTGTAAGCGAGTTTTGTTTCCCTATTATCTTCCATTCTTTCTATATGCCCCAGCCATTGTAGTCTATTAGCCTTCATGATACCAGTGATTAGTGGGGACTTAAACAGATCATAAATGTCTTTGTTACTTCTTCTTTTCCACTCTCCACTGTGTGTATCCCTAATGGGTCCAAAGATGCGTCTTAAAATTTTGTTCTCAAAGGTTTGTAACAAGGCTTCGTCTCCTTTCGTTGTACTCCAGGTTTCAGAGCCATACAGCACAACTGGTCTGATCAGTGTTTTGTATATTGTGATTTTGGTGTTACGAGATAGCGCCTTTGATTTTAGTAGATGTTGTAGTGCATAGTATATCTTATTTCCAGAGTTGATTCTAGTTTGTATTTCTTCCCTTATGATGTTGGAGCAGTTGAAGATCGTACCCAGGTATTTGTATGTTTCCGTTCTTTTAATGGTCATATTATCTATTTGTATGTGGCCAGAGTTTCTAGCCATTCCGTCTCTTGAAATTACCATATATTCTGTCTTATCTTGGTTGATAACCAGCCCCATCTGTTGGGCTTTTTCCTTTAAGTGAGTCAATATTTCCAATGTCTTTTGTTCACTTTGCCCTATAATATCTATATCATCTGCATAACCAAGCAGCTTGGATGTTCCTCCAATATCACATTCCTCCTTTACCTTCCTTACAACTTTCTCTAGAGCCAGATTTAAGAGTAGCGGCGATAGTGCATCACCCTGTTTCAAGCCAGATGTTATTTGGAAGGGGTCTGATTTCCTGCCTTTATATGTTACTATATTATAAGTATCTTCCATGCATAGTCTGGTCATGTTGATTAACTTCCTTGGTATTCCAAATTCCTGCATAGCATTCCATAGACTATTCCTATGGACACTATCATAAGCCTTTTTAAAATCCACAAAAATGTTATGGAGATCTCTTTTATATTCCCAATGTTTCTCGGCTATTTGTCGTAAGATAAATATCTGATCTATTGTTTATCTGTTTTGTCTAAAACCCGCCTGGTAGTCACCTAATATGTCTTCTGAACATGGTTTTAGTCTATTTAGTAATACTGCGGATAGTATCTTATAGCTTGTGGACAGTAGTGATATTCCTCTATAATTTCCATATTGGAACTTGTCTCCTTTCTTAAAGATAGGTATCAATAATGACTCTTTCCAGTCATGGGGTAATTCTTCTGTCCTCCAGATTTTTATTATTAGTTCGTATAGCTTTAGATGTAATGCATGGCCACCTGCCTTTATAAATTCAGCAGCAATTCCATCAGTCCCAGTTGCCTTATTGTTTTTAAGTCGTGTGATTACATATAGGATTTCTTCAAATGTAGGTTCTTCAATTTGTGGTTCGCATGTTAGAACCTCTTCTTGTGAGAAAATGTTACTTGGAGCTTCACAATTTAGTAATTCAATAAAATATTCTTTCCATGTGTTGCACATTTCCTCATTGGTATTTATCATATTCCCATTTTTGTCTTTTAAACCATATGTGTTTTGTTGGTGCCCTCGTTTCATTGACTTCAGTTCTTTAAAGAATTTTCTGGATTCATTTTTCTGGTGATTAGTTTCCATATCTTTGATTATATTACTCATATATTCTCGCTTCTGCTGTCTGACTATTTTTGTAGCCTCTTTACATTCATTTCTATAATGCTCTTCCTTTTGGATGTTATTGATGTCATTTAACCATACATGTCTGGCATTCTTCTTCCTAATGACTGCTTCTTCACATTTTTGATTGAACCATCTGTTCTTTCTATGCGTGGTTAACACACCGAGACATTCTTCTGCGGTAGACTGAATTGTATTCTTGATGTTCAACCAAGTTTGGTCAATGCTTTCCTCCAAAGGGTTTTGCAGAGTTTCAAGTTTACATTTTATTTCATCTGTAAATTTATCTTTGTCTGTAATGTCGTGCAGTTTTTCTCTGTTATATGTTGGTTGTAATCTTTGTAATTTAGTATAGAAAGCTCTCTTAAGTTTTATTTTAAATTTTGCTCCAACGAGGAAGTGGTCACTGTGGCACTCAGCTCCTCTATAACTTCTGACTTGCTGTATGTTTGATGCATTTCTGTTGTTAATTAAAATGTGATCTATTTGATTATAGGTTCTCTTGTCACATGATTTCCAAGTTTGTTTGTGTATATCCTTTCTTTGTAGTCTGGTACTGCTAACCTGCAGTCCTTTGGCTTCTGCCAGGTTGATGACTCTCCATCCATTATCATTTGAAGTTGTATGTAGGCTTTCCATACCGGCCACTTTTTTTATTAGTTTGCTCTCTACCTATTTTTGCATTGAAGTCTCCCAGCACAATCAGGATGTCCTGTTTGGGGGTTTCTTCTATGACATCTTCCAGATCATTATAAAAGTCTTCTTTAATATCATCTTCTTTCTCTTCAGTAGGTGCATGTACATTAATCATCGTTATATTTTTCCATTTACCTTTTATTCGTAATTTACTAATCCTGTCATTAAAAGCTTTAAAGTTTAAAACGTTCCCCCATAACTCTTTTTTTATGACAAATCCTGTTCCTAATTCATGTTTATTTTGGGTTTTTCCTCCATATATTATAATCATTCCATTTTGCTCTAAAGTACCCTCTCCTGGCCACCTTATTTCTTGAATTGCTGTTATATCCATTTGATATTCAATCAGCTCCCGGGTTAGTTCTTCGGCCGCTCCAGCTCGATATAGTGTCCGTACATTCCATGTTCCAAATCTCAAAAGTCCTTTAACGTTCCAAGGTCGTTGTCCAGATAAGTCAGTCCGATATCGAGGCTCATGTATTTGTTTCGTAACAAAGAAAGGTTTTTACAAAGGTGGGGATGTTAACCCCACGCTTCAACCCCCAACCTGGAGGACCAGGGTGTTTCTCTTTGTCTGTTCTCTACCCTTTGACCTGTCCGGCTTGGGAGGCCCTGCTGGTAGCTACGCTACCGCCGGCATAGCTCTCAAAAATGGTGGGCGTGTCAAGTGGCGTCGTGGCTGAGTTGTGGAGACAGGGGTGGAAAAGATACTAGCGAAGATGTCACCGGGGCTGAATTGTGGAGGCAGGGGGTGGAAAACTGATTAGCGAGGAGGTCAACGTGGCTGAATGTTCCTATCACAAGTTGTCATGGGAAAACCATACCACGTGCTCACTGGCTGGCGCTGCACCCGATCATCCGTGGCTAATCTTCATCACCCAGCACCGGTAAAAAAAAATATTATCATCATCATTATCCTTACAATCAGCATCATCATCCTCATGAATACCAGCATCATCATCATCAACATCATCTTCTTCAGCTTCTACTTTTGATATGAAGAAGAGAATTACAGCGCCTCCCTTGTTGCCGTCAAGTCAGAGAGAGAGAGAGAGAGAGAGAGAGAGAGAGAGAGAGAGAGAGAGAGAGAGAGAGAGAAAGCGAGGGCGGGAGGGTGAAAACAGGCGAGAAAGAGAGCGCGTTGGGTGGCTAGTGGCATCAAAATGTGTCATATTCTGTGTGCTTAGTGAGATTCGTTGGTAAGGGGCTTGTGAGTGGAGGAAGGCTAGATAAGTACTTCTGATCATTGTTAAGGGGTGGTCGAGTGGCGGGGTGGTAGATAAATACGTCGGTTCCTTGATAATAGCCGGAGGGTAAGGCTTATATTAAATTCTAAAGATTGAACTCATAGGTGTGTGATCTGAGGGTGACCAACTGGGTCACGGGGCTATGTCGGCGTGGGTGAACGTACATGAACGTGTTCAGACATGTCTTTGGGGAAACTGGAGGATGACTCAGAGCGTACTGACAGCATAACGATACAGCCGAGACACTTGGGTAATGGTCACATCCGATCAAATATGTCGATGCTTCCGGTAATATGTCTAAGGTATATAATCGAAACACGTGACTAACTTTTGGTGGTATGTAACGGGTGCATCAGACTTATCTTATTGTACTCCTTCCGTAACCAATCGAGCAGCGCTGTCGTGTCCGGGTACTCCACAGTGGGATGACAACCACTATATGGTGACCTTATGCCTACTGCTAAGTTCAGAAAGTAGTGTCCTTAGTACCGACAATGTCCCACACTGGAGCGACTCTAGCACTGATTTTTGCATTTGCCAATAGCAACTAATGATACAGCCGAGACACGAGTGTAATGCCACAGTAGGTCAAAAACGGAGGTAATGGAAGAAACCAACGTGGAAACCAACCCACAAAATAGCTCAGAGGGGGAAAGAAATTCGTTCTGGTGCATGTGTGGTCGGCGAGTTCCACGACTAGAGATTGTCTTCTTCTGTCATCTGGTCGTTATATACACCGTCATTGGCGTATCACTATTCAATTTGTCTCGAGACAGCGTCGACGCAGGCGAGGGCAAGTTGTGGATTGCTCTTCTAAGCAGCTGTCTGGGTTACATGCTACCAAACCCTAAAATATGAGCTTCTGCGTGACATTACCGTGTAATGCTTCGCCGAACATGTTTCCCAAGAAAACACCAGGTCACTATTTCGTCAAGTTGCCGCAGACTATTGAGGTGAGTCAACATTTCGAAGTGGGTCTGGCCGAAATTCAATTCCCCAACTACTACTGCAATGTACTAGAGAATGAAGTGAAGTATGGCTAAGATACATCCCACCCAACAGTAGAGTGATAAGAAAGGCGTGTCCCCTGGGCCTGTACAATTCACCAGACGCGTTTATAGCTGCACTGAATCGACTAATGAAAGATCGGAAGGTGGACTATCAGCTCTGTGTTCTATTCCATTTCGACAATGCATCAAAGAAAGTCATCGTGAAAATACTCGAACCCGGGGCCACTGTTACATTTAGTGAGAAGTTGCATGATATACTACATACAGGTGAAGGTGCGATAGACCTGAATAACGACCTGCAAAATGTCTACGTCTACTGCGATCTCATTACGGCGAGACCAGTCAGAGACGTCATGGTCCCACTACTAAGGACGGTTCCTATCATGAATCAGCGCTCGACCTCAGTGTTTCGCGCCTATGACAAACCTCACTACGTACCGCTGAGTCATTACTCCTTCGACATGGTGGAAATACTTCTAACGACTGATACGGGCACACATGTCTCATTCACTACCGAGACTTCAGTGCTGGCGTTACATTTTCGAGTTCGGAAGAGATCAGACCTAGAATAATGGTGAAATACGTGGCGTTACGTCGAAACCCCAGATTGAACGAAGACATGATGTGCTCGACACTCAGATGATTGATGCCTCGGTTATCTACAATACTCAGATATCAGCCCACCAAGTAGGAGACCAGTCTTATGACTACATGCTAAGTGACATGTACATACCAGGCTACCAACCGAAAAAACCAACCTACGCAGACAATAATGTGAAGAAATCCAGAAACAACATACAATGTGTATAACTCTGTATGTGAAAATAAAATGTTGTGATGATACTATGTATACCAGCTCATATCACATCATCCATTTCGTATAATGACATTATGCATTTTTTTATTCTTATAAAATGTACTGAAATACTGTAAAATGTACTGAAATGCTGTAAAATAAACAGACATATATTATAATTACGTCTTGGTTGTTGATTTTTTTTTTAGTGTTTACGGTGTATATAGTTGTCATGTGATGATAGAATAATACATATTGATGACAAATTCAAAAAATATTTCAACAAAACTAAGGAAATGGATTAACCAAAGTAGGAAAAACTGTTGACCATAGTCTGAAATATCTCAACCAAAATAATGAAAAGTAGAAAACTTTGCAAAAAGTTGGAAAAGCTGTTACCCAAAGGAAAAAATATTTGGCCACATTTCAATCAAATTTATGAAAAGTAGGAAAATTTGTTAACCAAATGGCAAAAATCTTGACCAAGTAAGAAAATTTGTTAACCAAATGTGAGAAGTGTGGCCAAATTTCAACCAAACTTATAAAAAGTAGGACACTTTTGTTAACAAAATATGAAATATTTTAGCCAAAGTTCAACCAAACTTATGAAAAGCCCAACCAAACTTATGAAAAGTAGGAACATTTGTTAACCAAAAGGCGAAAAGTTTGGCCAAAGTTCAACCACACTCATCAAAAAGAAGGAAACTTTGTTAATCAAATGTGAAAAGGTTAGCCAAATTTCAACCAAACTTATAAAAAATAGGAAACTTTGTTAACCAAATGTGAACATTTTAGCCAAATTTCAACCAAACTTATGAAAAGTAGGAAAATTTGTTAACCAAAAGGTGAAAGTTTGGCCATATTTCAACCAAACTTACAAAAATCTCACCCAAACTTATGAAAAGTAGGAAAATTTGTTAACCAAAATGTGAAAGTTTGGTCTAATTTCAACCAAACGTATACAAAGGTAGGACACTTTGTTAACCAAAGTGTAAAAGCTTAGCTAAATTTCAGCCAAATTTATAAAAATCTCAACCAAACTTATTAAAAATAGGAAATTTTGTTAACCAAATGTGAAAAGTTTGGCCAAATTTCATCCGAACTTATGAAAAGTAGGAAAATGTGATAACCAAAGTGAAAATTTTGGGCCACATTTCAACCAAACTTACAAAAAGCTCAGTCAAACTTGTGAAAAGTAGGAACATTTGTTAACCAAAAGGCGAAAAGTTTGGCCAAAGTTCAACCACACTCATCAACAAGTAGGAAACTTTGTTAACCAAATGTGAAAAGGTTAGCCAAATTTCAACCAAACTTATAAAAAATAGGAAGCTTTGTTAACCAAATGTGAAAATTTTAGCCAAATTTCAACCAAACTTATGGAAAGTAGGAAAATTTGTTAACCAAAAGGTGAAAGTTTGGCCAAATTTTAACCAAACGTATAAAACAGTAGGACACTTTGTTAACCAAAGTGAAAAAGCTTAGCTAAGTTTCAGCCAAATTTATAAAAATCTCAACCAAACTTATGAAAAGTAGGAAAATTTGGCAACCAAAGGAGAAATGTTTGGCCAAATTTCAACCAAATGTATAAAAAGTAGGAAACTTTCTTAACCAAAGTGAAAAATTTTGGCCAAATTTCAACCAAACTTATGAAAATTAGGAAAAGGTGTTAACCAAAGTGAAAATTTTTTGGCCAAATTTTTACCAAACTTTTAAAAAATAATAAACTTTGTTAACCAAATGTGAAAAGTTTGGCCAAATTTCATCCGAACTTACGAAAAGTAGGAAAATGTGATAATCAAAGTGAAAATTGTTGGCCACATTTCAACCAAACTTACACAAAGCTCAGTCAAACTTGTGAACAGTAGGAACATTTGTTAACCAAAATGTGAAAAGTTTGGCCGTATTTCAAACACACTTGTGAGATGCATGTTGCTGTCTCGCACCTCCGCATTGCTTCGTTGTATGGTGTCTTTGTGGTGATGGCGATCTTTAAGACGTCTCTGTGTCTTTGCAGTTACGGGCAGCCCAGTGTCTTGCTACATGTTTGCCCAGGCAGTTGGCGCACTTTCTGTTGTTGTTGGGTACTCGGACGTGAGTGTCCAGCTTAGCCAGCGGACACTCCTTGAAGGCGTGATGATCGGCGCAGTATCGGCAGATTTCCGTCTTACTGCGACACGTTGCTCTGCTGTGGTCGGCCCTCTAACATCTTGAACATTGATTGACTCTTGGGATGAGTCTCTCTGACTGTTGTATTTTCTTGCTGATTGATACTGTGGTCGGCATTTCGCTGCCCTCCGACGTCACCACTGCCAAGATTGTAGGTATCTTGGAGTCGATGAGGAGCCGCTCCGCCTTCAAGAATCGGATGTGAAGATTCTCTTCTCTTAGCTGCTTTAGGATTTCTTCGTCTGTCAGCTCCACTTGAATCCGCTTGACAACCCATCGGACTGTTTTTGAGTCGGTGTTCCCGGCTCTGGTGTCTTTCTCCTCCTTCTTCTCTGCTGGCTTGGGTATTATCTGTGGTGGGCTGTCAATCTTATCCCTCGTGGTGGCTTCAGTAGTAGCTGTAGTTTCAGATTCTTTGTTACAGCACGCAGGCAGATTCTCCACGTTCTTCTTCTTGTCGGCTCCCACGCTGCACATCTTGGATACCGCGTGTTTCTTGTCAATGTGACATTTTCACCCGTATCAGGCTTCTTGACTTGTTAAGGCGACTTGTCTTGCTAGCGCTCGCAGTTGCGAATGAAGCGCGAAAGGTCGTGCGACGCGTAAAACCTGTATTCGTAGATATACAGATAAAATCAATAGAAAACTCTACAGAAAATGGAGATAAGAGAATTCTCCTGAATGTAAAGGAATGGAGCAAAGCAAACACAAGACTACACAGGACAAAACCTGCAGAGTCACAACTTGTACAACAAGCTAGAGATCGGAAAGACTGATGAGTGTAGCTGTAGAATTAGGGACATGACGGCTGAGTAAACATTTGCCGCAAGAGCTGTCCAACATATGCAGAACGGGAGAACAGTATGTTGGCCTACACATGTTCCATTTAAGGACACACTCTGAGATTTAAAAGACTCTCAAGATGACTGATGTTGTCTTTAAATCAACTTAAAGTTTGACATCTGAATGATGCAAGCTGAAATTTCAACAGCTAATACATTCGTGTGTCGTTGTGAATGTGATGGCGCCAGCGCGTGTTCACGTAATACAGATACGTATTAATGTTTAGCTGAGCTAAGAACCGTCATCCTGCACTCAGGACATTCTCACACGCGCTCCGTCCTCTCGTTCAACAGCCAGGGAAGAGTCACACTGCTAATAGCTCCCACCGTAATCTGATTGAATGGTTTTCTGGTCTTCCCACTCAGTTTTGAGATTATTTCAAAACTCCTGTCGATCCCCCGCAATCCAATCATTTCCACATACGGGTTTTCAGTCTGTACCCCCCGCCTTCTCCACCTGGTCCCACAGGCGCACAACAACCTCTGCCTTGCCCATAGGTAATCTACCTCCAAGATGCGCATTCCCTGCCAGCCTATCAGCCTGTTCATTCCTCCACATTCCCTCGTGGCCAGGGCAATCATACAATTTGAATATCGAAGACACAAACAATAGACTGCATGATTTATTGCCTGGCATATTTTGCTGCATCTAGTCGGGTACATACTGCAGAGTTCACACAACATAAAGTAAATAACTAGATAAATCCTTCAAGCATATGCATGCAATACACATGTACACATGGATATACACTTGTACACATATTGTACAAGCAATACACATGTTCGCACAGTAAAGTCAATTCTCTACCACAGTAATTTTAAACTGACTGACATGTCTTTCTATCTGCACAAAACTGGCTCATGTAGAGTAATCATTATGGCTTCTGCAAACTTTAACAAGCGACTATTTTGTATGTTAAACAACACAGCTTCAGTTTGAAGCTTTTATCTAGTTATTTTACTCTATGTTGTGTGAATTCTGCAATATGTACCTGACCAGATGCAGCAAAATATGCCAAGCAATAAATTGTGCAATCTATTGTTCGTGTCTTCGTTATTCAACTTCACTACGGGAAAACATTGTTTTGAATCATACAATTCTCACAATCTGTGACCTCTGAAGCGAGAATAGTCATTCCTTGCGAAACAGTCCTTTCTCCGCCTTACTACTACGCCTACTCGTTGAGTTTAGATAACATTCAAAAAGCATGCGAAATAAATTCACAAACTATGACAAAAGGGCAGAGTTCAGTCTGTGCTATGTTTCAGCGAGTACCAATGAATGCTTAAACAACTGAATAAATTGTGGAGAGGGACAGATAGAACTATGCAAATCAGATTTTTAAGAGCATGCATCTTTCCCATTTAACTGGTCACTTACTAAACAAGCTGCACAGCGCATAAATGCCTTTGAATATAAATGTTATAGACGAGTTCTAAGGATATCTTGGATAAAGAAAAGAACAAATGCATCCATACTTCAAGCGCTGAATATTGAAGAAGGTTGGCTATTAAAGACGACAAAACAAAGAAAATTAAAATATTTTGGTCACTTGAAACGTCATGAAAGTTTGAAGAGAACAATAATAGAGGGGTATATGCCTGGGAAGAGAGGAAGAGGAAGGCCGAAGAGAAGATGGGTGCGGGATGTGGCGGATGATCTCCAGATAGGTGTATCAGATGAGGGACATTGTGCTTATGACCGACAGGTTTTCCGGAAGGTTGTTATGGGAGCGAGGTTCTGTAAAGGACATGCTATTGAACGAATGAACGAACCAATGAATATCTGTGACAGGGTTGCCAGATCACCGTGATTTTTAAAAAAAGCCAAGTCACAAAATACACCCCCCCCCCCCCCCCCCAAAAAAAAGCCAAACATTGCCCAGTAAAAATATATATTAAAAATATATTTACATCACACGAAAACCTCTTCTTCAAATATGTATTCCTCTTCATTGTTGAGAAATTCAGTACATGATTCCTTAGAATATAAAATTTCAGCTTTGAAATCATTCAACATGTTGGATGAATAAACAAATTCATTACAGCACTTGTTTGAAGATAAAAGTTCCGCTCTAATTCTAATAATTGCTTCTAAGAGAGACAGCTGAAGCCTATTCCTTGCTTGGTTTTTATGCATGTTAAAAGACAGAACACCCTCCCCACTGCAGCAGAGCTAATAGATGTTATTAAGCAAGTAAGAGCAAAAGAATCAAGCTCTTTAAATTGGGGGTGTTTCATGACTCCTTGCCAGAACTGCACTGTATCTTTAGGCAGTCCATTTTCTTTGAATTGTTCTTCTTCCTTCCAATCTATAAAAGGCAATTTTCTGTATTGCTCTTCAATAATAGTGTTGTTTTCTTCAGCCAAATGCAAAAAAGGGAAATTTCGAAAATAGCGGTCTAGAAGCCTGGTTTAAGATTATTCCAGGGTTAAAATTTGTTAGGTCTTTAGATATATTTCTTGCCGAAGGAAGCCGCTTTCTAACTTGATCAAGTGCTTCTTCTAGCATGGATAAGCATCTTTCTTTGAATTCTAAGACCTCTTGGCAATTAATTTTCGTATCAGAACTTTTCTTAATGTAGTTATCACACTCTGACAGGAATTTGATGCCAAAATCAACATTAGAAATATCTTTTTTTCTTATTATTGGTATCATAAATCCTACTATTAGGACTCTTATAATGCAAAAATAGTTCTTCATGTAATTTGTGAGGATCTGTCTTACTTTTCTGAAAAAGCAAATTTAACCTTTCGAATTCCTGCACAATAGGGGTTGCAAAATGAAAATAAAGGTAGTTTCTTTGATCTAGAAGCATTTCCTTTATAAGTAGTGACTTAAATTTAGTGTCACAATTTGCTAATTCAGCAGAAATAAAATAAACCCCGAGTTCTTCCCAATTCATTAGAATGTTGAATATAACTTTTCCCTGGACAAGCCAGCGAGTAGAAGAAATTTTCTCAAAAGGAAGTGGTGCAATTCTAGATTGCTGAAATTCTGTCGATGAGTTCATAATTTTGAATAAATCTTTAAATTCTTCTCGTCTTAGATTGCTATGTCTAAACCAATTTGGTATGTCTGTCAGCAAAAATCCAATGTTTGAAGGTAGTTTTGACACGGCATATTTGATGCACAATGGTAATGAATGGCAAGCACACTTATACTGAACACATGAAGGAGATACATCTGTAATTCTAGACCAAACTGAATTGTTGCATCCAACCATACTGGAAGCACCATCTGATGCAAAGCCAATGCAATTTTTTAATGTTTGATTACATTTTTTCAATTTCATTGTTAATGTTCTTCTTCTTTATTTTTGTTCGCTCACTCGCTTAAACTCGAACGTAGACCTTACACACTGTATGGGCCCCTAGGTATTTAAAATTATCCACTTGGTTGAGAATTCCCCCTTCTATTTCTATGTCACATTTTGGTGTTCCCATTTTCTTTTATATCACCATTTTTACTGTTTTCTTGATATTCAAGGAGAGTCCTTTCTGTGCACTCTCTGTTACTACACTGTCCAACAATTGTTATAGGTCTGTTGCATTATCCGCCACCAATACTGTGTCATCTGCATAGCGTATATTGTTTATATTATATCTCCCGATTAGTATTCCTGGCTTCTCTTTTATCTCTCTCATTATTACTTCGCTATATAGGGAGAAGAGATCGGGTGACAAGACACACCCATGTCGTACTCCTAGCTTTATCTGTTCGTAACTACCCTCTTTATTTCCCATTTTAATTGCTGCTACTTGGTTCCAGTATATATTCTTTATTATTCTTAAATCTTTACCATCAATGTTGATATCTTCCACCATTTTAATCAATTCATCATGTTTTACTTTATCAGATGCCTTAGTATAATCTATGAAGCATAAAGTTTCTCTATTGACCTTTCTATTAGTTTTCGTTATATATATATATATATATATATATATATATATATATATATATATATATATATATATATATATATATATATATATATATTGCATTGTTTGTATCCTTTCCTTCCATAAAATCATACTGTTCTTCGTTAATTTCAATTTTGATTTTCTTTCTTGTTCTTCTCATTATAATTCTGAGTAGAAGCTTAGTGACATGGTTTATGGGGTTAATTGTACGAAAATCTTCGCATTCAATTGCTCCTGGTCTCTTTGGTATTGCTATAAATACAAATTTCAGCATATCGTTCGGTAAATATCCACTGTTGTAAATATCATTCGGCATTTTGGTTAATATATCTACCCCAAATTCTCCCAATACTTCTAATTCTTCTACTGTGAGTTCATCTGACCCAGCTGTTTTTCCTTTCTTCATATGTTTCATAGCGTGTGATGCCGGGGCCCATAAGGGAAGCAAAGAATAGCACCACTGTAGCCTACCACGCATGTCGTAAGAGGCGACTAAGGAGGCTTGATGGTTCCGTCGCCCTGCTACTGAGTGAGTGCGTGGCGCGACACTGTGAGCTGTGAGTTTCGTGTGAAATGCTTTTGAATCTGCCCAAGGCGTTTTGGAACGTGA
The DNA here is from genome assembly GCA_963921405.1 of Cepaea hortensis. NCBI lineage: Eukaryota > Metazoa > Mollusca > Gastropoda > Stylommatophora > Helicidae > Cepaea > Cepaea hortensis. The sequence continues at coordinate 404,148,932 of OY992876.1, forward strand.
CTGCATGTTCGGAGCGATGGCAGATGGCTATGTCCCAGAGTTGACCGGTTTTTGCCTTATGCAGAAATGCGTGGCTGCTGGCCTTCTGTTGACTGCCACTGCCATCGATGATGAACTGTATTTTTGTGAACTGTGTGGGTGAACATCTAGGAAACATCCAGATGGGAAAATGACTGCCGATTCCATCAGAGATGAACTGGGTGTTTCGTGGGGGACTATTGTGTTAACATTCTGGCGGCGGCATTATGCACAGTTGCGGGCTGTTGTTTGTCGAGACTCCTGTCTTTTCCACTTTTCACATTGGACAGTGGGGAGCGTTTTGTGTGATATTCACTGGCACAGGAATGGAGCATAATGGGGACGACCCGTTGCTGTGAAGTTGGAACTGCGACTAACTAACTAACATAGCGTCAACGACTTCTTCTTTTAGAATAGGTGGGCCTTCTAAGTTACTTTCTTCTGTTAATTCTTCCCTTTCTCCATTATATAATTCTCTTATATACTAATTCCACCTCTTCATTATAGCACCTTCCTCCAATAAAATCTGTCCTGTTTTTGATTTCATTCACCCTGTATTTATTCTTATTTTTCTTCCTGTGAGCTCACTGATTTGTCTGTGCACACTTTTTTGATCTTTAATGGAATTTAATTCAATTTTTTTTTCCATTGCTCGTTCAACCAACTTTCTTGTGCCTTCACACATTTATCTCTTATTTCTTTATTTATCTTAGCATACTTTTGTTTGTCATTTTTATTCTGTTTCTTTTTGTCCATCAGCATTAAGATTTCTTCATTCATCAATTTTTTCTTAGCCTTTTGGCTTCTCTCCGGTAATATTTCTTTGCTAGTTTGATGAATGGAGTCCCTTAACATTTCCCATTGTTCATTTATACTGTATTTTAGCTATTGCATTGTACCTATTTTTCACAGTCACTCTGTATTGTTCTTTAATATCTTTATCTACTTTCAGAACCTCTTTATTAAGTCTCAAGTTTTTAACCATTTTCCCCCTCTCTTTAATCTTACTTTTATTTGTCCACATAGTGGTACATGATCACTATTACCGTCACCACCAGGCATTGTCTTTACATTAATTAATGCATTTTAAAATCTTTTATTAATAAGTATGTAGTCAATATGGTTGCGTATTTTCATATCAGGGCTTTTCCATGTGTATAGTTGTCTTTTATAGTGTTTAAGCCATGTGTTTCCAACTATCATATCATTAATATTTGCCCATTCTATTAGTTTCTCTTATCTTTCATTTCTTGTACCTAAACCGTAATTCCCCACTATATCCTCTATTTTTCCCTTTCCTACTTTTGTATTAAAATCTCCCAGCATTAATTTTATTTCTTGAGATCCAATTTGAGCTATTGCCATTTCTACTTCATCGTAAAAGGTTTGTATATCTTCATCACTACTGCTTGTTGTTGGTGCATATACTTGTATAATATTTATATATATTGGTTTGCCTTTGATTTTGACCATTATAACTCTTTCTGAAATGCACCAGTATCCATTCTTAGATTTGGCTGTTTTTTCATCAAATAGTATTCCTACACCTTTTTCATGTGTGTCCCCTCCAGAATAAATTATTGTGTGTTTGTCGGTTTTAATTTTGCCAGACCCCTTCCATCTCATCTCACTTATGCCTAGTATATTCATTTTCATGTTTTCCATTTCTCTTAGAACATTGTTTAACTTTCCTAGCTCATTTAGTGTCCTAACATTCCATGTTCCAACTCTAAATTTATTTAGTTTTAGTTTTGCCATTAATAGATGGATGACGGTCTGGTGTCACATGTGGCTCATGACTGTCCCTACCGGACGAGGATGTCCTAAGACAGCCATTAACGTCGTTCACTATTTCTGAAATGTGTGTCGCCATGAAATCTTGGGAAGATAATGTAGTAGTTTCCCCTTGCCTTCCACATTCACATGGTGGTCTTTTAACTCTGCCTTTGACAGCCATTTCCAACTGCCAGGACAAGTGAGTGCCTTGCTCTGTTCAGCTGTAGAGTTGTCTACTTATTCTGGTGGATACTCGGTCCCCAGAGCTGTGTTAGCCACACCGTGGTGTGTTTCCATCCTCTACGGGGAGGTGCAATTGGGATTTTCCCTTCCTAAAGTTATGGTCTATAACTCTCTAGTACTTTTAGAGGACTTTTAGGTCAAGTAGAGTACGAAAACCATACGCTAAGCTTCTTGTTTTGCATTTCAATCAGTCAATCATATGCCATGCCGGAAAGCGTGGGCGGTCATGACTCGCCATTTCACTTGATCACCAGAGTCGTGGATCAGCTCAGTGTTCCTGTCTCGACCATGCCATGTGGCTAAGCCATCCTGGTATTTACTTCTCGGTCTTCCCCTTGGTCTGTTCCCTTCAATCTTGCCAGTTGTCACTAAGTTCTCCAAGTCATTTCTTCTCATAACATGTCCAAAAAAAAATGTGACTGTCTACGTCTAATTTCTCTAATCAATTTACGATTTTCATCTGTCTACTGTAGTACTTCGTCATTGGTTTTTATGTCTGTCCATGGTATTGTTTGCATTTTCCTCAGAAACCACATTTCTGCAGCCATCAGATGTTTTTCAGCTTGGCTGTTCATTCTCAAAGTTTCACATCCATACAAAAGAACAGGCTCTATATATCACCTCAACACTCTTTTTCTCGTTTCAGTTGACATCATTTTATTGGTCAGTATGTTTTTCATCTATCATTATCAATCCTTATGGCAGCTTGTTGTTTCCAATATATGTTTTTTATAAGTCTAATGTCTTTCCCATCAATTTGTACATCTGATAGCATATCCACCATGTTAACATGTATAACTCTGTCAAAAGCCTTTGTGTAGTCAATAAAGCAAAGATGTATCCTTGTTTACTTGTATAGCACGTTTAATAACTATTCGCTGCATATACACAGCATTTACTGTACCCTTTCCTTCTACAAAAACATATTGTTCTTCCCCTATTTCAGGTTGTATTTTCTTCCTCACTCTTTGCATGATAATTCGTAGCAAAATCTTTGTGATGTGACTCATTAAACTAATTGTTCTATGTTGATCACATTCCAAGGCTCCTGATTTCTTTGGGATTGCAATAAATACAGATTTACACAATTCATAAGGTATATCTCCAGTATCATATAATGTGTTCAGCAGTCTGGTGACTTGCTCTAGTCCAAATTCTTCTAAAGCTTTAATCATTTCTGTTGTGATATTATCTGCACCGGGGGCCTTGCCAGCTTGCATATGCTTAAGAACATTTCGAACCTCCATCTTCAAAATTGGCGGCCCTTCATTATTAAATCTAATATCATACTGTTCCTCTCTGTTATCATTATAAAGGTTTTTCACATAATCTGTCCATACATGTAGAATCTGACCTTTTTCTATTAGGATTTTGCCATCTTTAGTTTTTAGACAGCCTGTTAATGTACTTGTTCTTTTATAAGTAAGTTCCTGAATTCTTTTGTGCACTAATTTAGTATTTTGACTGTTGTGTTGTTTTTTCAATGTCTAAGCACTTTTTCTCAAGCCATGCTTCTTTTGCCTCCTTACATAATATTCTTACTTGTCTGTGAATTTCTTAATATTTAGCAGAATTATTTTTGTTTAGTCTTCTTGTTTCCATTAGGTGTAAAATTGCTCCTGTCATCCATTTCTTACGACCCACCTTCTTTAATTTTGGAATAGTTGTTTCTGCAGCCAAACTGATTGAATTCTTCAACATTTCCCATTGATCATCCACATCCTGAAATAATATTTCTAGATCAGACAATATATCAAATCTGTTCTGTACTTCTATGTTGAATTTGTCTTGTATTTCCTTGTCATTACTCAATGTACACAAATCATATTTAGTGTTTCCTGTTCTATACTTGACTTTCTTCAATTTTATCCTCAGTGTTCCTGTAAGTAGTCTGTGGTCACTATAACAATCAGCACTGAGAACTCTTTTTGCTATTGTTAGCGCGTTTCTAAATCTTCTGCTAATCAGAATGTAGTCAGTCTGGTTTCTGATCCTGCTATCAGGACTCCTCCATGTCCATAATCGTCTAGGGTGTTTCTTAAACCAGGTGTTTCCTACAATCATTTCCTGTTCTTTTGCGCACTCTAAGAGTCTGTATCCTCTTTCATTTCTCTCTCCTAAACCATAGTTTCCTACTGTGTATCTATCCCCTTGATTTCCAACTTTTGCATTGAAGTCTCCCATTTTGGTGGTTATTTCTGAATTTTTACATTGCTTTAAGGCAGACTCTATGTCATTATAAAATTCCTCTACACTATCTTCACTGGATTCTCATGTTGGGGCATATACTTGAATAACATTTATGCTAAAAGGTCTGCCACTCCATTTAACTAGTAGAACTCTGTCCGACACGGCCCAATATCCTTGAACAGATTTTGATGTTTTCCGGTCCAACATAATAGCCACCCCCTTTGTCGGTCTTCACCTCCAGAATATATAATCTTAAAATCTTCATCTATCTTGATGCCTGCTCCTGTCCATCTCGTTTCACACATCCCTAAAATATTAATTTTGTCTCTTTCTATTTCTTGTCTTATGCTCTCTAATTTTTCGTCGTCGTTTAGCGCCCTAATGTTCCATGTTGCTAATTTTAATGTCTCTCGTCAACACTAAAAATTCGACAACCAAGACGTAGTTATAATGCATGCCTGTTTATTTACAGTATCTCAGTACATTCTACAAGAATATAAGAGCATAATGTCGTTATGCAAAATGAATGATGCAGTATGAGCTGGTATACATAGTATGATCACATTTAATTTTCACATAAAGAGCTATACACATTGTATGTTGTTTCTGGATTTCTTCACACACTTGTCTGAGTAGGTTGCTTATTCTGGCTGGTAGCCATGTATGTATCTGTCACTTGGTCTGTAGTCATAAGACTGGTCTCCTGCTGGTGGGTTGACATCTGAGTATTGTAGACAACTGGAGAATCAAACATCTGAGTGTCGGGCATATCAAACAGCTGGCTATTGGGCTCATCACACATCTGGTTGCTGGGGTCATCACACATCTGACTGTAGCTGGGTTTAAAACTGGCAATATAGTATGCGTCTACTTGGTGGCTTCGTTTAGTACCCCGTTTGACTTGAGCACTGCCTTGGGCACTGCCTTGAGTGATTTGGACTTCTCACTGTAGCTGGGTTGAAAACTGGCGGTATAGTATGCATCTACTTGGTTGTTTCGTTTAGTACCCTGTAGACTTGAACACAGCCTTGAATGTTTTCGACTTGATTGCTTCGGTTAGTGCCCTGTTTGACATGAGCATTGACTTGAATATTTTGGTTACTGACTTGCTTGCCTCTGTTAGTGCATTGTTTGACTTCGTTACTGACTTGGATAACTTGATCGAGTCCGTCAAAGTCAGCTAGGATCTCGCGCTGCATAGCGATCATCTGTTCATATTCTTGACGAGTAAGTGTCACTCCCATCTTATTAGGAAACTTCTTGTCGGATTCACTAAAGAATCGGCGGATGTGTAATGTGCTCGTTCCTCTGTAGGATGAGACAAACACGATCTTATCACCAGCGCCCACTGATCTAACAGTCTCACAACTGCGAGTTATGTAGACCCAGTTAGCAGGCACAGTCTTGAGGTCTGTAGTCATCTTTGGATCACAATGCTTGACTGTTACCAGCGTCGGGTTTATATACCAATTTTTGAGCCACTGTAACAGAGCACCATCTCTGTTGGGGATTTAGTGAGTTAATGGATGCTGTGCAAAATGGGGAAATAGGTTTGTGAACGCTTGAGCACCAGTAATTTAGGTATCTAGGGTTGCTCATGCGTTGACGTAAACAGTCTTACATTAGCCGCCTAGAAGAACAACTCGTATGATTTTACATCTGTGCGGTATTTTTATAAACTGATGTCAAATAAACTTAAATACATCGTCAAGTTGGACTTTGTTATCTATCGACACGTGCCATCAATTGTATACAGCGGCCTTGTTCTCCTATAGTACTGTTATACAGTCTATTTTGTTGCCGTAGACCCCAGGATTTCAAACATATGGGTCGCTGTGGGAATCATCTTGTCACAAGCGAAGACTTCTTTTGACCGCGTCTGGAAAATGGATGCATACTATTTTTGTTGATTATATTTGAGAGACGCAGCAACTGAAACCCGCCCAGGGGTAGTTGGTGTGATTTCTCGGGCTACTGAATTATCGAAATATAGTCCTCTGTGAAGGTCAAGAAGCTACTCAGTATTGCCTAACTAAGGTACCGATGTTCTGTGGCCATGCCTGAGTCATTGTTACACAGTGGCCTGATACTTGACGTACAGTGATTTTTGCTGAACTCGAAGCCAATTGGAGTAACTTACTGCTCCTTCACGTCGTCACTCTTGGATGATGCCGCTGGTGAATACATCATCCACCTTAACCTGGGGCGTTACTGTGAGAATTGTTTACCTGCAGCCGGATAATCAGGTCTAATCGGGCAGCAAAGCCACGATAACGCTAAAACTCTACTCAAGTACAAACGTTGCCTCAGCCCAGTTAATTTTTTGAGGTCACTCAAGGTCGGCTGTTACCCCAGGTCAGTAAAATTTTTGAGACTGCTCAAGTTATCTCAAGTCAGTAAAATTAAAATTTTCCAGAATGGCGATTAATTTGAACTAGCCGTTTTGTCGAGTCTCATCCAAAGTCAAAGGAACTTGCAATTGAATGATGTTCAGCAATTTTTTAAGCCACTGCAACTAAATCGTTTTAGTGAAGAGAGTTTCCATCGAAGGCCATCCAAGGCGGCAGTCAAGAACCCGACCAGGGGCGAATTGTCAGTGAAGAAAAGTTTTCCATCAAAGATCCACCGAGAACCGGCAGTCAAATAGTTCATTACTCTGTCGATTGGGCCATATCTCTTGGACGCTGTACTGTACTTCGTGAGCCTTAACGTCATTTTCACCCAGGAACGTAAGACAGGCATCTGGTCAGTTTGTTTAAGCTAAGAAACGATTGAGCAAATAGCAGAACAGTGTGTGTAACTGAAGAATTGAAGCAAGTATAATAATTAACTTATGAAATTGGTTAGTTTAGAATAACGATATTAACAACATTGCCAACTGAACAAAGTACAAACTTAATAGTTTAAATTGCTGAAAAGTTATAGAACATGCTTAGTTTAGGATAATATTGTATTAATATATATTGGCATACTATATTGTGTTGTACTGGTGTATTTTGTATTTCAGATTTTAATATGGAAGCCCATGACCTTTCTTTTGGACAGGTGCTTGGTGGTGTAGGTAGGGCCATATCAAAGTTAGACACAATATTGAAACAGCAAAGCGTAGCTGTTGACATCGAGAAGTTTAGTGGGCAAGCGAAATATTTTAAGAAATGGATTGTATCCATTGAAAAACATGCTTATCTAGTGGACGCTACAGATGAGGATAAGAAAAATTTAGCTTATAGGACTAGTGCATCGCCTGTCTCTGATCATATTCGAAGAAAATTAGAAGCAGGAACTGATGAGACGTGGGAGCAATTTAAGGATGATCTAGCCCACAAGTATGCGGAGATCACAGATCCACAACATGCTTTCTCAGTATTAAGACAATCTAAGCAACATGATGGAGAAAGTGTTCAGTTGTTTAGTGACAGGCTGATTAATTTAGCAGAGGAAGCATTCATAGGGCAGAATGTTCAAGGCGGGGAAGTAGAGAGAATGCTGGTTGGAATTTTTGTTGATGGGATAAAGTCAGATGGACTTAAATTTAAACTTATGAGGGAAAATCCTGCAAGATTATCACAGGCTGTGGATATAGCTGTACAGGAGGAGAGTTTGAGAAGAAGATTTAGACTAAGGGTAGGACGGGAGATAGGAAGTAATAGAGAAGAGAGGATTGAGGAACCCATGGAGATAACTGTCCCATTTAAAAATACCAGGCAAGCAGTAAAGAGGAGGATGGAGAGACAGAGAGATAGAGAAGTTAAAAGACAAAAGCGAATTAGAGAAAATTCATCAAGTGATAAAGAAATGCCACTGTTGGAAAGGTCATTAAGAAGCCAAGATAGAAAAATCAGGTTAGATATAGAAAGAAAAAAATTAGAGGCCGCCGAGAATGTAAGTACAGAAGAACAATATATGGATGAAAAATCAGAAACTGATGAAAACGAAAATGGTAGTATAAAAGAGGATATGTTGAGTTCTCCTCGGGGTAATAAGGACATTGATGTGGAAATGGCAATTATCGAGAGAAATCTAACATTATTGAAAAAATGGAGATATGATAAATAAATTGATAGGATAGTCTGCAGATTGCAGGAGAATTTTTTTAGGAGGATTTAAAATGCGTGACCTGTGTTGGAAGACAAAACAGTCTTCTTATATATAGTAGCTGTAGATTACAGATGTGTTAAGTTAGGTTTTCGTAGAGTATAATGCATTGCATCATTTATAATTACATGGTGGCTATGTAGTTTAGAAACACATGCCATGCTTGGATGATGGGGTTTTATAATGGATCCTACACAAATAAAAGTTAGTAGAAATATATGGTTCTGGGGGGTTGAAATAGGAGCTGCATTAAGTCAGCATTAATTGAAAATATATGGATTAGATGCCATGTTATATTAAGGAAGAAGAAGTTAACGTGATTAACGTCTATAGGTGGTATAAAAAGAGGCTGCGTTAGTCAGCATCAATGGGAATATAAGGAGCTAGTTAATTGAGAGTGGACATTAATGGGGATGTAGATAGCAGCACATATGGTTTAGTACAAAGTTAGATACGCCCATGAACAAGGATGGTTATAATGGGACGTGAGGGGGTAAATATAGGAGCTGTGATAAGCAGCGTTAATTGGTTTAAAGTATGTTCATAAGAAATGAACATTGTCAATATTATTTTTATGGTTTCATAATTGAACATGAGCCATGGGAAATATAGTTATTAATGGTTGTGGGTGGCAGCACAAATATTAATATTGAGTATATAAGTAAGAAATTTTGGATCGACTTAATTTATAACAAACAGAAGTATATATTCATGGATTATAAGATGCGTTTTTAAAACTTTATTTATAAAGTTTTTGTGATTGCAAGGGAGGTAAATGTGATTGCTTTCTGACTACTTCTTTATATCTTTATATCTGGGTGCTCACCCCATCTTTTCTGTCTATCCTGTGTTGTTTTGTTGATGTTGAGAGGATATGAGAGGTTGCATAACGCACGACAAATTTCCAATTGTGTTTATATGCCAACGGTTTTGATGGGCATATGTATATATGAAATGAAATATCTAGATTTCCTTATAAATTGTTTTAGAAAAATGAAATTTTGTATACATAAACGAAGAAGAAGTATGACTTCACAAAGGTCTGTGAAGAAACATAGCGGTTTGCTATAAGATATAAGTAGACAAGTAGACTCTTAGGAATAGAAAGAGTAATAACTAAAGCTCACTGGGTAATAAAGGGTTAGTTTAGGATGAGTAAGCGGGTTGAGAGAAATACATTAGGTGAGTAGGTTAGGGATTAAGACTTTTTTTTAAGAAAAAGTCTTGTTGAGGATAGGGAGGAATGTAACAGAGCACCATCTCTGTTGGGGATTTAGTGAGTTAATGGATGCTGTGCAAAATGGGGAAATAGGTTTGTGAACGCATGAGCACCAGTAGTTTAGGTATCTAGGGTCGCTCATGCGTTGACGTAAACAGTCTTACATTAGCCGCCTAAAAGAACAACTCGTATGATTTTACATCTGTGCGGTATTTTTATAAACTGATGTCAAATAAACTTGAATACATCGTCAAGTTGGACTTTGTTATCTATCGACACGTGCCATCAATTGTATACAGCAGCCTTGTTCTCCTATAGTACTGTTATACCACGCTTAATACCGGTTTCAGCCAGTTTCTTAGGTAAAGTGGCTCAGATTACACTGACGTGGTTTAATACTCGTCCGCTAGTGTGGGTTAACTAAAGGTTAATGTTGTTGGAGATGATGATCGCTCGATGTTGGGTGGGGATGGTTCCAGAGTATCCTGTTGGCGATTATAGTCGAGTCCTCAATTCTACCGAGGCTTAATATGATTATTTCCTCTTTGGTGAAGTTCTGTTGTAGTATATCCTGCAATTGGACCATTACTATGTCCGCAAAACTACCACCATCATCATAATCACAAGAATGAATGAATGGATTCTTGGCTTCTTGACATTAAGACCTGCCATGCAAAGCTGCATGGTTCCGCTCTTAGTATGATCCAGTTTCCTAATTAGTTTTTTCGTGGGCATCGGTATCTGTAAAACATAGATAAGAATAAGGTGCTATAACAGCATTATAGACATACATATTATAAATAGCACTGTATATATCATGCACCCTTTGTTACAAAGTCCAAATATTAATATCTATAATGGGCATGTAGACCTCGCAAGACAGTTTCACCTTTCCCTACGAATACACACTACTATCTATATTATTACGGTCCTACCATAGCGTTGTGTTCAAAGTTTGAATGCCATCTCTGTTCCCAGTCTACCATGATTTATTATAAAATGTCTTGTCTCTTCTATTATATGCGTGTAGCACCATATTTCCCCTTATTATACTAGTATTGTTAGGTTAACCGTATGCCTACTTGGAGAACCACAACGAAAATGTGAAAGATTTATCACAAAGCGAACTTACTATTAGTGACTTGCCACATGCTGATCTGGTTGCTGCTCACAGAGAACGGTACTTCTATACGGTGAATGCTGGTCGTTTTATACACGCTACTTGCTGATGTATACTCATGACCCAGCAGAATATTATGCACTGTCTGGACATGTCTAACCTTGATACACTCAAGTGCTAAGGTTGTGGCCTATCACCATGACATAGTAGCTTGTAGAATTGTTCATCCCTAGTTAGGTCCCGTGATTCGACACCCGACATGACACCATTTTCTGTAGTATCCCTCTTAACCACGTGTCTCGGACGTACCCTTACACATATGACCGGATGCAGCGCCATCTTTGACCGACTTTAGCCACGTGTCACGAATTGGCAGCCTTTACTTTCCAGAACAATTTTCGGTTCACTTTTGATGGGCCATGTAGAGGATCAACAGACGAACAAAACTGTTTTCTCTATATTCAAGGCTATACTGTCTTGACGTAAGCTTGCAAAACCTGCAAGTAAACAACCACCAGGAATGGCTTTCTATTTGGGAAGTTAATTTGACACCAGTACCGGTCACCCCCAGATCAGTTTCACAGTCTTATCAATCCAGCCAGACGGGAGGGCAGACTCAGGGGACTGAATAGTAATTAAAACCAACCAGGCATGACGCAAGCAAACCTGGTTTACCAACAGAGTTGTAAACTGGCTGTTGACCATCAGAACCTAATTGTTCCCTTGACATGACACCTGATAAGAATAGCTAGGAAATCGCCCAACCGCGATGGATGACCCCATCTGGTAGAGACTAGAGGCGCAAGGTGTGAAATCACTGATAAAACTCAGTGGGCTAATAATTGTCAGACCCACAGGTGTGATGGCCAATTGCAGTGATAAGTGCAATTACCGTCCGGTGGAGATAAGAAGAATTTATGCTGGGAATGCCAAGGAGATAATACGGTCTGCTTGACTCAGCTTAACTAAGGGTCCCTAGCCTGTTTTATGTTAGATTAAGTCTGACTTCAGAACAGGTAGGCAGCCAGCTCAATGTTTGGTAGTCATATGTATGATTCTTATGTTGCTAGATTTAACTAGGAGAATTATTTCTTAGTAACTAGTCAGTCTATATCGGACATAGGTTATTTCAATAAATATCATTGTCTAAGTATACTTTTAGGTGTCTTGGTAGATGCTTGTCATTTCTTTGTACACTACCCTAGTTACCTTTTGGTGTGTGCATTTGTTGTACAGAATATAGTCAACTGACTATTTATTTAATTCTTACAACAGCAGTAACTAAGTGTGATTAAACCGGGCAGCTCAGCAAATATGGCTGGTCTGTGTGGTAACTTCAATTAGACTTGTTGTATATCTCATTTTGTAGCTATACAATATTAGTACTCATTAATAATGCCTGATGCTATTATGTTGAGTATCATTAGATGTCCATCTTGAAGTAATATAATGTTTACGGATATGTTGGATGTATGTATGTGTAATTTCATAAACTAACTAGTGCATTATGCTATGATGTTAAAGTATCATAATATGTCTAGTTTAATTAATGTTTTATGGGTATTTCATGTTTGGTATATTGATTTGTCATATGCAAGCCTATCAATATGAAGTGTTATATTATGGTGTACGCATTGGCACACTAACCATCGATTGTCTGTGCATTGGCACATTGGCCAATGATTGTGTTGGAAGCAGAGGTGTAAGGGTACAGACCTTACCCACAATTGATATATGGTGCTAAACTTTCTCAGTGTATTGTGGGCGTGCGTCCACGGTAATGCATGGAAACCTGGCACAGCTACTGGTCACGGCTTGTAAGCCCGGATGACCCGGCATTATTATAATACCCTTACCGACCATGTGAGCTGCTAACCTAACATTGGACGGAGCGGCTGTACGACACAGAATTTCTGTATTAGCGACATGGACATGGGGCGGCAGAAATGTAATCACTACAGGCGTGTGAGACAATTGAAAAGCCCGTCCCAGACTAAAGACAGTAGGGAGAAGGAGGATGGTGAACACAGTAGAGCTGGAAGATAAACTTGGCCAGACTGGTCATTGTATATGTTTGTGTTATGAGATGTTTTAATTAGGATTGCGCTGATGTAGAACTAGATATAACACATTCTTGACTTTCTTTCAAGCTCTCACAAGGAGCACCTATGTTATAGATCTCAAGACTAGAGACTACTGACTAGGAGTGTCAGGACTGACAGGTTCGTCAGAATACCGGCAAGATGTTCTTTTTGTGTCTACTGGAGAGTGGGGATCTGGACCACAGATCCAGATAGAGCAAGTAACAAGTAAAGTTACGTAATATTTGTCATCAATATCAATATGTATATGATTTCATCATCCTCATATTGAACCATCAGATGCCTATGATTATGATTAATAAATAAATGTTGTAGTATTGTAACTCATAGTTCGGTCGTTATATTTTAATTCCAATTGTGCATACGTGTTGTGTGTGTACATTGGTGGGGGTTCACTTACACACCAAGGAAGGCAGCAGTCAGGGAGAAAAACCTGTACTGAGATAGTCGTCTATATTCATATATTTAGACTTAAACATCTAGCTTAGCTAAACTTCTCTTTCCTATTCCTTGGCGAATATTCAGCACAGTTCATTTCATTTTGTAACGAGCCACTTGGAGCTGTACGTTGGATATTCAGGGCTTAATCTATAGTTCAGCCATATAGTTTTTGTCCCTAGTCAGTTTCTGACTATTTGGGGTTGCTCCCTAGTAACTAATACTTTCACCTAGCCGGTGGGGCACCCCGACTTCTGACACCCGACATGACACCATTTTCTGTAGTATCCCTCTTAACCACGTGTCTCGGACGTACCCTTACACATATGACCGGATGCAGCGCCATCTTTGACCGACTTTAGCCACGTGTTTTGATTGTATCCCTTAGACGTGTGACCAGATGCAGCGCCATCTTTGACCGGCTTTAGCCAGTCAGCACGTAGTCTGGTTGTAGCCATTACCACGTGTGATCGGATGCAGTGCCATCTTTGACCAGATTTAGCCAGTCAGCACGTGGTCTGGTTGTAGCCATTATCACATGTGATCGGATGCAGCACCATCTTTTACGGTTTTAGCCAGTGAGCATGTGGTCTGGTCTAGCCATTAACCACATGTGATTGGATGCACTGCCATCTTTGACCGGCTTTAGCCAGTGAGAACGTGGTCTGGTTGTACCCTTTAGACATGTTGCCGGATGCAGTGTCATCTTTGATCGCTCGTAGCCATTACCCTCATGTCTTGGCTGTATCGTTATGCGTGTGAACCAGTGTATGTATCTCCCCCACATGGTCCGACTGTAACCATTAACCACGTGTCCGGATGTATTCCTTAGATATGTGCCCATGTGACTGGTTGAACACCATTACATAACCCAAGGACGAGTCTTGTGTCTCTGCCACTTCACCATTGGTCTGATGACAGTGTTTAAGCCACATCCAGTACTGACAGTAATAACCACTATTATAATATATAATCGGTTGCTTTAGAATAGATATAGCTGGAAAAAGCCAATGACTTCTGACGACCGGATCCGTAAATATGCATTGAAATTGTTAATGGTATACCTCCTACCCATGCTGCCATCTTTACTTTTAACTTTACACATCACAAAATACTATTTTTTAAATATTACTTTTAATAATTACAGTTTTACGTTTTTAACTACACAAAAATTCAGCTTCTTAAAGCTTGTTGTATCGACACATAAGCGATAGAAGAAAGTATTTCGGGTTCAGGGGTGAACCATAAATACGACTCGATATCCCCCTTTCATACTACTAACATTCACACATATGTGATATTTATGTCAAACTCTTGGAATAGAATCACGCACATGTGATTAAAGGCACGTCAGACCTCTTTTTACTTTTACAAGATACCCGGGTGTTGTGATACTATTGATAGCTGTATAATAAGTCTCTTAACACCATCGGCTGCATAATTGTTAATGCTTTTGCGAGATTACTGCAAGCTAAAACAAATTTGTCAACATCCGCGGGACACAATTAATTCACAAATATGCAAATGGAATTTAACTCGTGTTATTATAATGAATTTATATTTTATCATTTATTACACACAATTCACTAATTATGTTATTTCATTGATTGTATACTAATGAGACACTTATTGTACGAAAGATTCTCTAGAAATAATCCATTATATATGTTATTAAGTGTTTATTAATTATGATAGTGTATAACCTCGCTAGTATTTAATAACCAGATTCTCGCCTCAGCCTATTTCCTAAGTTGAATATGCCCAATAGTCCTTTTGGCTAAGATCAAAGTGTAGTATTTACTGCACTTGGTCTGGCCAGAGGTCTCGCTGGTCAACATTCTTCATATCATCTCAGTAGGTGTGGGTTTAATGGCCCCCTCTAGGGACAAAGGCTAATAGTAGAACTAGTGGCCCATTCCCCTGCGTCCCGAGCCCTCACGTCGGCCCACGCCGTGTACACACACATACACATACACACACTCACACGCATGTATACATCTTTAGACCCCCGTGCCGTGCATAATTACCGGTCTACTTATTCATATCAGTATTCCACATGCCCGTTGCTTGCCTCGCTGTCTTCGAGCGGTCCCGGGGGCAGTGGCGGCCGGTGGGGCAAACCTGGGGGCGGGGGCACACACACATCTGCCACCCATAGACCGGAAGTAGTTAACCGGAAGTACCACAGATAAACAGAAGAGACACCGGAAGTGCCAAAAACCCGCTAAATTTAAAAAAACATCACTTTTGGTGCAGTTTTGTGACGTCACGCTAGGGTGCTAGACTTTTTATATAGTAAAATATCTTTACTATCATCTTTAAGGTGCTGCACCCTATTTTCGGTCAAATTACCTCCCGAGGTACTACTTAAGTCGTAAAGACAACTTATCACAAACATCAAAAAGAGGCAGTCATAATTGTTTGGCCACATTATGAGAAGACAAAAACAAGAACATGATGTGACAGCCAGAAAGATTTGTGGAAAGAGAGATAGGGGAACGCAGCGTGAGATATTCTTGACAGTCTTGCGTCATGGCATGGAAGCGAGTCAACACATGAATTGACCCATGCCGTTGGAGATAGCAAGCAATATCGCCCACGCGAGCCGGCTAGGCCCTTGATAATGATGATGTTAATGGTAAAAACTCCGCCGTGGAGCAAACACGGCAGGGACTTCTGATCGTCAGAAGTGTACCCCTTCCCCATTATTCTCTTAACACTCTTTAGGGGCGGGCCCGTCCGGCTCATGACTCCGAGCGTCTTTCCCCTGCCGTGAGACGTTCGGTCGATTTCGTTGTCCTTGTTGTTGTGCTTGTCCCTAAGCTTTAAAATGTCCACTCTCAAGCCTCCCTTCCCTCAATGAGGCGAGTTCGTGCAGGCTGTGCTTGCCCCTTAGCACCTGTGGTCGTGGGGAGCCTGCTTCTTCCCCAACCACAGCCACCTTCACCTCCAGCCTTTTCCATTGCCGTGTACCTTCCTCGTGACCTATTCACGGCGCCACATTCTACTAAAAAGGCGGTTCACCCCACCTCTTGGTCTCTGCAGGTGAATGCAGCTTACGAACGATTAGATTACCGTTCAGGTATGGAGGTTGGGCTTTGGCCGACATTTGTATGATTTGACTGCACTCAGATCCACCACTTTCGCTCGGAGGAAAGGCTAAAGAGTTGACACAAGACGTTGCAAGTTCGTGGTCTTGGTTGAGAGATTGTTTGTTAGGTGTTCTGCAGTTACCGTTTCTAGCCATACTAGTTTCGAGATTTGTCCCACTCCACGTTCCGACTTCCGACAATTCCACAGCCAGCAGAAGGCCTTTTCGGCTGCCTCATACAGTTGTTTTTGTGCCCTTGTTCTCGCTTGTCCTTTAATTCCCCCATTTGTTTTAGTACGTCATACATGTTGTTTTCATCATGTTATCAATTTTAGACATTTATCAAATTTTATTTGATTTTTCTTTGTTTATCAATTTTAGACAATTATCAAATTTGACATCATGTTATTAATTATTGTTTCGGTAATTGCTATTTCCGGTCTCTCTGGCCTAGAATTTAACGTCTTTCTCCGTAATCCCGTATATCCATGTGCGGAACGTAACCTGCGCGAGAATCAGTAGCGGTTCTTGCTGCGTTGGTAACTTACGGGTTATGTGAGTCGTTCACTCAGAAAGCAATGACAAACTACTGAGCGTAATCTTGCTAAGAAATTAACAATAAGCTGAAAGATGCTTTGACTAATGACAATGTTGACAGCGATGTCCTGTTATGCGGGGGAAGGGGGGGGGGGGGGAATTCCTATTGACCATTTGAGAGTATCGCTGAGTTTTTGTTTCGGCAGTTGGAAACATGGCGGCATGTCCGAGTTGAACGTTCGATTGAAATGCAATCTCAGTTTGGTAATGAACGGTAATGTTGAATATTTTACTACATCACTCATTTATCGTTTATTGATGTTGAATATCGTCATATTATTTTAGCAATGTCAGTTGTCGGCCTTTGTCGTTCAGAACTTTCTTCTCTTGAAGTTATTTACGTTTTTTGTTGTACGAATAATTAGAATATGTACGGCACAGTGCGGTACCGATATAATAATTATTAAATTAATATTATAAGTATAAGCGGTAAGTTAATTTTGTTTTTAAACTCGTTTCTATTTATCTATGGTTACTGCTTAATGCATTTTTGAATTCTACGTTCAGTTCAGTTTTACATATACTTGAAGAGTTTCAACGTTTACCTTCTTTTAAGTGTTCGGGAGAAAATATTCAGCACAACCATGAAAAAGAGATAGCACAATGAGGCACTCTTCCGAATTCCGGTCCCAAATGAAATGTTAATTCTGCAGTGAATAAGTATCCCTTACAGTGCCCCATTGGTTTATATAAAAACAATAATTGAGAAAATCGGGCACTCTTCCGAATTCCGGTCCCAAATACTTCAAATAGTTCTGCAGTGAATAAGTGATTAGGGTTAGGGTTAGTTATATAAAATTATTCACTGCAGAACTATTTGGGACCGGAATTCGGAAGAGTGCCAATCGAAAATCAAAATACGAACCAATAATAATCATCATCATCAATTATTATATTAGCCGTCTCCACTATGAAGGTTGGCTGCAATGGATCTCCAACACTGTCTGTCTCTCGCCTTGACTGTACATTCTGTCAGACTGATATTCGTCCATCTCTTGATCCATATCTTCCCACTTGTATCATTGTCTACCTCTTACTCGCTTGCCCTCAACCTTGCCTTCCAATATGGTTTTTATAACTATTATAAGAGTGTCATGTCTTTTAACGTGGCCAAAATATTTCACTTGCCTCCACATTATTTCTTCCATCAACTCTCTCTTCATTCCCAGTTTTTCTAGAACCTCTGCATTTGCTTGTTTTTGTTTCCATGAAATACGACATATTCGTCTGTATATCCACATCTTCAGGGCTTCTATGCGACTTTCTATTTGCTTGTTCAATGTTATTTTGGAGAACTGTTTCATCATTATCATCATTAGCATCATAAACCTCATCGTGTGACATGCTGATAAGCGTTGGCGGTCATGGTTCGCTCTCTCTCTCTCTCTCGCAATCACCAGTCATCAGACATGCACTAAACAAAGTGTAAATATATGAACTAGAATGCCCTTGATGCTTTTGCGTACTTTGAATTTGTTCCAGAAGTGGAAAGATGGTTAATATATCAGCGGAGCCGCGACTAACAACTTACGACTATCAGAATTTTATGTTTTAACCACACTTAATACTTTTTTCCTGACTGCAGTATGAGAACTGTCGAATCATAATGTAAAAGGTATCAGTAAAGGATATAGTTTGCCAGTGCTTTCCTCCTTGGCAATTAGAATATTTATTGATTGATTGATTGATCTAGGAATCAACATCACAGCATTCGGGGCATTCCCATAAGCGCTCGGTCCCCATCCTCAGCAGCCAGCGAAGAGTTCCAACACTAATAGTACCAGTAGCAATCTGATTATATGTCCGTCTAGCCTTTCCTCTGAGCGTTGAGCGTCGGCCAGATCCCCTCGTCACTCCTCGCTGTCTCATTCTTGCCAGATCATGGTAATCTATTTGCTCCTCCGAGGTGTGCACGTGCTCCCACAAGGCCGCAACCACGCCTGCCTTGTCATGTATCAATACTCCACCAAGTTCTGCAGAGCCAGCCAATCTGTCCGCCTGTTCATTTCCCAGCACACCGGCATGTCCCGGAGAAAAGATCCAGGTGATGCTTGTCACCCGTGACCTCCGAAGCGAAGCAAGCCACTTCGCACGAAGCCTGCCCGTCCTCACCCTCATCAGCATGCTTTCTGAGTCAGTTACAATCACGATGTGTGTGTGTGTCGTATTCTCCATCCAGCGGAGAGCCGCAGTGACCGCCTCCACCTCCATTCTTAAGCTGGATGTTGTGGTAGCATATCCCAGGCTCTCCTGCACCAAACATCGACCATTAGCTTTGGCTATGAACCCTCAGCCACTTCTCTCACCTCTTGACACCGAACCATCTGTGTAGATAATCACATCACCCGAGTGAGCATTGTCCTGAATTAGTTGCTGGATTTCCACTTCCGTGGCCCCTGCTGGCCACTCCCTGCTTAATGTGATTATAACTCTGCACAAGTCTGACTGCTCAGCTGGCACTCTGACCCACTCCTCTCCACACCTAATGTGGACTGTTTGCTCCCTATCTAACCCCTGCCTATATGCAAGAGTATCATCTGCAAATGTTAGTATTCTTCCAACCCCTGGTGCTTCTAGGTTTGCAATCTTGCTCGTATACACATTAAAGAGCACC
The DNA here is from genome assembly GCA_963921405.1 of Cepaea hortensis. Lineage (NCBI taxonomy): Eukaryota > Metazoa > Mollusca > Gastropoda > Stylommatophora > Helicidae > Cepaea > Cepaea hortensis. The sequence continues at coordinate 404,168,435 of OY992876.1, forward strand.
GGTGAGACTGCAGATCCCTGTGGCAGTCCCGGGGTTAAAATATGTGGCTCTGAGGTTCATGCACCCAGATGGAGAGCAACCCGACGAGAATGCAGGACGGCTGCTATCCAGTTCACCAACCAGGGATTGACCCCTTCTCCATCAGTGCGGTCATCAAAATATCGTATCGAACTCTATTGTACGCATCCTCGAGATCAAGCGCTTCCGCCATTGTTTCCTGTCTACTCTGGAACCGAACCCCTCATAAACGTCAAAGGCAAAAGTGGCTGCATTTGACCAGGTATCTTTTCCTGGCCTGTAGCTCCCCAGGCCTCTTGGAAGAAGCTTCCCGCTTTCCAAAAACTCTTGCAGCTTGACAGCGACAATCTTTTCTAGAACCTTCCCAAATGTATTTTGAAGGGTGATGATTCTAAAGCCGCTAAGCTTTGCATGATCCTTGAATGGTTTTGGGAGAGGGATGAGATAGCTGTGCACCCAATCCTAAGGTACTGATGCTGTCCTAATGCTCTGGTTAAAGCAGTCAGTCATCTCCTCCAGGTCTGCATCGCTCAAACCCTTCATGTGGCCATACCTGACCCTATTGGGCCCTGGTGCCGTCTTTTGCCTTTTTCAAAATGTGTTTAACATCTTCCACCTGTATGATGTCTTCATACTGCATATTCTTCGTGGTGCCAGATAACTCCTCTCTAACTGCATCCCTGGTGTCCGCATCATTATGATTGGTCTGCTCTAAACATCTCTGGAGAAACGCCTCCCCTTTCTCTTTGTCTGTTGTCACGTGCACACCATCATCTCTATCAATTGTTCCCACTGTCATAGGCCGATCTTTTCTCTGCATTTGTAAGCGACTTTTTTTTCTTTGTATTTGTCTGTGCAGTTTCCAGAATTTTCGCAGTGTTTTATCACCTACAATCTCCTTCATGAAACATTCCCATTTTGCCTTTTTGTCCTCTGCAGCACAGTGCTTCAAAGCCTCCACCTAGTCTTTCTTGACATTTTCCGCTGTGTCATCTTCCTCTCGTGAGCTACGAAGTGTCTGTCGCACTTTCTTTAGCTGCTTCACTGCAGCTCTCTTTGCTTTCCAAGCATGGTCTACTTCTGGGGTCCACCATGGGGGCTGCAAAAAGGGAGTTTTTACAGTCCTGTTGCATGCCCCTTGTCTGAGGCGTCCAAGAAGGCAATCTGTCCACTCATACCGGAAGGTCTTGCGAGCTCTCCCAGCTTTAACTTTCCTGGGTTTAGAGATCAGGACTGAACATGACATGTGATCACTCCCATGGTCATTCAAAACAGTCAACTTTACATCAAGGACTGATGACTGGGAGACAAGTGCCAAGTCAATAGCTGTGTCTGCATCGCCAGGCCTCATTGCCATTCTAGTCGGCCTACCATCATTTATGCAGACCACATCGGAGTCCACCATGGCATCCGCAAGGGCAATTCTCTGTCGATTTTCTCCACTACTGTCCCAATCTCTGTACCTTGCATTGAAGTCTCCACATATGAGTAGCCTATCACCTGGTAATTCCTCCAGTTCCTTAAGCCAGTCCGAGTGTTCCTTTCTGACAAAACAGTCCACTGTGGCATATACATTTATGATGTTCCAACTTAAGCCACCAATCTCCATTTGTATACCCTGGACCTCTCTTGCACTGTGATTCCACTGGCTCAAGTCAAGTACCACATGCTTCACTCCTTCCTTCACCAGCAGACCTTGTCCATGTCTCTTCTGCCCAGTAGGGTAGGGGAGTCTCTGTGGTGAAGTGGTCAAGCCGTTTGACTCGTGTTCCGAAGGTTGTTGGTTCGATTCCGTGCCGCGTCCTTCGGTTTACGAGTTAAATGTTTCGGAGACTCCTGTGGGTCGCCGCTAAAAGCTACGGAGTTCGTGCTTTGTGCGACACTTTCCGTGCTACGGAAAGAGACCGAGCCATATGGGATAAAACCCGGTGCTGTGCAATGAAGTCGACCCTGTCGACTTTAAAGCAACTTTTTTAAGCCCAGTAGGGTTTATATAACTGGCGTACCCAGGGCAATGGTATTTGTCTGTATTTAGCTCCTGGAGCATGAGGACATCAAAATCATATATTAGGCAATTAGAATATAGGTCAGTGACCGTAGGTATTGTCCCTGTAAAGAGACTCTCCTCCTAACTTCGCGAACTTGAGATTATAACCAACAACTAGAAGTCGGCTGCTCTCAATCTCAATTTCAATCCAACAAGTTTGTACAATATAGAACGCCGGGGCAAGAGTTGGTTTATGCCCGATATTCCATTGAGGGATACAGGGAAGAAGGGAAGACGACAGGGTCACGTGGGATGGGGTTTATTATATGGTAATATAACCATCAGAGGCCAGCATAGCCGAATGGATAAGAACGGGCGTTCTTAAACATCAGGCGTGTAGGTTCAACCCCTACACCGGACAGATGGATTAAAATGTTGATGGGGACTAAATTACAAGTGCCTCAGAAGTCGGAGTGGATACGCCTGATGGCGAGGGACACTGGTAATAGGGAAAGCTAATCCACGCGCAAAATTTAGTCTAGTGCACTAACTAGCAGTAGCAACTACTAGCAATAATAGCACGCATGTTGACTACGCTCAAGTTCACAGCCAGCAAACACAAGGGGGAGGGGTGGAGGTGGGGTTGAAGGGGATAATTTGTACTATATTATTTCTATAATTAACTGTCTAGTCATCCTTGCCTGACTTTTCAGTCAGAATAATAATAATAATACTTCCCCGACTGACGTTATTACTTGTGTATCTTCCTCTTTCTCTCAAACGGAAGAATTCTCGGTCACTATCTTCCTGGATTATTTCTATGACACCCCCCCCCCCCCCCCACCCCCTCTCCCGCTCGAGCACACACATTCTCTCTTTCTTTCTCTCTCTCTCTTTTTTTTTCCTCTCACATACTCTCTCGCACTTACGAACATGTCGACTTGCTTTCCTAAATGGTTTTATATCTGTCTTTCTTTCTCTCTCCTCATCTCTTGTTATCTTTATCCAGCTATCTCGCACTTGAGAACATGTCGACATTCCTGTCATAAAGTTATCTCTGCAATAGTCTACATCTCCCCTTCTCTCTACCTTACTTTATCTTCTTTCTTTTATCTCACACTCAAACTTCTTTGCACTTAAGAATATGTCGTCATCTGTCTTCTTGCATAAACTCATAATGACAACAACCTTTATTTTTGTTTCCACCTCTTTCTCTCTCTCTTTTTTTTTTCTATACCTTTCTCCTCTCTCTCTCACACGATCGTTCACTCGCTTGCATATGGAAGACCTCATTTGTCTTCCTGCCATAACATTATCCCAATAACTTTCTTTCTCTTTCTCCTCTACCTCTCTTCCTCCACCTTCCTTTCTCACTTAAGAACACACCCTCGCCTGTCTGCCAATCAGAAAGTTATGCCTCTCTCTCTCCCTCACTTAAGAACACACCGTCATCTGTCTGCCTGTCATAAAGTTATACCTATAAAAATCTCTCTCTCTCTCTCTCTCTCTCTCTCTAACACACACACACACACACACACACACTTAAGAACATGCCCTTTCCTGTCTGCCTGTCAGAAAGTTATCCATCTCTCTCTCTCTTTCTCTCTCTCTCTCTCTCTCTCTCTCTCTCTCTCTCTCTCTCTCTCTCTCTTCTCTCTCTCTCTCTCTCTCTCTCTCTCTCTCTCTCTCTCTCTCTCTCTCGTCATGACACATCATGTTGATGAGAAATAATCTACGTGGATTGGTAGAAAGAATGTATGTGCAGAGAGAAGTGCAAACAAAAATATATGTGAAGCAGAAAAGAAAACAACACATTTTTTAGTCTGATTTTCAAATCCTTTATTATCACTATCAAATAACACGATACTTTTAATTACATGAACAGCAAAAGCAAACAAAGAAAAATATAGAAAAATGTGTGTAATATTTATTTTGTGTGGGGAGTAGTGCTACTTCATTGTAGATTCGTGATGTGTATGGGTGAGCTCAGGATGTGTGAGTGGGCGGGGTGGGTTGGTGCGGAATTTGTGTATGGGTACGTGCGGGATGTATGGGTTGGCAGGGAGATGTGTGTGTGGGTGGGGATGTGTGTTTGGCTAGGCGGTTGTGGGTGGAGGAGGATATGTGGGTGGATGATTGTTGGTGGGTTATGGGATGGGTGGGGGATATGTGTGTGCTTGGGGAGATGTGTGCAGGTGGGAGTGGGTGGGGTGTGGGTGGGTGGGTGAGGGATGTGTGTGGGGTTGTGGGGAATTGTGTGGGTTGGGGGATGGGTGCGTGATTTGTGTGGGTGATGGATTTGGGGATGTGGGTGAGGGATATGTCTGGGTGGGTGGGGTGTGTGTGGCTGGATGGTGGATGTATGTGTGGGTAGTGAGGGTGATTGTAGGTGGGGTATGTGTCGGTGGGTAGGAGATGTGTGGGGACATATGGGTGAGGGATGTGTCTTGGGGATGTTTGTGGGTGTGGTGTTGTTTGGGAGGGGAAATGAGTGTGGATAAAGGGTGTGGGTGGGTGTGGGGATGGGTGAAGAATGTGTGTGAGGGTGGGGGATATGTCTTTAGATAGGTGGTTGGTGTGGGTGGGTAGATGGGAGATGTATGTGTTGATGAGTGGGTGAGGTATGTGTGGGTGTTAGTGGTTTAGGGATAAGTACATGTAAGGAGGGATGTGTGAGGGGATGAGTGTATGGGTGAGGGATGGGTGGAGGATGTGTGGTTGGGTAGAGGATGTGTGGGTGGGTGATAGTATATGGGTAAGGGTGTGTGTTTAAGGGATGGGTGGGTGGAGGGTGTGTGGGTGGGGAGATGTGTAGGTGTGAGGATGTGGTGGATGGGTGGAGGCATGTATGTGTATCTGGGTTGGGTGGGGGAGTTGGGGTGAATGGGGGATGTGTGGGTGGGTGGTGGATGTGTCTCATAACATGGTAATATGCATTGTTTATGTTTACAAAATTCATTTGACAATGTTTTTTCCTTTGCACTATTGATGAACAAAAGATGAGTGATTGGAAGGGCCGAATGTAACACGGGCCTGCGTACCCAATTTGTGGTGGTACTTCAATGAACTGTTTTGCATGCGCAATAAAAGCAAACTGCAATCTATCAATAAATGTATAGGAGTGGCAGTGTAATTTGCAACAGACCTGTATAAGTTATTTGCATATCCTTTACAGGACGTCGCAATCAGATCTGAGCAATTTTGGCTGTATGTATTTCTTGGCAAGTTTATGTTCAGTAGTTTGCCAATGCTTTCCGACTGACTGACACTCAAACTGTTTGTATTAAAACCAATGCAAAAGCGTCTTATAGAGGTATAGTGACAACGAGTTAAGTTTGCTGATATCCCACTGCCACACAAGTCAACTCCATCTCCATGTGGTATAGACTGGGGAAAAGAGAATCACACCGAAGACTTCATCAACAAACAATAAACAAGAAAACAACTCGGGCCTGAGAAAAACAATCTGATCAACAGAACAAGTTCCATTCATAATTTTTGTGTTCATCAAATTACATTTAAGATTGACTTAAGTTCTACTTGTTTTCTTGTTCGCCGATGAAGACTGGACCAAACAGAAGCCTGTATCTGTGCACATGTTTTCCCTGTACACCTTCCTAGTTATATTTGGTCTCTGACTCAGATCCCTGGGTTCAACTCCATACTTGTAGGTCAGCATGGCCGAATGGATAAGAACACGTGTTCTTAAACATCCGGTGTGCGGATGCCGAGGTAAGGGGTTCAACCCCATCACCGGGCAGTTTGACCAAAATGCTGACCTATCGTCCTTGCTTGGAGATGTAAATTACAAGTACCTCTGAAGTCAGAGTGGATTCACTTGATGGCGAGGGACACTGTTAATAGGGGAAGCTAATCCACATGCAAAGTTCAGTCCAGCATTACTTGAAATAGTGTGTATGGACTACGCTTGAGTTCAAAGCGAGCGAGCGCAAATAAAAAAAAATAAAAAACATGCTTCAGAGAATTTTCAATCAAACACACAGCAGCCTGATGAAAATGCAAATGAAAGCTGAGGGCAGCAAACAGTTCACCGAGGCACCAACAACAACAAACCCAACCTTGATGTCACCTAACTAGAATGCTCACTTCTCAACTGACAGGCATGTCACAGATGACAACCCCCCCCCCCCCCCCCCCCCCCAAAAAAAAAATATACAAATGGCATAGATATTTCAACAAGGAACAATCTACTGTGTTAAATGCCTCACAATATCGTACACAAGAAAATTGGATCCTTTATTTTGGGGAACAACAAGTTTGTTTTGTTTACAAATTCACAAAAATGTATATTCTCCATAATATACAACAATATGTTAGTTGAAGTGATAGCGATGAAGGAAACAAAAACTACAAGACTGTAAATAAGATGTATATATATATATATATATATTATATATATATCTAATAAACCCACACATCTATTTACACCAATCGGAAAGCAAGAGGAGAAAGCACAAACACATATTGTCTTCATATGACAAAGGTCAAACATGGCTAGCGATGGATATACAGAAAACGTGCTTACATTTAGCTTTTTAAAAACGGGAATATGCCATATGAGCATGAGTAATACGTGAGTGAAGTAAACATATGGGTGGGATCCATGTTAGGATGGGTGACATCCATGTTTGGTTGGGTGACATCCATGTTTGGATGGGTGACATCCATGTTTGGATGGGTGGCAACCATGTTTGGTTGGGTGACATCCATGTTTAGATGGGTGGCATCCATGTTTGGATGGGTGGCATCCATGTTTGGATGGGTGGCATCCATGTTTGGATGGGTGGCAACCATGTTTGGTTGGGTGACATCCATGTTTGGATGGGTGGCATCCATGTTTGGATGGGTGGCATCCATGTTTGGATGGTTGGCATCCATGGGTGACATCCATGTTTGGATGGGTGGCAACCATGTTTGGATGAGTGGCAACCATGTTTGGTTGGGTGACATCCATGTTTGGATGGGTGGCATCCATGTTTGGATGGGTGGCATCCATGTTTGGATGGGTGGCATCCATGTTTGGATGGTTGATGTCCGTGTCAGGATGGGCCACAGTCATGGATGGGTGATATCAATATGTGGTGCTAAAATGCTAATAGCTGACGTATATCAGTTGTGTTTTGTGTCAGCTCACTGGTAATGCTTGTCATGACAAATCTAATAAGAATGACAAATTGCCTAATGTTTTCTGCTGAAATGCAAATGAGAACTTCTACAGTTAAAAAATAGAGGTGCTTTCTACTTTAATTCTAATATACAGAAAAGAATGGAAAACTAACAGCTATTATTTTGAATGAATGAAAAACTTCAGTGTTTTCAAGGTTAGTTTCCACTGAAAATGCTAACCGATAATGTTAAAACGATAATTATAAACTTTGTGACAGCTGGATTCTACTCTAGTTTTAGTTATCAAACAAATGAAAATTGCAACTATCAACACTCACAAATTCTAACAGAAAAAAAAGTAACGTAAAAAAAACGATACAAAGGATCTCGTCATTGAGTAAAAACTTCTAACAATACAAAAAAAAAATTGATTACAAAAAAAAAAGCAAACAGAAGTTAGCTAATTTTGTCAAAATGCCGAATAACTGTCTTTGTACATAGTTATCTTGTCGCTTTCGCTTCATTAATTTATGAAAAATGAAAAGAAAAAAACAAACATATTACGCCGGTGGGGAATCGAACCACGGTCTCCTGCGTTACAGGCGGAGATACTTACCGTTATGCCACTGAGAACACAATGAAAATTTAACAAAAATATGTCATGTAGTCAGACACATGTCCCGATGACGTCACGTATGTCACGTGACTTGCCTTTGACCCATTGAGGCTCTGTAAGGGATACTTATTCACTGCAGAATCAACTTTTCATTTGGGACCGGAATTCGGAAGAGTGCCCACAATGACAATCATAAGTAAAAATGGCGACACCCAGACCATATATTATTAATATTATTATAATATTATTATATTATTACTATATAGTCCATTCAGAAATGAGTGCCCGCATTCACGATCAGTTTTTGTGAAAGCTGTCTGTTGCATCGTTATGAATTTTTTCCTGCCGTCTTATAATATATTTACCCCCACCCAAGGAATATGTCTTTGATAGGTACAAAGGCAACTTAAATCATGGAAACCTGGAAAGCTGTGACTGTGACATTTCTTTGATGTTTTGAAAAACTAGTAAATTCAAGCTAACAAATTTGTTTTACAGTAATGCCCGCCAGTTTGGGTGACAACACAAGGTGTATTCAGATTCGTATGGGAGTGGGTGCAATGTCTACTCTGCAGAGATGGAACATGATTACCTGTTTTGCACAACAAATGTAGCTGTGAATGTCTCTGTAGTAGTGGGCTTCCTTCTTAACGGCACGGCCAAGATGTTGGTCCTCTTTTCATTGAAGTTTATAGATTGATTCATATGTTCATGTGTTGTCCCCTCATTTGATGTGTTTGTTCTGACGTTTCTTATTATGCCACAATATGTCAGTTCCCACCGCAATATTACTCTTTTGTTGTTATTCAAACCAATGCATTTAGTGTTATTGTTTTTTTTCAATGCTAGTTGATTGTCATCGTTGAGGGCCCGTGGAACCGAAAATTCATCACTGTGCAATAGAAACTGTTGCCATTGACAAATTGTATTGTTTGTGCCGATGCTGTCATGTTTAAGGCCTGCAATTCTTCTGAATAGTTGGAGAAAAATATCCCTGTAGGTGTGCATGTAGATTAATGTCTGTGATATCTGCACAGAGCTTAATCTGTATTGGACAATTCCGGTAGCTTGATGACTGCTCTCGGTTACATAAAATTCAATCCATCCTTTCTCCAATAGTCATCTTCCTCTTTCAACACATGGTCCTCAAATTTTTTCCAGTAACTTTTATAAATATTTAGTAGTGCGGACTGGGTTAGTATCTTGACGTCAGACAATTCGAATGCAGTATTGTTAGCTGCCAACTGTCCTTTAATTTTAGCCCACACAAGTTCTATAGGGTTTAAATGAGAATGGTATGGCAGAAGTCTCAAGCACCTATGGCCATGCTCTTGTATCAATTTGTCGATTTGATGTTTCTTGCATTTTTGTGCCTGTTTCACAAGGGACATCAATTCTAGCTTGAAATACATTTCTGGAAGGGAGGCGTTATTCAGAGTGCACTGTGAATAATTGAAGTAATTGTGCGGTTGGTCACATGACTGGTCATGTGAGATCACTGAGCATTATTTGCAGTGCGACCAATCAACGGTATCACCGCGATAAAAAACATGAGCATTCTTCCAAATAACGGTCCCAAATTATTTATTGTAAAAAGTATCCTTTATGGGACCTAATTAGGTGATTATGCTAGTTGCGATATGCTGATTCAGGGGCGATATTTTATGCTTTCGCCCATTTTCTTCCATTGAATTTACAGTTTCTCAGTTTCTTCATCAGACCTTCTTTCCAGACTTTGGCAAAAGCTTTCTTCAGATCTATCCATGCCGCAAGCACTAGCTTCTTCTCTTGGAATGCATCCTCAATTTCTTTAGAGAGATAGGTTGTCTGATCTTCCGTAGAGTAGCACTGCCTGAAGCCAGCCTGCTGTGGCACAAGGATGTTTTCACTTTCAATGTACCACTGCAGTCTGTGATTGATGATGCGCTCCATTGTTTTGCAGAGACAGCTGGTGAGGCTAACTGGTCTGTAGCCGGAGGCAGTGGAACTATCTTTCCCTGATTTTAGGAGGGGTATCATGATTGCTTCTCTTCAGGCTGCCTAAGGTCCAGCTGTTCCAGTTCACTACTCCAGTAGGGTTTATATTGTTGGACTTTTGCTGTAGAGGTGGTGAATGCCGAGCCATGAGGTATTTATGCAAGGTTGGGCATTCACCCCAACTCTGCATTCCTGGCTACATAACATTTGGAACACCTTGAGGGCACTGATATCAGTTCTTAGCTCAACATCAAGTGCCATGCCTGCTGGCATAGGCGTTCATGACTCTCCACAGCGTTCATGACTCTCCACAGATCTAGGTCTTTGGTTTTCTGGATCATCTCCGCTGTTGATAATCCTCCATGCCACCATCTCAATCCACCCAGTATCATTTCTCTTTGTCTGCCTCTTATTTATCAAATAAAATTCACATGCAACAAAGGTATCTATTGGATCCATCGATTCCTACACTTGATCACTCCGTCGCTGCCTGGGGGATGCAGATCCATAGAGCACACTTTATTCACAAGGTTCAAGTTTCTCTGTTCTATATTTAAGTTCGTAATGTTTAATATTTTTATTAAAAAATGGAACAAACAAATTGCCAGTGGGGAATTGAACCCCGGTCTCCCCCACGTGACAGGTGGAGACACTTACCACTATACTACAGAGGACACAATAATAGTCCCACAAAAATTAATAATATAGTCGCATCTGCGAATAACACTCAGTATTATTCAGTGCACTGGAAATAATCATTTTGTTTATGGAAATGGTATGTTTTCCCTTCGGAGCCATAGCTTTATTGCTTCCTTTGTGCTCGATGCTGTAGGTATTTTGTCTTCTTGGGCAACATCATTGTGATATGATGCATTGTCCATAATTAGACAAGACAGTATATCTAGGGATGGAAAAACTGTATTATCAAGCCAATCTCTAAATACATTACCATTCATCTCATTATGATAACCCCTATTGTCTGTATGCTTTGATACGAACACGAGTCCAGCATTCTGTAGTAAGCCATTATGAGTACTACCAGCATGAGCTATGACAAAACGCTGTCCTTTACTACTGGGCACATATCACTTTATCTTTCCATCCTTTGCCATTCCTTTTCATTTGTGTGGTGCGCATTGATCCAGGTTTCATCCAAATACACTATGTCATAATTTTCTTTGCGCATTTCCCATATTTCACGTAGGTATCTGCTTCTCATGGCTCCTAAATGCGGTTGCTCGCAAAGAATATTTCTACCGCCCCTGTACTTTCAAAAAGTGAAGATAATGTTCTTATAATTTTCCACAAAGTTGTTTTGGATAGCTCTATGTTATTGTTCTTTCTCAACCAAGCCCTAAGTTTTCTTACAGTCACTGTTTCTTTGGCTTCCAGCATTTTTATAATGCTGGATAATCCTGGATATAAAATCCAAAATTTTTATAATTTTAGGAGTTTCCGTGGCGAAGTGGTCAAGCCTTTTTACTCGGGCTCCAAAGTCGTGGGTTCGATTCCGGGCCGCATCCTTCGGTTCACGAGTTAAATTTTTCGGAGACTTCTGTGGGTCGTCGCTAGAGCTGCGGAGTTCGTGCTTTGTGAGGAAAGAGACCGAGCCATGTGGAATAGAACCCGGTGCAATGAAGTCGATCCTGTCGAATTTTAAGCGACTTTTTAAAGCATTTTTATAATAGCTCGCCTTATGACATCTTTGTCAAAGCTGTCTACAATAATCTTTCTACCTACCGTTTGGTTATTGCGTGGTGGTTTAATTCCAGATTCTTGCACCCATCGACGAAATGACCGTTTACTCAAACCCAATGCATGCACTGTTCTTTTCTTGGGATTTGTAATAGTATGAAACAATTTCCTGTGATCAGCTTCTTGACAAAAATATGTGTACAAGCTTCATAGCGATGCTTTGAAGTGTACAAGCTTTCACATTCAAGTGTGATAGAAGAAAAAAAGAGGAAGATGAGATGGAGAGGAAGAAAGAAGGAGTGATAAAGAATGAAGGTATAAACATATTAAGGCAGGAGACTTAGGGATTGTTTCTCAACTTTAACCCTGCTCACAGTGCCCTATTTCTGGTCATAAGGGATGAAGAGGTGAGGGAAGAGAAAAGATGGGTGAGAAAGAAGAGAGAGAAGAAGGAAGGAATAGGATAGATTTCGATTTGTTTTCCTCGTGAGGACGATAGCTAAATATACTACCGCCTCATCAATGTTCTGTGGTGTAGTGTCTAGCTATAGATGAGTGTAGAGACTGTCAGCGCCCTAGGCCAATCCACACAATCTCAGACTGACAAGTCTAAATGAAAAGCAACTCAATTGTGTATTTATTTCCTTCTGAGCAGTAACAGAGTGACAATGTCCAGTATAACAGATAAGATAATCTGTGCATCAACTACAGTGTACAAATTGACATTACAGAAACAAAGTAATGCATAACCACATCGAAGAGAGATAAATACTATAATATGCAACTGGATATCAGGGGAATGCTAGAAATGTGCGTAACCAGCTACTGTTCTCTCAGAGACTATTACCTACTAACTGCCTCAAGAAAAGAACTAATACTAAAGATGAAATTGTGTCCTTGGGCAAAAATATGGACCTGGAAGTCGATGGCAACGACTTGGAGGAGCTGATTGAGGACCACATTGGAGAGCTCACTACAGATGAGCTTGTGGATCTTCAGAATGAACAGCTAAAGACATTGAAGGAGGAGCAGTCGTCCGATTATGAGGAACAATTGACCGTTTCAACTGCCATGATTAAAGAAATTTGTAGCAAGTGGGCAGACGTCGAAGATTTCATTGTGAACCATCATCCAAACTTGTTGCTAACAGGGCAGTAAACTTGATGAATGACAACGCCATGGCCAACTTCAGAAAGATTCTCCAGCAAAGGAAGCGGCAAATTTCCCTTGATAGTTTCTTGGTGCAGAAAGATTCCCAATCGGCTGCCAAAAAACAGCGACAAGAAACTCCTGAAATTAATGATTCAAAACTAATGATAGCAAAGAAAGTGACAAATTTCCCATGATCGTTTTCTTGGTAAGAAAGATAGACTAAATCTTTTTTTTTTAAATTTAATTTATTTGGTTGTTTCCTTTCTCTTTATTTAATACATGAAGTACACATATTCATTGCGTTTTGTCAGGTAAACAACCGGATGTTAATAATAAAAAAAAAAAAAGAACGGTTCTTTCATCTTGAAATGGATTGTCTCTATTTAATTAATTTCAGTGTTTTGGGTTATGAACATTTAGGGTTACAAACCGAGTTCTAGTATGAATTAAGTTCGTAACCCAAGGTACCACTGTGTGCCCCCCCCCCCCCCCAACCCACAGTGAGAGAGAGAGAGATGACGTCAGTCTGCACATGCTGTCTTTTAGTGAGAGGCCGCCAGTATAGATCCATTTTGACTAAAGAAGCCGCATTGAAGCTTTGCAAAGTTATCAACGATGTGGTCCGTGTTGAGTGATAAGAAATTACACATAACTACTATAATGGGTGTTGAATGCAAACTTGCAATCATTGGCATTGCAATTGCTATGAATATTCCATAACAATATTAAATGGTCATGACAGGAGTATGACAATGGAAACTGCTATTTCACGCCATTGAAATGCTACATTACTGTACGCCCATCTTTATAATTTCACTTTGAGATGGGATTGCCACCTCTAATAAAACTACAAATTATAGGAACAAAGTGATGCTAAATTGCATGTTACGTACTGGAACAATGCTAAAAGTCTAGTTAAAATTGAATTTATGGGTCTACTTACGCCTTGTAAAGGCATTCTGTAACTTCATCTCGGAAATGGATTTGAGAAGATGAGAAGTATAGATTCGTAGCGCTTGGGGGGAAAAACAGTATCCAGCAAATGGTTTCTGTTTTAACACGCTCTTGAAATAATTGAGGAATTTAACATCATGAGTACGCTTAATTTCCTCAGATCGGAGACACAAATACAAATGACCGGATGTCACCACAAAAATTATTTAGGTTAAATTTGGTGATTCTGACTCGTAGTGGCTAATGAATGAATTGAATGCAACCAACTTTACCACTTTGATTTTGATGGGTTTTTTTCAAACTGGTTATTTACTAATGAGACCACCACAGATAGATAATAAGATAGGTGTTGAAAAACCAACCAAAACCAAATGGTACCTCAGTGATGACTGTATGTCAATTTTAAGTGGAGCTATTCATATTTGAGTGTTGTGACTTCTTCTTTCGTTCGCTTGAAATATGTCTATAACTGCAATGTTGTCTCTTTTATTAATTTTACTGTCTTTTTTAAGTTCACTCAACGGTCCATAGAGTTTATCTGCCACTGTCATCTCTCTAAACCAGATGGTGTGCCTAGATATGTTGTATTTTGGGCAGTCTTGGAATATGTGCTCTGCTGTCTGCGACGCCAATCCACGTGTGCACATGGCTGATTCACCAATCTTGAATTTTGTATACATGTGGTTGCGTAATCTATTGTGTCCTGTTCTGAGGCAAAGAATAATGACTTGTTCTGGTCTGTTCATAATGTGGTAGTCATCTTGAACAGGTTTTTGATGGCTTTCTGACTGATTTGATCATTCTTTTCTGTTGGTGGTATGTAATGGGCACTCAGGCTGTTCTTCTTTTGCTCCTTCCTTAGCCAATCGATCAGCTCCCTCGTTTCCAGGTACTCCACAGTGGGAAAGGTGGTTTGACTGCTAAGTTCAGAAAGTAGTGTCCTTAGTACTGGCATTTTCCTAGACAGGAGCGCCTCGAGTACTGATTTTGCATCTGTCAATAGCACCACAGGTTGTGTACCATGGCTGGTAATTAGTAATTTCTCTGTTGCTAACTTGATTGCCTCAATTTCAGCATCACAGTTATGGCAGTACTTTCCTGTTGGTACCTGCCGTGTCCTTAGTATTATTTGGGTATTCTATGTACACTCCTGCTCCTCCATTTTGAACAGCATTTTGTGCTGACCCATCTGTGTAGACTCGGATCCAGAGGTCCTGTGGGTATTCTTCATCAAGGAAGCTGAGAGTGGCTGTTCTGCGATGTACACTGATCTCTTCTTCCTTGTTAAATATTCCTCTCACTTTTGTCTGGATTTGTAGTGATAGTCTATGTTCATCTTTCCATGGAGTTCACTCTGTAATAGTTTTCAGAGGGATACCAACTGTGGGCAGATAGGTGGTTTCTCTGCAGAGTCGTTTGGCCTGGTGGATAAAACTGCTTCTATTCAACCACTCCATAGCTAAGTTTTCAAATCCGTTCTTCATAGGGTGGCCTGGCAAGCTGAGGAACTTTTCTGCTTGTATTAGCGTTTTCGTATCTCTGCGGTCTCTCAGTGCTTGTGTCCTCCCTGTCTTCTCCATCTTCATTATAGGGGTTGATCTCATCCCTCCTGTGATGACTCTAAGTGCTTGATTTTGCACCTTGTCCAGCTCTTGTAGTGTGGTTTTTGATGCTGAACACCACGCAGTTGACCCGTATTCCAGGTGTGGTCGTATGCTCTGTTGATAAACTTTGCTAAATATTTTCCCACTGGCTCCCCATGTGGTTCCACATAGTTTTCTCAGGATGGCTATTTTCCTTCTGGCTTTTGCTACTGCTTTGTTGATGTGTTTTCTCCATGTCAGTCTGTCATCAAATGTTACTTCAAGGTATGTTGGTTCTTTATCTTCTCTTAGGGGTGTTCCATTTATCTGGACCATGCCACATAGCCAAGCCATCCAAGTATTTAATTCTTGGTTTTCCCCTTGGTCTGTTCCCTTTGATCTTGCCAGTTGTCACCAAGTTCTCCAATTCATTTCTTCTCATAACATGCCCAAAGAATTTTGACTGTCTACATCTAATGTCTCTAATCAGTTTACGATCTTCATTTGTTTCTTGAAGGACTTGTTCATTGGTTTTTCTATCTTTGCATTTCCCTCAGAAACCACATCTCCACAGCCATCAGCCTTGCTCTTATGATAATTTAAAAGTCATAGTTCTTGACTAAATGTTTCACTTTTCAGTCCTTGAGGTTTATTAAAATCAGGTGCTAAGCAGCACGTATTATTGTTAGTTATTTTTATATCAAGCCTGGTGTGGCAAGTAAGCCACAAAGAAAATATGAATGGCGGTTAAGTCGTTGTTTGTTGATAAGTTGTTGCAGCCAGGTGTAGCTTTAAATTCAGCTTTTGGGTGTACAACAATCTGCAATAAAAATACAACAGTGTGAGTGGTCTTAACTAGATGATCTCGTTTTGTCAGATGGTGTCACTATCAGTCTCATATGATGCAATTCATTCACCCAACTCTATGTTTTTGTCTCTACAGTCGAGTTGCAATGTTACATACATGAAATATTCATTTACATAAAGTATGTAGTCCATTGGACTGACATACACATATCTAATCTAAGAATAGTTCATTCATTCATTCAGTAGCATGTCTTTTGCAGAACCTCGCTCCCATAACAACCTTTCAGAAAACCTCTCGATCACAGGCAAGATGTCCCGCGTCTGATACACCCATCTAGAGATCATCCACCACATCCTGCACCCATCTTCTCTTTGGCCTTCCTCCTCTCTTCCCAGGCATATACCCTTCCATTATTGTTCTCTCCAAACTTTCATGGCATTTCAAGTGACCAAAATATATCAATGTTTCTTTGTTTTATCGTCTTTAATAGCCAACTCTCTTCAGTATTCAGCTCTTGAAGTATGGATGCATGTGTTCTTTTCTTTACCCACGATATGGTTAGAACCCGTCTATAACATTTATATTCAAAAGCATTTATGCGCTGTTCAGCTTGTTTAGTAAGTGTCCAGGTCTCACAGGCGTATGTTGCAATGTGAAAGATGCATGCTCTTAAAGATCTAATTTTTGTAGTTCTATCTGTCCCACTCCATAATTTATTAAGTTCTTTTAGTCTTTGAAGAGCAATTGATAGTCGTTTAATTTCTTTCATTGTGTCACCATTGTTGGTAATCAATGACCCAAGATATTAGACATTTTCCACCACCTCCAATCTTTCCTCTTTAACATATATTTCTTTCTCCATAGTAGTTTTATCTGTATGCATTATCTTTGTTTTTGTTATGTTAAGATATAAGTTGTGATTTTCACTATTTCTGTGGGTTGAGGTTATTAAGTTTTCTATACCATTCTGTGATGTGGATAGTAATACTGTATCATCAGCATATCGAATCTGGTATTTCATGACCACCGATATTTAGGGCATCATATTGCTCCCTGGCTGTATCATCTCTAACATTTCTCATTATATTTTCGGCGTACAGGTTAAACAAATAGGGGGACATCACACAGTCCTGATGGACTCCTTGCTTGATGTGAAACCAATCTGATGTCTCGCCATCTATTCTAACCGTTGTTAGTCTAGATAGAGCATTTTTATGAGTTGTTTTACATGTGGTGGAAAGCCCATATTCCTCATAATTTCCCAAAGTTTCTGATGTTGTACAGCCTTTGAATAATCCACAAAACATGAGAATAGGCTTACATTAAATTCTCTACACTTCTCTATTATTAAACACGTGTTGAGTATGTGATCTCTTGTTCCTCATCCATGTCTAAATCCAGCTTGAACCACGTTAATCTCATCTTTTATTTTCTTATGAAGTCTTCCCATTATGATTTTTAGTAGAATTGTATTGCATGACTGATCAGGCCAACAGTTCTATAGTTGGTGCATAATTTCAGGTCGCCCTTTTTTGGTATTGGAATGAAGATAGTTCTCTTCCAATCTTTTGGCCATATACCATATTTCCATATTTTTTTTTACATAATGTGTGATAGATTTGTATGCTTTCTTCTCCTTCCACTTTAATTAGTTCAGCTGGTATCTCATCACACCCTGGTGATTTACCATTCTTCAAGTTCTTTATTGCCCATGCAATTTCATCTAATGAGGGTTCAGCTTCTGTCTCTGCTGTCATTGGTTCATGTATATCATTCATATCCTCACAGTCATTCATATCATACATTCCACTGCAGTATTCCTGCCATCTTTCTAGAATTTAACTAGATTCTGTTAAGGTACTTTCCAACTTGTCACAGATAACATTTAATTGTGGTTGAACATTTCTTGTCAATAACTTTATTTCTTTGAACATTTCGTAATCTCTTCCATTCTTATGATATTGCTCTATTTTAATACAACAATCTTGTATATATTGGTTTTTGTCCTTTCTTGTGTTCTGTCATATTTCTCGTGTTAAAGATCTATACTTCATCCTACTGTTATTGATTTCTCCTTTTTCAGTTCCCTTCGTTGTATTATTAATTCTAACGCAGTACACAGTAATATTCTGTTCTGTGACCCACCATTCTTCAAGTCGCAAAAATGTAGAAAAGTATATAATTCCACAGACTAATTGCCAAGGATCAGTTTATACAGATCTGATCATGGCATGAGTTAATAACAAGCGCGGTCTACATGAGGAGACAGTGCAAAGTGACCTACCACATAAAAGCGTGGAAAGGGTGAAGGACTTTTGGTACCGGACAAAACGTCACCTCAAGTCATTTGGGTTTTGAGCTACTGTCGTGGTTGCGACGTAGTTCTTAACTTCGTAGCATGGCCAACAATTGTGCCGCTACATCTGTGGTTAGGTTATGTGATTATTATTGTGAAGTCATTGTGGACTCTAGGCATCGTTTGTGGCGTAAATTGTAGTATATATATGTTATTAAACGCCTAGAGTCAAAAGCAGATGTGTATTTGAACTGTGTTCGGTTGATTCATTGAGTTGCGTTGTGGTGGCTGTCATCACTTTTACAGTGCTGGCGCCCATAGAACATTCTTAATATACACAGAAACATACATGTGTACGAGCGCCGCCATGAGAACTTTCAACCATAAGATTATACATAACCGAGAGCCTGTACTGAGTGTGATTGATTCAATGAGCCAGGAAAACTCATGGCGTAACACTCAAGATGGCGGGCAGCATCAATAGTACAGCTCGCCCCAATTTATGTCATCTGCCCTGGTCGAGATAGAGCATTCCTCTTCCTGGCACTAATGCAGTATCAACAGTGATTATATATTAAGCTAATGAATGCCTGCACTTAAGAATAATGATGTGGATGTAGCCTTGACCGACCTCATTAGATGTGCATGACCTTTGGCACACGTGTAGAGAGTATAGACAGCGTGGAAAGTTACATTTAAAATACTGGTTTATATTAATATTATTTATTAATACTCTCCCATTCCTGTAGAACTGAATTTTAATATTATTAATCTTCTTAATATCCATCTATACATCTATTAATATTAAATGGTATTCCCCTTGGAATTGATAAACCTGCATGCTAGTTCTCCTTCTGCTATGGTCCAGATTGCGTCCGGTTTCTGATAATGACATTTGCAGGAAATAGCCTTGTGTTTCTTATGACAACGATGATTCAATCCTTTTGAATACTTGCTGGGCGAGTTCAGGTTTTCAGAGTTTTTACAAACACTCCCGTTCCAGAATCAGCTGTTCCCCACTACCACAGTTGGGGCACTAATCAATTTAATAAAAGTGTGGTTAAAAATTAGACCATGAATACTGGTTACAGTATGTAATTTAGAATGTCCACTTTTCAGACTCTGGCAATGGTTATCCCTACCATGTGCTGGGATTTACAGCGGAGGAATGAGGGCGGATGTGGATCAGGCAGGTAGACATTTCCGTTCCAATTGCCAGGTTGTCCACGCTCGACCAAATTATCTCAGCCAAATGTAAAATGTAAAATACTACATATATATACAAATATTATTTATATTTCTAACAAATATTAGAATATATGCAAGATGAGGCAGCTTTGCCACAATAATACAAAAATATGTACTGGAAATAAGCAGCCGCAATTAAAATGGGAAATAAAGATGGCAGTTATGAACAAATGAAGCTAGGAGTAAGACAAGGAGGTGTTTTGTCACTAGATTTAATCTGTTTCTCTATAGGAAAGTAATAATGAGAGAGATCAAAGTGGGGCCAGGATTATGAGTTGGAGGTTATGATATAAACAATCTATTCTCTGCAAATGACATGATGTTGATAGCTGAATATGCAACATATCTGCATCTTTGGACATTGTAGTAATAGAGACTGCACAAAAGATCTTTTCTTGTATATCAAGAAAATAGAAACAATAATTATATCAAAGAACAAGATAACACCAACTCAAGAAATGATATATAATCAATTCCTCATGAAGATATTAATTATTTACTTTGGTGTGTTTCAGAAATACACTCTTGGTCTCCAAGTAATTCTTACCACTCCATACAAGAGCATTCACAAAAGTCTACATATGACAGCATCGACATGAAGGTTGTGAAACAAGAACTATCAGCTGTTCTGTGTGATGACATAAGTCACAGATTCAGTAAAAAGGTAGACATAGCTGGTTGTAACATTATTCAAGAAATTACGGGGCACAGCAACTCAGAATCAAGAATGATTGAGAACAGTTGTAAGGCATCAGTAAAACATGAAAATTGTCATCAAATGTCAGAAAGTGCATCTTTTGTGCTTGATACAAATGGTCTTTTGATTCAAGCTGACCATCTAAAGTACCAAAAGAACATGGATCACAAGAGAATACTTACAGGAGAGATACCTTACATGTGTGATGATTGTAATGCTTCTTTTATTAAAATTAGCAGCTTGAAGATACATTTGCGACTACATACGGGAGAGAATCCTTCCAAATGTGATGATTGTGGTGCTTCTTTTGCTAATGTTGGCAGTCTGAAGACACATAAGCGAACACATACAGGAGAGAAACCTTACAAATGTGATGATTGTGGTGCTACTTTTGCTGTAACTGGCAATCTGAAGACCCACATGAGGACACATACAGGAGAGAAACCTTACAAATGTGATGATTGTGGTGCTTCTTTTGCTGGCAATCTGAAGGCACATAAGCGAACACATACAGGAGAGAAACCTTACAAATGTGATGTTTGTGGTGCTTCTTTTACTCAGGCTGACAGTCTGAAGAAACATAAGCGAACACATACAGGAGAGAAGCCTTACAAATGTGATGATTGTGGTGTTTCTTTTACTCTAGCTGACAGTCTGAAGAAACATAAGCGAACACATACAGGAGAGAAACCTTACAAATGTGATGTTTGTGGTGCTTCATTTACTCAGGCTGGCCATCTGAAGACACATAAGCGAACACATACAGGAGAGAAACCTTACAAATGTGATGATTGTGGTGCTTCTTTTGCTGGCAATCTGAAGACACATAAGCGAACACATACAGGAGAGAAACCTTACAAATGTGATGTTTGTGGTGCTTCTTTTACTCAGGCTGACAGTCTGAAGAAACATAAGCGAACACATACAGGAGAGAAACCTTACAAATGTGATGATTGTGGTGCTTCTTTTACTCAGGCTGGCCATCTGAAGAGACATAAGCGAACACATACAGGAGAGAAACCTTACAAATGTGATGGTTGTGGTGCTACTTTTGCTGACACTGGCAATCTAAAGACCCACATGAGAACACATATAGGAGAGAAACCTTACAAGTGTGATGTTTGTGGTGCTTCTTTTACTCAGGCTGACAGTCTGAAGAAACATAAGCGAACACATACAGGAGAGAAACCTTACAAATGTGATGTTTGTGGTGCTTCTTTTATTCAGGCTGACAGTCTGAAGAAACATATGCGAACACATACAGGAGAGAAACCTTACAAATGTGATGATTGTGGTGTTTCTTTTACTCTAGCTGACAGTCTGAAGAAACATAAGCGAACACATACAGGAGAGAAACCTTACAAATGTGATGATTGTGGTGCTACTTTTGCTGAAACTGGCAATCTAAAGACCCACATGAGAACACATGTAGGAGAGAAACCTTACAAGTGTGATGTTTGTGGTGCTACTTTCGCTGTAAATGGCAGTCTGAAAACCCACATGAGAACACATACAGGAGAGAAACCTTACAAATGTGATGTTTGTGGTGCTACTTTTGCTGTAAATGGCAGTCTGAAAACCCACATGAGAACACATACAGGAGAGAAACCTTACAAATGTGATGATTGTAGTGCTTCTTTTGCTAACACTGGCAGTCTGAAGAAACATAAGCGAGCACATACAGGAGAGAAACCTTACAAGTGTGATGTTTGTGGTGCTTCATTTACTTGGGTTTGCAATCTGAAGAGACATAAGCGAACACATACAGGAGAGAAACCTTACAAGTGTGATGTTTGTGGTGCTACTTTTGTTGTAACTGGCAGTCTGAAAACCCACATGAGAACACATGTAGGAGAGAAACCTTACAAATGTGATGATTGTAGTGCTTCTTTTGCTAACACTGGCAGTCTGAAGAAACATAAACGAACACATACAGGAGAGAAACCTTACATATGTGATACTTGTGGTGCTTCTTTTACTCAGGCTTGCAATCTGAAGACACATAAGCGAACACATACAGGAGAGAAATCTTTCAAATGTGATGATTGTGGTGTTTCTTTTACTCAGGATGGCCATCTGAAGAAACATAAGCGAACACATACAGGAGAGAAACCTTACAAGTGTGATGATTGTGGTGCTTCTTTTGCTTATGCTCACTCTCTGAAGGTTCATAAGAGTACACTTAACAGGAGAGAAACCTTACAAGTGTGATGTTTGTGGTACTTCTTTTACTCAGGCTGGCCATCTGAAGACATATAAGTGAACACATACAGGAGAGAAACCTTACAAATGTGATGATTGTGGTGCTACTTTTGCTGAAACTGGCAATCTAAAGACCCACATGAGAACACATATAGGAGAGAAACCTTACAAGTGTGATGTTTGTGGTGCTACTTTCGCTGTAACTGGCAATCTGAAAACCCACATGAGAACACATACAGGAAACCTTACAGTTGTGATGATTGTGGTGCTTCTTTTGCTTATGCTCATCTTCTGAAGGTTCATAAGAGTACACTTAACAGGAGAGAAACCTTACAAGTGTGATGTTTTTGGTGCTTCTTTTACTCAGGATGACAGTCTGAAGAAGCATAAGCAAACATATACAGGAGATATACCTTACAAATGTGATGATTGTGTTGCTACTTTTATTGTAACTGGCAATCTGAAGACCCACATGAGAATACATACAGGAGAGAAATCTTAAAAGTGTGATGATTGTGGTGCCTTTGCTTATGCTCACACTCTGAAGGTTCATAAGAGTATACATACAGGAGAGAAACCTTACAGATGTAATGATTATGGTACTTCTTTTGCTGAAACTGGCAATCTGAAGACACATAAGCGAACACATACAGGAGAGAAACCTTACAAATGTGATGTTTGTGGTGCTTCTTTAAATGGGGCTGGCCATCTGAAGAGACATAAGCGAACACATACAGGAGAGAAACCTTACAGATGTAATGATTGTGGTGGATGATGATAGAATACCAAAGGACATCTTTTTTGGTGAATTACAGATGGGTAACAGATCTCAGGGTCGGCCTCTACTACGATACAAAGATGTGTGTTAGCGGGACATGAATGATACAGGCATTGATAATGCACATTGGGAGCAAGTCGCCGCTGAACGTGTTGCATGGAGGGCAAACATCAGAAATGGAATAAAGACAATGGAGAAAATTATTGCAGATAAGTCACACACCGAGCGTGTGAGACGTAAGATGGTGCATGATGGTGGAAATGACCACGTGTTCACATGCACCCACTGTGAACGGACATTCACAGCGTGAATTGGCCTTATCAATCACATTCAGTACTGCCATGGGTAAAAGTTATTATGCCTTTTTGAAGCACAAACTATCGTCTGTCAAGACGGCAAGGTGCCAATAGTAGTAGTAGTTTCTGTTGCTGAAACTGGCAATCTGAACACACATAAGCAAACACATACAGGAGAGAAACTTTATAAATGTGATGTTTGTGGTGCTTCTTTTACTGGGGCTGGCCATCTGAAGAGACATAAGTGAACACATACAGGAGAGAAACCTTACAAATGTGAAAATTGTAGTGCTTCTTTTACTCAGGCTGGCAATCTGAAGACATATAAGTGAACGCATACAGAAGAGAAACCTTGCAAGTGTGATGATTTTGGTGCTTCTTTTACTCTAGCTGACAGTCTGAACACCCACATGACAACACATACAGGAGAGAAACCTTACAAGTGTGATGATTGGGTGCTACTTTTGCTTATGCCAGCAATCTGAAAGACTATAAAAGATCACATACACGAGAGAAGCCTTATAAGGTTGGTGCTTCTGTTCTTAAGCCTGACATGTGAAGAGCCTCAGGAGAACACTGACAGGAAGGAAATTTTATAAGTGTATTAATTTTGATGACTTTAATTCCAATTTAAGCTCTAAATTACTCCAAAATTATAACCGTGTGCTTTAACAAATCAACCATATCACCCATCGGATGTCAATTGGTCTAACAATATGGGGCTAGACCATATATCCAGTACCACTCTTGGTGTGAGACGTGGTCCTTTACTTTACTGTTACGGATGTGAGGTTTATGGTTGTTGTGTTCCTCTTTACTCAACACTCGTTAGTCTCTAATGATGGGGTATAACAATGAACAGGCTATCTATCACATGATGTCAGGTTTATGGTTGTTAAGTTCCTAGCATTTGAAGTTGTGATGTGTCCCCAGACAGGAACATTGAGCTGATCCACGACTCTGGTGATCGAATGAGATGGCAGAACATGACCGCCCATGCTTACCGGCATGGCACGTGATGTAAGGATGGTTCCTCTGTACACAGCGCTTGTTAGACTCTAATGGTGGAGTATAACAGTGAGCAGGCTATCATGTGATGTGAGATTTAGGTTTGTGTTCCTCTTTACTCTACACTTGTTAGTCTCTAATGATGGGGTATACCGGTGAACAGGCAATCACAGTGATCTTTACAGGAACAGCCACAAAGCATGCACCAAAGTGTCTCTGGTAGATAACTCAATGAAGGTGATAGTGGCCAACTGTGTTTGCTTGGCCGGTCTTCCCTGTCCTAACAACCAGTGTAAACCATTCCTGTATAGTTTATATACTACATACTATGTTTGTACAAATGTGTAGGTGTGTCCGTAATTTCAGCCTGTACATTTACAAATAATGCTGAATATCACAACTGATTAGAAGCTCACACAAAATAATATTCCCACGCTAGTCTATCACATGCACTATGGCAACTTTTAACTGGGAAACAGTGAGTGCCGTCCGAGTTGTCTAGAGCAGTGGTTCTCAACCTTTTTTGGCCCATGCACCCCTTCACCATAAGTTCAGAATGTCATTCCCCTCTATAAATTCCCCCCTACACAGTATACGTAAAAATGGAAGCTAAATTTAATAACACATACTAAAACAAGTCTAAACATCTACATAAAACGTGATTTGCCAGTCTACTTATGTTATAAAACAAATTTCAGAAGGGCGAGAAGTACAGAACTGTAAAGTATGGAGGGAGAAACAATATGTAATCGGTTCTTGTATTAACGCGATCTTGAAATAATCTTAATTCTTCCCCCCCCACCACCACCACCACACACACACACACACACACACACACTAAGAGAGAGAGAGAGAAAGAAATCCAACTGGTCTTGAGATTTCATGGATAAATGTAACATTTATTTTCTTTGTGTCTGTGTTCTTTTCTGGTGTAAAGTTAAATCTGCTTTCATAGTTTTTTTTATTTCCTCGCATATCCAATTTACAGGACATTGCTGTCAACACCAGCATTTTACTGCTGTTGTTGATGTATTGGCAAGATTATGCTGAGTAGTTTGCCATTGCTTTCTGAGCGACTGGCTCACATACCCTTGTAAGTAACTGTGACATGTATGTATCATCCCTCAGTCTTTTCCAGCAGACATTGCTAGGACGCGCTACCTGAAAAGTAAAGGCTATTAAAAAGCCCGACGGGAGAATTAACGTACTTAACTTTCGTTTGAATTCAGGCCAGTGATTGGCCGAGCCCCGGAAACAAAGGTAAGTGAGACAAAGGCTAGATAAAGCAGGCCTCGTCAATCGCCATGTTATCTTCAAGTTAGCGAGTGACCCATTGTTAATGGGTTAATTAATAGCCTACTTATTCTCTGCGCTTCGGGTGAGCATTTTAAAACATATCATGTTATCTATTAGGAGGAATGCTTTGATAGAACTAATATCATGATTGAAGTTGTGTGTGTGAAAAATATGAGAATCGCTTTCATTGGAAAGTGGGTTTAAGTCACGCAGTCTGTACTATCGCCATGTGTCCAGTCAGCTTTCATAAAGCTTACAATATAATCTTGCTATGAGTCACCTTTCTGATATGCTTTTGGAAACTTATTTTTATTCCTAAATGCTTATTTTTCACAACTGGTCTCTGTGTTGTCTCCGCTACTCTTCAATCTGGCTCTAGAGAAAGTTGTAAGGAAGGTAAAGGAGGAATGTGATATTGGAGGAACATCCAAGCTGCTTGGTTATGCAGATGATATAGATATTATAGGGCAAAGTGAACAAAAGACATTGGAAATATTGACTCACTTAAAGGAAAAAGCCCAACAGATGGGGCTGGTTATCAACCAAGATAAGACAGAATATATGGTAATTTCAAGAGACGGAATGGCTAGAAACTCTGGCCACATACAAATAGATAATATGACCATTAAAAGAACGGAAACATACAAATACCTGGGTACGATCTTCAACTGCTCCAACATCATAAGGGAAGAAATACAAACTAGAATCAACTCTGGAAATAAGATATACTATGCACTACAACATCTACTAAAATCAAAGGCGCTATCTCGTAACACCAAAATCACAATATACAAAACACTGATCAGACCAGTTGTGCTGTATGGCTCTGAAACCTGGAGTACCACGAAAGGAGACGAAGCCTTGTTACAAACCTTTGAGAACAAAATTTTAAGATGCATCTTTGGACCCATTAGGGATACACAAAGTGGAGAGTGGAAAAGAAGAAGTAACAAAGACATTTATGATCTGTTTAAGTCCCCGCTAATCACTGGTATCATGAAGGCTAGTAGACTACAATGGCTGGGGCATATAGAAAGAATGGAAGATAATAGGGAAACAAAACTCGCTTACACTCAGGAAATAAATGACCGTAGACCCCGAGGTAGACCAAGAAGGCGGTGGAGAGATAATACATGTACAGACCTACAAGCACTTGGAATCAACGACTGGCAAGAGAAGGTCCACCAGAGAGAAGAATGGAGACGGATTGTATTTGCAGCAAAGAACCTCAATGGCTCGGAACGCTGAAGAAGAAGAAGAAGAGGTCTCTGTGTTATAAAGTGTTTTTTTCTGAGTGTATATTTAGTATTTCTGCTCTTATGATGGAGAAATATTACTATCTGTGTACAACATGAATAGTATGTTAGAGAGAGAGATATTCTCGCTTGACTTTTTCATACACTTAGCAGTTAATCTTTTGTTTACATTGTTGTAAATACACAGAGGTGTGATTGTCTTGTAGTCTTTTTCATAAATGATGTTCTGGGATTTTCATGTGGTATGATATATATATTCTCAAGTGAGTGGGAAATGACACCAGGCTCTTGTGTTTTTACTTTGAGATGTTGGGTAATACCCACTAGAGAGTTCATACCATGTTTAGTAAAAGACTAACAAGTTTTTCAGTTATTCATCATATATATGTATATTCTATTCATGATGTTACTGCTGGAGTAGATCTTTTAACTTCACCCCAGTGGGGACAAACACATGATGATGATGATGGTGATGGTGAGGATGATGCAAGAGGAGATGACTGATCTGGTAGCTAACCTTCTGCCGTTTGTCAGTGGTACTTTCAGAATGCTGTTTGTAACTATGGAAAGGAGATTTATAAATTATTTACATGAGGCCATTGTCTCAGGGATTTCGTCCATGTTGTGACAGCGGTACTATCAGGACGGTTGGGCGGTTAGGATGTGAATAAACCCCCAGGAAGCTCCAGTATCAGTCCAGAAGAGATGTACCTGTTGAGTAGATACCTTACTCACTTTTGGAGTCAGGCAGAACTCTACAGTAGGCGACAAGTGCTAGGGAACTAGCTACACCTTTCTTTCTTCTCCCCTTTTTGTTTCCTTTAATTTTATTATGATACACTGTTATCAATGTTTGGGTTATTACTAATGTATATCGACCCGGTTCTTTCTTCACTATACAGCGCTAGAGATGGCGGTGGAGTATTGGCACTAGTGTAACAGTACAGATCAACGACTAAGTCCTGATGTGTTTCTTATAAACTGGTTTATTGGTTGATAACATTATACAGAGACCTTTCTAATATGATGTTCTCTTGTCTCCGTTCGGGTTGTAACTACCCACAACAAGCTACGTCACGACTTGAGCATCCTTCTTACTGTTCTATCAGGATGCTCAAGCGTGCTTTGATCTTGCACACCTAAGCTAATACCAGATATGGTATTCATTCTGCTACACCTCCCTTTCTTTAAAAAGACTTTTCTTCTTCAAAAGTCTTAACTCCTAACCCCTTCATCCTACACCTTCTCTCCTTACCTCCCATAATTTCTCTAAGCCGCCCCAAACTAACTCTATCTTAAGTAAATATTTCCTTCTAATTGTACCTCGTCCCCGTGTCACATAGCAAATCACTATGAAGTTATATTTCTTCTTCGTTTCTGGCCCTTCAAAAAAAACATAACACATATTATAACATTTAAATCTCAACTTTATACAATACATCATAACACATATGGTTACCTTTTTAAAATACTTCTTCTTCTCTTCATAAGCAATCCGCTGAAAAATTCAAACGCTGTACTCTTCTGATACTACCTCAACTCCCTATTGTCATCACTAACCGTATTACCTCCACACTACTACTTCTCTACTTTCAACCAACCTGAAATCACTTGCACACGATAGGAAGACAAAGAATCGGTGCGCACCGGAGATTTAAAGAAGTAGAACTCTTCCTCACAAAAACCACACACACCTAAACCACACACATCTTTAATCCCCTATGTCATCTGAGACTTTATGTAATAAAGTCTAAAACAATTATATCTTCCACAGTTCACTTATACCACTTATTATGGCAACAGTTTACGCTGCTATCTACAGCATCAAGCACCAACCATCAAAAATTCACTCCCAAATGTCTATATATTACAGACCTCTTTGCCCATTATACACATCACCTCACATAACTAATCTTCTCCTATACCTCACTCAGAATTCCCTTTTAATCTTGCCGAAAACTTCAGCAACCCCCTGATGTCCATTTATTATGGGCATTTCTCCTGAACCTCAATTTATGCCGTTATCAACAGCAACAATATTCTTTCTCAGTCCATATATTACGGACCCTCAAAACCCCATGTCATTTTATCTCCACAGTGACAATGTTCATTTCTCATTAACAGACTTACCCCCCTTTACTATTGTATTGATATCCACAGTATATAGTTATTCTTCGAAGTAAAACGTGGCATTCAATTCATGTTTTACTATTTGTCTTCACACTGTCTGGCGTAGCACGTTACCCACTTCTTCTTCTATAAGCCAGCCAGACTTCTATTACATCATGGCTCTAAATCCATGTTTATTTCTGACCCCATGGAAACCATGTTATAAACTTTCCCCACATTTACCCCACTGCGTTAGTCACGTTAATCTTTTCTTCCCCAATATGGCATCTAATCCATATATATTCAATCATGCTGACTTAATGCATCTCCTATTTTTAACTCCCTCAGAACCTCTTTTCTTGAGTAGTAACCCCATTTAAGTATGGCATATGTTTCCAATACTTCATAGCCAGTATATCATCAACCTCTCTACGCTGATTGTCACAGCAATCTTGCCAACAGAATATACTCATGAACTTATTATTCATAAAGAGAATGTATCTCTCTACTAGTCCTCAGTAGTTTATTAACTCTTTTCTGAACGAAGGGTCCTAAATAAAGCCCCATGTATTGCCT
This sequence comes from Cepaea hortensis, assembly GCA_963921405.1. NCBI lineage: Eukaryota > Metazoa > Mollusca > Gastropoda > Stylommatophora > Helicidae > Cepaea > Cepaea hortensis. Next base: position 404,198,114 of record OY992876.1, read on the forward strand.
TTACTCTAGACAAAACCATAACTGTATGTAAATTAAACTTAACTTAACTAATTTCTAACATATTTATAAACAAGGTAATTCTTATTCAACATACAAGATAATTCAAGTTAAAATATGAGTCAACCAAAATAAAACAACAGGATGTCATACCCCCCAGGTTTTGAACTGTTTATCCCCAACAATAAAACATGCATCAATTTAAATTAAAAGAAAATAGGCTATCTAGTTTTATCTAACACTACTGGTCTCTTTTACGGACCAGTAGTGTGTACGCAAAAGACTAAAAACACAATAATCCTATTCTAAAATCAAATAGTAACAATCATTTTACAGGACCAAATCAAGCAAATAAATATAACATACTATACATATTCAATCAACATTGGTCTCTTATACTAACCAATGAAATACATATCTATTCACCCATGTCATGCCTATTCCGTTATTCTTATAACAGATAAAACAAAACAACTCAAGGCCAAGCATTAACCCCAAAATATATATATATATATATATATATATATATATATATATATATATATATATATATATATATATATATATATCTGTTACCTACAGACCAATTCCTAACTTAGAACAATATCTGTTCTCTCAACAAAAGTCATTAATCAATAAATGACCGTACTTTTTCTGGAAGTCAATCATTGATTATCTCCCCCCTTAATATTTCACTCTTTACAAAACTAATTCCTAACACATTACAATATTTGTAATATAAAGCCAAACAACCACTGTAAACTACAGGTCAACTCATTTTATCTATTACTAGTGTGACGGCTATCCCAATGTTATCTACTAGTCATCTATCTACCAATAGAACCTGTGGCTCGGCACACCAATTGTTTCCCTTGGATTTGTACCAAGAATTACTACAACTACTTAATCATTACCGTTAACTACGGTATCTCCACCATGCTACATCCAACAAAAAATTTTGTCTATTTACTATAGACCTCTCACCAATACATCTATCTACTGTACCAACAACTAATTCTACTTTTAAGTTTCTCGTCTACCCGACGCAATTAACTAACGTATCATTACTTTCCAACATCTCACCACAACTACTCTAAGCTATCCTCAAGTCTCTCCTAGCGTTCTTGCACCGCGATGATAGTTAGACTAGTCACACTTATCGGAACACGTTCTCTAACATTCATTTAGCTAATCTTGTTTACCTCAGTATCTTTCACCCCTCTTCCTATTTATCGGGATTCTTTCAGAACAGCAACCCACACCACATATAACTGACAACGGACGTCACTTTTCTCATTTCTCAGTATCAGGCATTCATACTTCGACATGTCCCTGTCAACAATACTAAACATGTTTTATGAAACGTCATTCAGAATGTTAACTCTCTTTCTGTCAGCCTGTCATACAACTTTCATTAACTCTGTCTAACGTCAGATATTCTAACCAAAAGACATCACAAATTTCCAATCATGTTCTTTCCACCTCTCAATTTTCATATACTCAGTTATTCTATGCTCCACGTTTTATCAACGTCACTTATCAGCCACTCTTCGCATATTCACACGGTATTCGTATTTTATGTTTGCTCAGATAGTGATACACAACCTCGCTCTCATCTCACGACTACTCTCGCATCGCGACAACCTTACGTGCCCATACCATTACTTCAAAAAAAAAAAAAAAAAAAAATTTAGACGCCAATTCAACATTCCAGCAATCACTCACCACAGTCTAAGCGTGTCGATCTCCTCTACACACATTGACACAAGATATATCAATCGCACAACTATTACCAATAGCTTGACAACATTTTATCCATGTACTCCACTTAGACGGCGTCTCAAAACCTCACTCCTACTTCACTCATCGCGACGAACACATGTTTGTCTACACTTATACTCACGCACGGACTAAACGCCTCGTACATGCATGCGGTACTTATCACTTGTCATCATCCTATCCATACTCGACGCACATATGTTTGTCTACATTTTTACACCTACAAGAACAACAGATTATCAGACGAACTACTTCAACACTCAACAGGACTTTCACAATTCAACTGTTTTCTTATTTCTACTTTTCTCACTCATACTCTCCTTTTCAAAGGTCATAACCTATGCATTATCTCTCGCAAACTATATCTCTTTTACACACTAACCAGCCCTATCAACGATCTCTCAGAACAAACTTCACTCCGACGAGCCACTAACCTCGTAACTATCATTCTATACTTCTCCACACAACAAGTCTCTCAGATTTAATCACCTCTTCTTTCTTCGCAAGCATTACGTAATTACTTTATCCCCCTCACCAAGACCTCGTATTCTTCAACATCAGTTTCCACAGTCTTTTACTCTTAACACTCTTGCGCTCCACTGGCTATTTTACACAGGATACTTAATTCCTCCTCAATCTATATCTCCTCATCAGACACTCTCGGTTCACCTGTCAACAATACTATACTTACTTCTCAACTACCAAGCAAAACTATCTCAGACATCACGTCATAGCTCTGAGTCGAACCATCCACTCTAGTACGAGCATTCATAATTAGTTTATCTCTCTCTCTGCAATTTCTGTGCTGAATCTATCCTACTTTAATCACAGCAGTTATACATCACTCAACGTGATCAACCCTCTCTATCCAGCCATTCCGGACAAGGAACATTTTAATTTCTACCTTGTTTACTCTCCCTACACCGCAACCAAACACAAGATATTCTGTATAACGTATCCACGTAGAATATCAGTTGCCGTGACTCTCTATCCTCAACAACACTATTGCCTACCCTGTACCATGTGATGCTACACCAAAAAAATTCATCTGCCTATTTTAGACAACCCATATGTATATGCTCAAACCGCAATTCCTCTCATAAGCTAAAACAATTCCATATGTCCTTCCTCACCCAAGGAATTTTAACAGCCATAAAGCGCATCTAAGCCAAATATTTCATTGTCTCCCAGTACATTAGTACGTCTTTCTTCAATTATGTCATCTTCACTATCTGTTGTTAATCTGTTGTTAAAGTACTCAGGTCTTAAGGTCATATATTCTTCTAATTTTCTTAAGTCACTTTCTGTCGTCGAGTAAATTTCCGCTATCTGTTTATTACTATTCTTCTTCTTAAATGCTTTCTTTCTATTTCCTTTATTTGTGTCGGTCTGCTCACTGTTTCCTGTATACCTTACATAACGTTTATATTTCCCCATCTCGTCTTCAGATGATACACTGATAATAGTTCCCTCATCAGACTCATAGTAGTTTACTGCAGACACGTCGATCCTATTCCCATAGTCGGCTTTAGAACGTCTGACTTTCTTCTTACTTCTATTCCTCATGCTCCGGTTCTGTACAACTCCCATATCTTTACCTGAAATATTCTCTCCATAACCTGAACTCTCACACTTAACATTTCTACACCATTTAGGGATTAAGTTAATGTCTATACCTGAGGAACTTGACATACCGTTCGTCGTACCTCTATTAACTATCATACTGTTAATATTTCTTTCTCCAATACTTTTCCTCTTTGGTCTCTTTTCATCTTTGGTTCTCGTCTGTTTATCTTTCTTAATTTCAACCGTGTCTCCCTTAGTCAAGTGAGTTGGTTTTGATTGAGTCTCTACTAACTCGGTTTGACTTCCCTTTGTTATCTTGCTGGTTGGTTGTACCTGGACTTTTTTCTCTACTGTATCAACCTGTGTCTGTGTGTTTTCTTCTACCACTTCAATCACCTGTGTCTGAGTCTCTTGGTTTATTTTCTTCTTTTCTTGTCTAAGAGTCAGATTCGCAACCACCTTAGGAGTAGTTGGATTCTTACTTACATTTCCTACCCTGTTCTTTGACCCTGACCTCAGATACTGTCTCCGTCTTTGTTCAAACCAGTCGTCACGTTTTTTCCTAGCATTCTTGCTATGGGATGGCCAATTCCATAACTTATTGGAAAGGTCTCTCTCAGGACCATTCTTGTATCTATAACACCTATACCAGTCCGACTTTTCACCATTACGTCTGTTCTCACCGTCTTTTACTCTATAAACATCAGGCCTTGGTTTGTCATAACCAACCGCATAATCAGAACCATATTGTCTTCTGTCTTTATTAAGTAGTGGCTGTCTCCTGTTATTCTTTCCTACTCTATTGCAGTCTACCATAAATCTATAAGGCTCTTGTCTAGTTGTTCTGTTCTGCAACGTTTCTACAAAATTTTCTACTTCATTAACTGCCACTTTTAACTCTCTCAACCATGTACTAATACGTTTTAGTTCTATATGTAGGTAGTTCATATTAATTTCTTTGTAATTTATATCAAGCTTAAAACAATATGCCTACTTGTTCCTCTGTATATTTCTTGGTACCTGGAAAAAAAAAATCGTCTTGAGCTTTGCTGAAATAATGTATGTTTCTCTACTGTGCTGTGTTGGGTCTGCCTGTTGCCATACCCTGTTGTTTCTTTTGCCATGCTGAAATATTTCATTATACACTTATACAAGCAAACTCACATTTGTAATAACGTATCTAAATGATCTTATTTAAATTATATTAAAAAAACATTCTCTTCTGTATCCAACAGTTACATGTCTGTAATAATTTTACTTTAACTAATTACCATCAACCATGTCCTCTCTTGATCCAATAAAAAGGTGAATTCACGTATGTCAGCTGAAAATGAACGGGTCACGTATAACACAAACGTCAGGAGTCTGTATTATCTGAAGCCATCCAAACGATTTCGTAATTTCGGTGACATTCTTCTTCCGACGTTTCAAGTTTGGTTACTTTCACTTTCAGCCCCTGGACGGGCCCCTACCAGACTTGCGGCTTCTTTTCACCCTAACAGGGCTCTTCAAGGCGTCGACTTGAAAGCGGCTCTCACATGCAACAGAGCCCAAAAAGGATTAGCTAACGGCTCTCATATGCAACAGAGCCCAGAGATAGTCTGACAGCGTCCAAAAGACATGGCCCAATCGATAAATGAATGAACTATTTAACTGTTGTCCTGATAATATTCTTTTTCTATAACGATTCAGTTGTAAGAAAACCCACAAACTTATTAACGTTGTCCACAGATCTTAGATAAGATTTGATTTGATGAAACGAGTTGTCCAAATTCATCATCATTCTGGAAAAAAATTTTTTTTGATTATAGATGATTAAGTCTTAAACTTTTTGATTAACCTCTGCAAATTTGATTTGAGGCAAGGGCTAAACTTGATTGAACTTCCGAAAAATTTTACTCACTTGAGACAACGACTAAACTGGATTGACCTTCAGAAAATTTCTTACTCAATTGAGACAACGCTGTGTTCTGAGTTCGCCCCAGGCGATCAAGGTTAAATTAAAGAAGATAACAGCTCCCTTGAAACATCTCCAGAAATATTGAAATATTGATGTTCCACAAGAAACGATTGCAGGCATTTTCTCAAGGACGTAGCACGACTGACAGTCCTGTCTTTTCACGATGACTTGTGGCCGCGACAAACCATGAGCCGAATCCTGATCAGTGGCTCCAGAAAGTACTCTTGTAACAGTACCGATCAACGACTAAGTCCTGATGTGTTTCTTATAAACTGGTTTATTGGTTGATAACATTATACAGAGACCTTTCTAATATGATGTTCTCTTGTCTCCGTTCGGGTTGTAACTACCCACAACAAGCTACGTCACGACTTAGCATCCTTCTTACTGTTCTATCAGGATGCTCAAGCGTGCTTTGATCTTGCACACCTAAGCTAATACCAGATATGGTATTCATTCTGCTACACTAGTCACCATGCTTGGCACTGGATTTATAGTCAATGCTTGGATTTAGAGGCAGGAAACTGGGTTATCAGCCTACCCCTAATATTCTACAGAGAGTGCTGGTTACTGCCACACACCCTGAACCTGAATGTCAATGCCTGGATAATTAATGGACTGTGACTATGCTGAAGTGGATTCCCTACCTCTGGGAACTTACAGATGGTGTTAATCTTTTCAATGTCTGCAAAGACATGAGGCATGCCTGGCCTAGATGGATACAGAGTATACCCTCTTCTAAAAGTCACCGCCCGATTCCACGTTCAACTGTCATATACCAGAGGCTCATGGATAGTCTGGAGTTCACCCACAGTGACCAGTATGGATTTACCAACTGCTTCTGTGGACTTCCAGCTTCCTTTGAATCTTCTCATCCATCATATCCCAGACATGGATAATCAACTCCCGGTCAATCAAGTCGTATATTCAGCTGAAGAAAGATATAACCTACATCTTAACCCAGAAAAGGGCTGGAATATGTATGCCCAATTCAAGTTAGTTCTGTCAGGAAATTCTAATGGATAATGTGAAGTCACTCCTCATCCAAAGATATGCTGACAGTGTTTGAGCCTGATCCTAATTGAATCAATCACATGGACTCCTGTTTGTTATGCCACACCATAACGCTTCAGACTTATACCTGTCTGTTATACCCCTCCGGAATGCTCCTAACCCAGTTACTTAGTAGCTGTGACTTGGGAGATTACAGTATATTCACTTTGGATTCATATGGATTACTCCTACATGTTTTTCGCTTTGGATATATGATCCGGAGGTGAAAGCTCCGTGTGTGTGTGTGTGTGTGTGTGTGTGTGTGCAATCCCCAATTTTCTGAATAGGTGGATATAGCAGCGTTTCCCTGGATTATAGAGAGTGTGATTATGGCCAGACTTTTTCTAGTGGATATTGAAGGAGAGGGAGTCATCATCAGACCCATAGGATAGATCTAGAGACAGATTAGATAGGCTTTCTTTATCTATTTCTTTGTATGGATTATTTACTTTGTTTGTGTGTAACACATGTATTTGTTGTGAACCTTTTTTGGGGATTTTTGGGGACTTCTGTTATGGTTGTATAATTTGTGTGCATTACCTGAATATGAATAATTTCTTTCATGTATATGTCACCATAATGTAGCCAACAGGGTTTATCCAAGACCCAAATGTTTTCACAATACAGTTGTTTGTTTGTTTGGTTTAACCAAGCCTTGAAGTTACTTCATTGTAAACATATTGTTCCAAAGTTGATGATTATAGTCCAGTTATGGTTACTGTTATGTGATACAGTGAGTCATTGTACTGTTTTTGGTCTAGCAGTGGCTGTTTTCCTCTGTTATGTAATCCAGTTGTTGCGTCTAACATTGGTTGTTGTCCCTTTGTTATGTAATACTGTGGATGTGCATGACAGAGTATACTTGTCAGTGTGTATATATATATGTGGGAGATTTAATGTGGGGCGGGGCACTTACACATAGACACACCTTCTGGGTAGAGTGATTAGTTACTCGAGTGTCTGTGTTAGAACTTCCCGGATCTCCCAGCCTTCTATGGGAAACATTTCTTCTATGTTAGTGTTGAACTTGCACCTTTTTTGCCTTGTTCAATGCTTGGGGGTTTCACGAGCCAATATATTATTTCCTATAGAGGGCGTGTTTAGGATTAAGACCCCATTCATACCGAATACCCCTAGCGAACTTGTCCTTATTCTAATTTATTATATTTACCACCCCACAGTAACCAACGCGACGCGATCCACTACCGAATCTCACGCAGCTGTGTTCCCCTTCATGGATATACAGGATTACGGAGAAAGTCGTTAACTCCTTCACCAGGGAGACCGACTTTCATAGTTTAGTTGATCATATTTCACAATTCACTGAGTTAACTTGGCTATAGTGTTTGTGTGTGTGTGTGTGTGTTTTTTTTTTTTTTTTGCCTCAATATAAAATTCAATATCTCAGTAACCAACTGAGGGAAAACGATGAGATTTAGCATATAACCTTATCATTATGTCCACCCAACAAAAAAAATTTTGTTCTGGAAATTGTACAGCAGATTTCAATGTTTGTTTATATGCGGCATATAATTTACGGCTTAGAGATTAAGTCCATCATTTTAAAAGTATTACAGCTTCACCAAGACACATCTGCGCTTTTTTGAAATTGTCTCGTGATTTCCGTTTTGACACAAACTGCGCCGAGTTAAATGGTATTGTTCAGAGGTGTCTCCAATGGGGGTTCTTTCATGAAATGTGATTATATAAATAAACTAGCTGACTCAGCCCGGCTTCGCCCAGCTCCTGGCGGGGATCTATCTATCTATCTATCTATCTATCTATCTATCTACCTATCTATCTACCTATCTTTTACAAAGACTCAAAGCGGGTCTGTCACCCATCTGTACGTGTGAACAAACTACACAGATATCTGAACAGATCCTTAAAAATGGAAACAATGACTAAATTGCGGTATCATTTCTGGTCACTCCATACGCACATTAATGCACAGCTATTTGGAAGCTTTCACGAACTCAATATAAAAAGCTAACATGAATACTTGTGTACACTTTATTAACCAGCAGCTGAAGAAACAAGAAGGAAATGAAAAATAAGGTAAGAAATATATTCCTTCTACTTTCCTGTTAATTTACAAATTATTTACCCCATGCCTCTGTAAATTCTCTGTCTTTGCTAATATTACACATTGAACCCCTCTCGGGATTCTCCGTGGTGAAGTGGTCAAGCCGTCTGACTCGGGCTCCAAAGGTTGTATGTTCGATTCCGGGCCGCGTCCGTCATTTCACGAGTGCATTTTTTTAGACTTCCGAGGGTCGTCGCTGGAGCTACGGAGTTCGTGCTGTGTACGGTGCTTTCTGCACTGCGGAAAGAAACTGAGCCATATGGGATAAAAACCTGGTGCAATGCAGCCGACCCTGTTGACTTTTATGCTAGTTCTTTCATTGCACCCACTCCCATACGAATCCAGATACGCCTTGTGTGTCATCTGAATTGGCGGGGCTTCCATTACTGTAAACATAAATTTGTTAGCGAGAAATCACTAGTTTTTCAGCAAAACAACAAAGAAATGTCGCCGCTTTCGATAATTTAAGTTGTTTTTGGACCTATCAAAGACATATTCTTTGGGTGGGGGTAAATATAAGACGGCTGGAAAAATTTCATAACGATGCAACAGACAGTTTTCAAAATAATTGATCGTGAATGAAGGCATTCTTTGTGGGACATACTATAGTTAACTTTGTTCAACTGGTGATGGAATCTCCTGAGTTGTTTGCTTTTGTGTAATAAATCAGAAATTGTTATTCTTTGTAACATATATTAATGTAATGTTTGTTTTTTCGTATCCAATTTGCATGACATTGCAGTCAACACCAGCATTTTCCAGCAGCTGTTGATGTCTTGGCAAATTCTAAATTCAGCAGTTTGCCATTGCTTTCTGAATGACTGGCTCACATACCTTTCCGTAAGAAACCAACACGATGCGATCCACTGCCGAATCTTGCGCAGCTGTGTTTCGTACGTGGGTGTAGGGGATTATGAACAGCGCCCTTAACACCCTTCGCAAGGAAGACCGGCTATTGTAATATACCATTATGAATAGTAGTACAATTATTGATATTTGCAAAGTAAACAAATACAGTTGGTTAATTATGCTAAAGCTGAGTGGCTCTGTGACCAATCACTGACTAAAAATGTCTTTGGTTCACTTACTGGGGTGGAGATAATAGTAAGGGACTTTCTTCTTTGAAGTGGTAATGACAAACAACATAATTTATAGTGTTATTGATTTGTTGCTTGATAACATTCTTTGAATATTTAATATTTGATCAGCTTTCTATTCCAGCTGTTCTCTTAAATAAAATAAGGTGTTTGTAGTGGTGGTTGGTAGCCATGGCAGGGAAGTGACTAGCATGCTTGCCTTCTGGCACAGTGATCATGTATTTGAATACACACAAGTGCATGTTTTTTAATTGACCTGGGCTCCAAAGTCGGCCATCCTAAAACAAGCAACAGGAAATGTCTTCAGAAGTAAAGGCAGCTCTCTTGATATTGTCCACATCTCCCTTGAGTGCTGATTGGTCTATAAATTGTGGGGGGGCTGGCACCATAAACCCAATACACCTCCTGGCGTCTGAAAAGGTCCTTTATTTTAGTAAAGTACGTTACATGTAACGGCTTGCCTCTTTGTGCCTTGTAAGGATTTGGATGCAACTCTACTTTCTGGAAGCTCACAAACCTTTTCAATGTGTTATATATCTTGGAAAATGACACCTGTTGTTTTGGCCTCTGATCTGATTGAATGATAAGAATAAAAGTGACATGTAAATGTGTTGAGAAAATAATTACACAATTTTCTGACGCATAATGTATCATTAGCGAATCCATTTATTTTTAAGAACTTCTTTTTGCAAATTCTGATAGTATGTCTTGACAGATGAGAGCAGTCATAATTAATTATAAAATTACACGAGTGTTGTAAATTTTCAATATTGGATAATCTGAGTAATCATGAGCATCAGTCATACTGAATAAAATAGTTGTACAGAATAGTGTACACATTTGAGATGATTTATTAATAATTACATAAAAGATGATGAACAGAAGTGTGATTGTTTTTTTAAATCCTCCAGAAGACTGATTTTTTACTCTTAAGGCTGATTTTTTTTAAATATCCTATTTACGGGACATCGCTGTCGACCGTGCATTTTAGTGCTGTTGTTGATGTCTTGGCAAGTTTACATTCAGTAATTTGCCATTGCTTTCTGAATGACCGGCTCCCATGCCAACATGTTAAAACTCAGCGCAACACTGTCTCCTGCCAAATCAGTTGCAGCTGTGTTTCGAACTTGGGTAAGCGGGCTCACAAATCGTGTCCGTGGGCCCTTAGCCACGGAGAACGGCAAGGCTGATCTGCTGGTCTTTATTTCATCTATGCACCTTTCAAGGCTTGCATCTAATTGTTACTTTTGAAGTTATTTGATTCGACTTAAACTGGTCATTTGAATCACAAGAAAACTCATAAAGAAAGAAAAAGTTACAAATGATGATAGTATTATTGCTTCTTCCAATCATGATGGAGATCTGAAATACTCTACCTTAATAAATATGGACTAGAAACCATTGAAATGTGTTATTTTTGGTTTTATGTATTTATTAAATTGACAGTAAAACGAATATAAGACAGGTGTAGCATCTGAAGTTGTGATGTGTCCCCAGGTCATGAACTACATGAACAATGTATGAGAAACCGTATAGTTTTGATGTTTATGTCATAGTTATTTTTACATATGGCAAGCATGTAGTCTATATTAATTTTCTCGCTGTTTATAGTTTATCTATTGTTTACATATGCATTATGCTATATATATATTCATGTTCTCTTTGTTTATATTTCTTTCTTCTTGCTGTGTATGGTTGATTGTTGTACTGTATCTGTCATCTAATAGATGTATCTTATTGCTCCACATTGTCAATTGTTGTACTCTTTATTGTCGTCAAACATAATCAGGTCTGTAAATAAAAGTCTTTCCTGTCAACTTGTGACTATAAACTCCCAGGTCTCTGCCTAACATACTTGTATCAACATGTGGCCTGTGTCAGTACTTGACCTCGTGTGTTCATGTACTGGTGCTGAAGCATGAGGGTTAAGGAGAGTTAGTTGCGAGGGGCAGCTAGCTCGGTAAAATAACTTCAAGCTATGTGATATTTTCATTGACATGTGAAAGTGCCATAACTTCTCCACCTGCTGTCTTGCAGGGCCCATAACTTCAGACACAGTCTAGTGATTTTATACCATAGATCAGTGTTTCCCAACGTGGGGCCCACGCCCCACAGGGGGGAAATTCGATTGTTAAGGGGGGCAATTCGAAAATGGAAGAAATCGGCTGAATATAACAAAACGGGGAGACTTGACACTGAAGTTAACTAAATTGGAAACTGACATAAAATCTCTTTGCAGCAAGCATCAAGCGCAAGGATCTCACTAAATTAAAAAAATTACTAATAATTAAAATAATATAGAGAAATCTTTGATTACAATTATGTTGTACTTTAATTTCAGTTCTCCATTATATGTTTTGAAAATTTACTTACTGTGTTTGCTCAATAATTTCCTAGTGATTTCTTCCTAAAACCTATTGGTCCTTTGGGTAGGATCGGGTGCATTTGCTGCTCTCCCCCAGTAGTGCGCCTGGTCTGGTCGGGGGCCGGGATGATCAAATAACAACCCATAACATATCTTCACCTTAGATGTGGGCCTGGTGGACCACTGTGGGCAATAGCTCACAGTGAGATTAAGGGTCCACACAAAAAAGGGGAGAGGCGGGGGAACCAGCTTGTCTGGGGTAACCGCCAAACCAAAAATTAAAAAAAATTCACCAAACAAAACACGGGGGGGGGGGGGGGGCGCCTCTGGCCCCTCTGGGAACCGTGAGCCCTTCTTTTTAAAAAAAAAATCAAGTTTCTTTAGTGAACATTTCAATTTTTGAATATTAAAAATGATGCATATGTTGGGGGGGGGGGGGGGAGAGAATAAGAATTTTAGAAAGGCCTAGGTGGGGCATAGCACAAAAAAGGTTGGGAAACACTGCCATAGACAAACCTGCGGAGGGCAAAGGGAAACAATGTTGTGCATGGTGACTTTGTGATAAACTGTAAATGCGTGTTCCATTGTATCAGCCTCACACGGTGAGGAAAGTCATGTACATCTGACAACTCCACATCAGCCTCACACGGTGAGGAAAGTCATGTACATCTGACAACTCCACATCAGCCTCACACGGTGAGGAAAGTCATGTACATCTGACAACTCCACTGCAATGGCACAGTCGTCATCATCATCTTTTTTTTTTTTGGCGGGTCAGCATGGCCGAATGGATAAGAGCTTCACTCTTCTTCTTCTTTCGTTCGCTTGAAATATGTCTATAACTGCAGTGTTGTCTTTTGTATGAATTAACTGTCTTTTTTTTTTAAAGTTCACTCAGCAGTGCATAGAGTTTATCTTCCACTGTCGTCTCGCTAGGCCAGAAAGTTTGCCTAGATATGTTGTATCCACATGTGCACATGGCTGATTCACCAATCTTGAATTTTGTATACATGTGGTTCATAACATTTGTATACATGCTTCGTTCTTAAACAACCAGTGTGCTGATGCTGAGGTAGCGGGTTCAACCCCTACACCAGTCAGTTTGGAGTCCTTGACTTGAGGACATAAAATACAAGTACCTCTGAAGTTGGAGTGAGTTTGTCTGATTGCGAGGGGCACTGATAATAGGGAAAGCTAATCCACACGCAAATACAGTCCAATGCACTAGAAGTAGTAGCATGTGATGGACTACACTTGGGTTCAAAGCGATCAAGTGGGGGGAAAAACTGGCATGGGCGATCATGCTTCTCCACATCTTGCAATCTCCAACGGCATGCATCAATGTGTTTGCTGACTCCTGTTGTGGGTTGGTATCACAGACACATAATGATCACTATTTCTAATGAACGAGCAAAAATAAAATAAAGAATTTCCACAAAGCTTCGAGTTAAGAAAACTTATGCTGAAAACAAAGAAAGTAATGCTGTCAGAAGACTTCCAGTGACAAAGAAAAAAACTTCTAAACATACAGTATAGCAAGAAAATCCCTGCTGGAAAACCTATATCTAAAATACTTAGCTTTCCAATTCTTGGGTTAAAACTGATTGCCTGCCAAACAAAAACATGGCCATACCCAAACAGAGATTCAAGGCAGAAAATTTGAACTAGGGGTATACCACAATCTTGCTTTTAAAATGGTTACAATTGTAGCAGATCTATTGTATTACATATAAAATTAAAGAGGATTGCACAAGGAACATGACAGTGTTAATAATAAATTGATAGGTTACAAATATTATGACAATAATGAGAGTTTTAGTAATAACAATTGAAATTAAAGTGTTAAAAATTATGAAAAAAATTCACTTACCAAGGCGTTATTTCATATCCGAATCTGCTAATCCAGTTAAATTTAGTGAATTTTATTACAAACACCAGTTGGGTTCTAGAATATCACAAGAACTGCTCCATAAAACGAATAAAACACAATGAAATCATAACATTATGAAGTACATCATTTTCACACAAAATGGAAAAACCATCATTTTCTTAGATTGTTGGTTGATTGTCGTTGTTCTTAGACTGTTAGATTTTTTTTCTCTGTCTTCTACATAACTATCTCACTACTGCACAGGTTTGTTTTCGAATCTATCACAAAGTCGTTTACATCACAATAACTATAATATAAAACTGTTTAAAACTGTAATTTTATTAAAATATATGAGGTCCTTCACCAGAAAGTAATGTCACAAAAATTCGAATCACAAAAATCCATTTCGAAACATGTTTTCATGTGTATTCTGCTTTGTCATGCGGGAGTTTTGCACACGGAAGCCAGGTAATTCTTTCGTTCTGAAGTTTAACTTAATGGGACACTGAAATGGTGGACTGGAATGGAGAAATGGTTCAGTTTAAACCACCATATATAAAAAGCCTAAAGTGTGGTTCACGGGTGTCGCACAAGGGTTACGGGGTCTATCAGACGGTCTCCAGCGGGCAATCAGTTAAAGAGGCAGAGTTTGGTGGCCCCACAACCATGGAAGTCCTGGCAGTTTATGTGCTAACAAGATATGTTTACTTAAGTAAAATGGACATTCCCTGACACTTAACATAGAAATAAAACCAAGATGTGGAATATAGTTAATATACATCTTTTGGATAACATCTAAGCTTGACTCTAGTCTGATTTTGTGAAGACACATGAAGGGCGTAGCGCTGTCAGACGGGAAGATTTGTTCGCAACAGACAAGCAATATCTCCGGCTGGCTGATTCTCGTTGGTTGCGGGATCCGCACAGTCAGGTGGGGAATCTGATGGTAGTACATGCTTATATTGGTTCGGACACCTACGATTGACAGGTGTACGCTCTCATAAAGGTCCAGACACTTTATCTGTGGCCCTCAGCTGCTGGATATGGCTAAATGGCTCTAAGTCAAATCCCATGGATGTGAAGGTCTGGCCATCACTCACTTCCTGCTCTCAGAGGTGAGATTCATCTCCTGCTCTCAGAGGATTGATGCTGAGCCGCCAGCATCTGCAGCCTACCTTGTTCCAGATGTACTGATCATCCTTTCCTCTGGAGTAAACAAGGCAAGGCCGAGAAAGGGAAAATGCTGCATGGGCAACACACGTTCTCTTAATCCATGCCCAGCCTTTGTGCGATGGAGTTCTGGCCTAATTCCAATCCACATACTTTCGTCTGTCAAGATGGCAAGGTGCCACACACAATTTAGAATCACAGGACAAGGTGTGGTCTCAAGTTGGTGCACTGCTGGTGGCCTGTAAATACGACAACTTAACATAGTTATCTGGCTCTGCACCTTCCAGCTCCAACTCTCAACACTTGTCACCAGGAGGTATGCTCTGGGCTTGGATTGAAACTCCAGCACCTTCAGCAATACTCAATCTGGAACGATTAAAACAAATGGCACACCTTAGATAGAACTGGGTTTTAGTTCCCATCTGTTCTTGGGTATACACTCTAGCTCTAATTGTACATCAAGTATATCTTACAGATCTACTCATCTGTTCTTGGGTATACACTCGAGCTCTAACTGTATATCAAGTATATCTTACAGATCTGCCAATCTGTTCTTGGGTATAAACTCTAGCTCTAACTACACCAAGTACATCTTACATATCTACTCATCTGTTCTTGGGTATACACTCTAGCTCTAACTGTACATATCAATGTTCTGGATAGCTGACAGCATCATTTACATCATTCTTTGCAGTACCATAGTTTCCAACTCAGAGGGTTACGTCACAATGATGAAGAACATTACAATGACATTTACATATCTGTTTTGGCTGTCTTGACAGAGAGACACGCACAAATACATTATGGGTAATTGTAAAATGAAACTGGCAATGACTACCATTGATAAAATGTCAGCTACACATTTGATGCAGAAGTATCCAACATGCAGAACAGTGACACGTATTTTGGCCTTTACCCGCCCCATTTGAAGAGAAACTGTATGGTGATGTCAACAGACGTAAGTTGACTGCTGCTTTCTTTGCATATTTATTTTGCCGTCTGAGGTTGAAGAAGGAGAAGACGAGGAGGAAACTCCAACCCATTGTTCAGGTGGTAGACATACATACATATATACAAGCATACATATACACATATATACATTGGGAACTGCTTTTGCGATTGTTAGCATACAGACAGACAAGACATACTTATACATACATTGGGAACGGCTTTTGCGATTGTTAACATACACACACACATACATCATACCTGCGTGCGTTCCTACCTACCTACATACAGACAGATCTAACCTTGAGCAAGACCACAGTCTACCCTAGCAAAAGAAAAGGTACTAAAGATCGAGGCAACCCGCCGGGAGGGGCACCACAGCAATCAGGATGCCACGCAAACATGCCATGAAATACGTCTATAACTGCAAAACGTCAGGGGTCTTGGCCTGCTATGGACTCCCAGCCAGATGCAGTACCAGACCCTATGCCTGGAAAATTTTCAATCAAAATATGAGAATAGAGCATCTGGCCATACCAAACACAGACTGGGGGGAAATGCACTGGAATTTAGAGAGATTAAGAAAAGAAACAAAAAACAGGACTAAAAAACATCTTGAATTAAGAACAAGGAAATGTATGTTGCTTGCAAGAAATTCACCTCAATGAAATCATAACCTTCAAACCCAGAGGCTACCAGTGCTACCTTATGACCGAAAAGATAGGCGTAAGTGTGTAGTACCGACGCTTATGAAGAATAACATACTCACTACTACTTCCCAAATTGAAGTAAACGTAGAAGGGATCGAGAATCAGACTCTTAAAATTAAGACAGACAATACAGATCTACATCTGATCAATTACTACTGCCCAAGTTGCCGCCCACAGGAAATAGACCTCTTCCCATAAACAATAATGATTGTGTGTCGATTTTAACAGCCACTCGTAGAGCTGGGGCTAGATCACGTGGACCAGAGAGGAGAGCGACTGGAAGACTGACAGGGCGAGAATAGATTTAGCTTCCCGGGAAGGTTAATCCAGTCAACAAATGCCCGAAGAAGTCGGATGTATCAGCCGAAAGGCGCAAGTATCGCAGTTGTGCTGTAAACAGGCACAACGCAATCATGTCCGAAAAAAACTCTCAGAATGAACGCAGAAGAAGAGGATTCATCTTAATTATCAAGCCGTCTGGTCCACATACCTTCTACTCGAGATCATGGCACACTGCAACTACACCTGACCTGGAGTGGAACATCACACGAAATGTCAAGAAACAGCTTGGTAGCAGTGACCACCGGCCAGTCTTTCTAACTGTAGGAAATGAACTTGTAAGTTAAAGAAGCACCCTCTGGAGTTGGAACTACGAGAAAGAAGACTGGACAATGAACAAACATCACACCAGCATACTGGTTAGAAAGCTGAACACAGATAAAAGACATAAATGAAGTAGTTGAAACAAACATTTAGCAGATGCATAATACAGGCAGCACGAGAGGTGCACGTAAACAATATAAACCGTACTGGATTAGTGAACTATTAAATTAGGTTGCGTGTCCTTCACAGGACGCAGCAGTCAACCCCAGCATTTTCGCTGTTCGTGATTCCTGGGCAAATTTTACGTCCAGTAGTTTGCCATTGCTTTCTGAACGACCGGCTCCTATACCTTTTTCGAAAAAACCAGCACCGCTGTGTTTCGAACCCGGGTACATGGGCTCACAAACCGCGTTCGCAAGCCCTTAGCCACAGAGACCGGTTAGTGAACTATAGCCTATGCATAATTACATGCAAGAAAGTAGAAAGCAAGCAGAGACCAAACCCAGCCAAGAGCTCCACCATAAATACCAGCATGCAAAATATCAAAGGGCCAAGTTACAGGCTAGACGGAAAAGTTAGCAGGGGAAAATAGAGTTAAAGAACTTTGAAAGGGATACAAGGCAGTAAAACTACTTACAACTTAACGACGAGGGTGCAGGGAGAAACTCACAGATTGCACTACATAAAGACGGAAACATCCTAACAGGATAGCAAGCACCAGCCCATTTGGCGGGCTCGTTTGCACAAGATAAATTAAGTTGCATGTCCTTCACAGGACGTAGCAGTCAACCCCAGCATTTTGTCTGTTCGTGATTCCTGGGCAAATTTTACGTTCATTAGTTTGCTATTGCTTTCTGAACGATCGGCTCCTATACCTTTTTCGAAAAAATCAGCACCGCTGTGTTTCGAACCCGGGTATACGGGCTCATAAACCGCGTTCGCAAGCCCTTCGAAATTAGCCCACAAAAACAACAAGAGATTCGAGAAAAATGGCAACATACAGGATCACACTCGGCGAACTGGAGCTAGCAATATCAACACTCAAAACAATGTTTTCCCGTAGTGAATTTGAATAACGAAGACACAAACAATAGATTGCACGATTTATTGCCTGGCATATTTCGCTGCATCTCGTCAGGTACATACTGCAGAATTCAACAACGTAAAGTAAATTAACTAGATAAATCCATCAAGCTGAAATATACACATGTTCGCACAGTAATGTCAATTGTCTACCACGGTAATTTTAAGCTGACTAACATGTCTTTCTGTTTGCACAAATCTGGCTTGCGTTGATTGATCATTATAGGTTCTGCAAACTTTAACAAGCGAGTATTTTGTGTGTTAAACCCCAGCGTCATCAATTGTTAGACACATTCTCGAAAGCGGCCATGTGATTAACAGAGACACTGCCCTTCGCGTGTTAATTAACACATAAAATACTGTACCCATGGCGGTAGCGAATGTGTCTGGTAAGGCCAATTCGCGCTGTAAATGTTCGTTCACAGTGGGTGCATGTGAACACGTGGTTATTTCCACCATCATGCACCATCTTAAGTCTCACAAGCTCGGTGTGTGACTTATCTGCAATAATTTTCTCCTTTGTCTTTATTCCATTTCTGATGTTTGCCCTCCATGCAACACGTTCAGCGGCGACTTGCTCCCAATGTGCATTATCAATGCCTGTATCAATCATGTCCCGCTTACACACATCTTTGTATCGTAGTAGAGGCCTACCCTGAGATCTCTTACCCATCTGTAATTCACCAAAAAAGATGTCATTTTGTATTCTACCATCATCCATCCTCCTAAGATGTCCTATCCATCTAAGTCTACGAAGACTGAGCATGAAATAAACCGTCACACAACCTGATCTTTCCAATACTTCAGTATTTGTGATTTTGTCTTGCCACTTAATACCAAGAATTCTTCGCAGACACCGCAAATGAAAGCTGTTTAAACGTTTCTCTTGGTGTGAGTAAGTTGTCCAGGTTTCACTGCCATAAAGAAGCTGGCTGCTGAGGATGGGGACGGAGCGCTTATGGGAATGTCCCGAATGCTGTGATGTCGGTTCCTAAATCAATCAATCAATCAATCAAAGAAGAGTACTAAGGACACAGGCTTGATAGACAAGCACTATTGTTTTGACAATAAGCTTCCTGTTCTCCCAGACTCTTTTTCTTAACCTGCTCATTGTTGTTGTTGCCTTACCAATCCGGATGTTGATTTCCTGATCTAGGGATAATTTGCTATTTACAACTGATCCTAGATATGTAAAATGGTCTACCATCTCTAGTTCGGCGTCATCAATAAAGATTGATGGTACCCCATGTGCACCTTGTGACATAATCTGTGTCTTATATTGGCTAATTGTCAAACCAAATTCGGAACAAGCATTGGAGAATGCAGATAGTAGACATTGTAATTCTTCTTCAGAGTGGGTCGTAACTGCAGCATCATCTGCAAAAAGTAACTCTCTGATCAGTACCATCCTAATTTTGGTCTTGGCCTTCAATCCCTGAGCATTGTATAGGCCACCATCTGAGCGTGAGTGAAGGTATATACCACCATCATGATCACGAAAGGCATATTTCAGTAGAAGTGAAAAGTATATTCCAAAGAGGGTGGGAGCTAGTACACAACCTTTCTTAACTCCACTCTTGATTTCAAACTCTTCAGAAGTTGCACCATCAAACTTGATTGTACCCTTCACGCCTGTGTAGAACGATTCCACAATGGACAGAAGAGTTGGTGGGCAGCCAATCTTCTTTAGTGCCTTGAACAGACCCTCACGACTGACCAGATCAAATGCCTTTGTGAGGTCGATGAAGGCAATAAACAGTGGTTGATTCTGTTCATGGCATTTTTCTTGCATTTGTCGCAATGAGAATATCATATCAATGGTAGACCAGTTCTGTCGAAAGTCACACTGTGATTCGGGGTAGACTTTATCTCCTAGGACTTGAAGTCTGTGCAGAACAATTCTGGCAAATACTTTCCCAACAATACACAGAAGTGAGATACCCCTATAGTTGTTGCAGTCGCTCCGATCGCCCTTGTTCTTGTACAGTGTTATGATGCTTGAATCTTTGAAATCCTGTGGAACTTGTCCTTCTCGCTAGCATAGCTCTATTTATTAGCTGGTGGATTTATAGAGTGAGTGTGTCTTGCCCATTCCTGATAACCTCTATTGGAATCCCATCATTAACTGGAGCCTTGCCAGGTGCAAGTTCATTTATAGCACACTTAACTTCTGTTATGGTGGGAAATGTGTCAAGGTGGTCAAGAGTTGGTAGAGCCTCTATGGCGTTGAGGGCATCATCCGCTAATTTGGTCTCGCTTGAGTGAAGCTCCAAATAGTATTATACCCATCTGTCCATCTGCTGTTTCTTATCAGTTATGATTTTTCCAGTCAACGTTTTCAATGGTGCACTTCTTTTGATCATTGGACCACAGGCTTTCTTCTTTATTCCTTCATACATGCTTCTGATGTTTCCCTTATCACTTGCGATTTGAATGGACTCATATAACTTGATCCAATAATCATTTGTACACTGCCTGGCAGCCTTTTGCACATCCTTCCTAGCTTGCTTTAGCTCACTCAGAGTGTTACGCTTTGGTCTTTCCTTGTTTCTTAAGAGAGCTATCTTCTTCTATCAATCAAGGGCTGCAGAGTCTGGCTGTTTGCCGCAAACCAGTCGAAACTGAAAGCAGTTTTCAGGATCGTGAGTGTTAATAATATAAATCCTGGGGCTAGAGTTGTGTTTAGCTGTGTAGATTCTCTTTGGTCTCAGTCTAACCCAGTGTTTGCCAACCTTTTTTGTACCATGCCCCACTTAAGCCTTTCTAAAATTCATATTGCCCCCCTCCCCCGCCCCATGCCCCCCCCCCCTCAACATATACATTATTTTTAATATTCAAAAATTGAAATGTTCACTAAAGAAACTTGAATGATAGGTTTTAGGAAGAAATCACTAGGTAATTAATGAGCAAACACAGTAAGTACATTTTCAAAACATATAATGGAGAACTGAAATTCAAGTACAAAATAATTTTAATGAAAGATTTTTCTATATTATTTTAATTATTAGTAATTATTTATTATTTAAATTTAGTGAGATCCTTGCGCTTGATGCTTGCTGCAAAGAGATCTTATGTCAGGTTCCAATTTAGTTAACTTCTGTCTCAAGTCTCCCCGTTTTGTTATATTCAGCCGATTTCTTCCATTTTCGAATTGCCCCCCTTAACAGTCAAATTGCCCCCCCCCCCCCCTGTGGGGCGTGGGCCCCACGTTGGGAAACACTGGTCTAACCCTTGCAACAAGCAACGAATGATCCGTATCACAGTCAGCACTGTGGTAACTTCGAGTCAATGATATATGGTTCAGATGTTGTCTCCGTGTGATGATGAAGTCCAGCTGGTGACAATGGCCGGATCTTGGATGTTTCCATGTGACCTTATGCAGCTCTTTTGTTTTAAAAAAGGAATTTGTAATATATAGGTCATTTCTGGTGCAATGCTCCAGCAGCCGTTGCCCATTTTCATTCATGCGACCGATGTTGTATTTTCCAAGACACACTGGCCATGAACTCGAGTCCTTGCCCACACGAGCATTGAAGTCACCGAGCATATAAATGTAGTCAGATTTTGGAACTGCCTTGATCACGGAGTCCAACTCCTCATAGAACGAATCCTTCACATCATCAGAGGAATCGAGTGTCGGTGCATATGCAGTAATAATGGTGGCAAAACCACAAGAGGTTGCCAAGCGCAGGGATAATAGTCTTTCATTTCCTCCTGCTGGAATTTCAATCATTCCCAGTAGCGAATTCTTCACTGCAAAGCCCATACCGTGTTGCCTTTTTTCTGCCTGCCCTCTACACTTCCAAAAAAGTTGTAATTATTTTCCCTGAGTGATCCTTCCTCAGCGAGGCGAGTCTCCTGCAGGCCAGCAATATCAATGTTAAGACGATTGAGTTCGGCATCGCATTCTTTTGCATTCACACAATTATTTCTTATTTCTTTATTTATATCATATATTCATGTGATAAAAACTCTGCCGCGGAGCAAACACGGCATGGGGCTTCTGATCGTCAGAAGCGTACCTTTTCCCCAAGTGTTTCAGACTATTTTAATCTTTACTCTCTCTGGGGGGAAGTCCCGTCCAGGGGTCATCACTCCAGGCGTCTTTCCCGTGTCGTGGAGACATTCAGTTAAATTCGTTGTCCCTATTGTGTTTGTCCCTTTGTTGTTACCATGTCCACTTGCCACGAGTCAAATACATGTAAATAGAAGAGAGGAAGTAGTCAAAGGTAATTAACCCAGAATAATAGGGGAGATGGTGTCAGGTCTTAGTCAGATATGACTGAGCTACCGTATAACAGAAGACGGTACTACCTGCTTTCTGTTAGCGCCGAACGTTGGGCGGCGCTTACCAAACCCGACACCCCACATTGTGCCAACGGCTTCGGCCGGAAGAGCGCAATTGGGAGGGTACAAGCCTTACCCTGGTGAGAGGAAATGCAAGCTAAAGACAAAATGTCATGGCAGGGTAGAACAGGCCCTAAGCCTTGGTTGGCGGCTGGTCTAGGATCGAAGCTCCGACTGACGGACAGTTAGAGTATTGCTTTGCTGATCCGGCAGCTTCTGCAGCTTGTCTTGTTCCAGATGTAGAGGTGTTACCTTTCCTCTGGAGTAAACTAGACAGGCCGAGAGAGGAATCATGCTCCATGGGCAACACATGATCTCTGTATTTTAGCCCAGGATTTGTGCTATGGAGAGGCAATAACTCCATCCCTGGTCTTAACCGGTCTCGGAATCAAAGCGAGAGGCAACTGTTACGGGTTATAAGTCCCTGTCAATTGGCGTAGACATGGGGCGCCATGCGTTGTCTCTGACGGTGGGAGACACCTACAGGTGTCACTGATCAGCTACCGCCCGCCTCAAGCTGGGCATCCCCCGGCCAATTGGGTGCTGATCCGCCACAGCCTGCCTGCTTCAATGGGTGCTTGGGGCTAGGACAAAATCTGAATCGCAGGCTGTAAAACCAATGCACCAGGTACTACTAAAAAAAGAAAAATAGAAACCTCAAGCTAAGGTTTGCAACCTGGAACATGAGAACCTTGTGTCCAGGATTTTCCACTGACTTGATCAATAATGACGATGTGAGAAAAACGGCTGTGATTGATGCCGAACTCAACCGTCTTAACATTTATATTGCTGGCCTGCAGGAGACTCGCCTCGCTAAGGAAGGGTCACGCAGGGAAAACAATTCCACCTTCTTTTTTTCTGGAAGGGTAGAGGGCAGGCAGAGAAAAGGCAACACGGTGTGCGCTTTGTAGTGAAGAATTCGCTACTGGGAATGATTGAAATTCCAGCTGGAGGTAATGAAAGACTATTATCCCTGCGCTTGGCAACCTCTTGTGGTTTTGCCACCATTATTACTGCATACGCACCGACACTCGATTCCTCTGATGATGTGAAGGATTCGTTCTATGAGGGGTTAGACTCCGTGATCAAGGCAGTTCCAAAATCTGACTACATTTATATGCTCGGTGATTTCAATGCTCGTGTGGGCAAGGACTCGAGTTCATGGCCAGTGTGCCTTGGAAAATACAACAGCTGTCGCATGAATGAAAATGGGCAAAGGCTGCTGGAGCATTGCACCAGAAATGACTTATGTATTACCAACTCTTCTTCTTAAACAAAAGAGCTGCATAAGGTCACATGGAAACATCCAAGATCCGACCATTGGCACCAGCTGGACTTCAACATCACACGGAGACAACATCTGAACCATGTATCATTGACTAGAAGTTACCACAGTGCTGACTGTGATACGGATTATTCTTTGGTTGTTGCAAGGGTTAGACTGAGACCAAAGAGAATCTACACAGCTGAACACAAATCTAGCCCCAGGATTAATATTATTAACATTCACGATCCTGAAAAATGCTTTCAGTTTCAACAGCAACTTGAAGACGCTTTCACTGATACATCAGAAAATTGTACAGTAAATGAAAAGTGGGGTCAACTTAAGGAAACTCTTTATAAAACTGCCGTAGGGGTTTACGGCACTGTGGATCATCGAAGGCAGGACTGGTTTGCGGCAAACAGCCAGACCCTGCAGCCCTTGATTGATAGAAAAAGATAGCTCTCTTAAGAAACAAGGAAAGACCAACGCGTAACACTCTGAGTGAGCTAAAGCAAGCTAGGAAGGATGTGCAAAAGGCTGCCAGGCAGTGTGCAAATGATTATTGGATCAAGTTATATGAGTCCATTCAAATCGCAAGTGATAATGGAAACATCAGAAGCATGTATGAAGGAATAAAGAAAGCCTGTGGTCCAATGATCAAAAGAAGTGCACAATTGAAAACGTTGACTGGAGAAATCATAACTGATAAGAAACAGCAGATGGACAGATGGGTATAATACTATTTGGAGCTTTACTCAAGCGAGACCAAATTAGCGGATGATGCCCTCAACGCCATAGAGGCTCTACCAACTCTTGACCACCTGGACACACTTCCAACAATAACAGAAGTTAAGTGTGCTATAAATGAACTTGCATCTGGCAAGGCTCCAGGTAAGGATGGGATTCCAATAGAGGTTATCAGGAGTGGGCAAGACACACTCACTCTATAAATCCACCAGCTAATAAATAGAGCTATGCTAGCGAGAAGGACAAGTTCCACAGGATTTCAAAGATTCAAACATCATAACGCTGTACAAGAACAAGTGTAATCGGAGCGACTGCAACAACTATAGGGGTATCTCACTTATGTGTATTGTTGGAAAAGTATTTGCCAGAATTGATCTGCGCAGACTTCAAGTCCTAGGAGATAAAGTCTACCCCGAATCACAGTGTGGCTTTCGACAGAACTGGTATACCATTGATATGATATTCTCATTGCGACAAATGCAAGAAAAATGCCATGAACAGAATCAACCACTGTTTATTGCCTTCATCGACCTCACAAAGGCATTTGATTTGGTCAGTCGTGAGAGTCTGTTCAAGGCACTAAAGCAGATTGGCTGCCCACCAACTCTTCTGTCCATTGTGGAATCGTTCCACACAGGAATGAAGGGTACAATCAAGTTTGATGGTGCAACTTCTGAAGAGTTTGAAATCAAGAGCGGAGATAAGCAAGGTTGTGTACTAGCTCCCACCCTCTTTGGAATATACTTTTCACTTCTACTGAAATATGCCTTTCGTGATCAGGATGGTGGTATATACATTCACTCACGGTCAGATGGCGGCCTCTACAATGCTCAGAGATTGAAGGCCAAGACCAAAATTAGGAGGGTACTGATCAGAAAGTTACTTTTTGCAGATGATGCTGCAGTTACGACCCACTCTGAGGAAGAATTACAATGTCTACTATCTGCATTCTCCAATGCTTGTTCTGAATTTGGTTTAACAATTAGCAAAAAGAAGACAGATTATGTCACAAGGTGCACATTGGGTACCATCAATCTTTATTGACGACGCCGAACTAGAGATGGTAGACCATTTTACATATCTAGGATCAGTGGTAAATAGCAAGTTATCCCTAGATCAGGAAATCAACATCCGGATTGGTAAGGCAGCAACAACAATGAACAGGTTAAGAAAAAGAGTCTGGGAGAACAGGAAGCTTACTGCCAAAACAAAAGTCCTCGTCTATCAAGCCTGTGTCCTTAGTACTCTTCTTTATGGCAGTGAAACCTGGACAACTTACTCACACCAAGAGAAACATTTAAACAGCTTTCATTTGCGGTGTCTGCGAAGAATTCTTGGTATTAAGTGGCAAGACAAAATCACAAATACTGAAGTATTGGAAAGATCAGGTTGTGTGACGGTTTATTCCATGCTCAGTCTTCGTAGACTTAGATGGAAAGGACATCTTAGGAGGATGGATGATGGTAGAATACCAAAGGACATCTCTTTTTTTTTGTGAATTACAGATGGGTAAGATATCTCAGGGTCGGCCTCTACTACGATACAAAGATGTGTGTAAGCGAGACATGATTGATACAGGCATTGATAATGCACATTGGGAGCAAGATGCCGCTGAACGTGTTGCATGGAGGGCAGGCATCAGAAATGGAATAAAGACAAAGGAGAAAATTATTGTAGATAAGTCACACACCGAGCGTGTGAGACGACAAGCGTGGAAGAAGCCAAACTGTCGGCGCTACCAACAGACAAGATAATCAAGCTGCTGGAAAACGAGCTGGGAAGAAACAGCATCTACCAGCTAAGCAAGACACCTGATGGAGTAGTGGTCTCCATCAACAAAAATGCAAAGACCACAGCACTTATGAAGAAAATCGCACAAGGAGAGAGGGCCAACATCAAGCTTCACCGCGGCATCTTATTCGAGGCCACCCGACACAGCATGATGAAACGATGGGTCATTAAACGAGTCAAGACCCATCTCACCAACGACCAGATCAGGGAGATGCTGACAAGGGAGAACAAGAAACTCAAGATCACCTGCGCTGAGAGGATCATCGGAAATAACAATGTCACCTCCACAGTCGTTATAGTAACATCGGAGGACCGAGTGATCCCTCAATACATCAGATTGGACAAGAGAGACCAAGTTCCAGAGCACTACATGCCGAGGTGCTCTAAGTGCCAGAAGTTTTGGCACACCCGTGCCACCTGCAAGAGTGAGGTTGAGGTTTGCAGATACTGCTCTGGACCTCATCCATACAGTCAGTGCCAGAATGCAAAGATCGACAAGGACTTCAGGAGGTCTAACACTAACAGAAAATGTGCCAACTGCCTCGGCAACCACGGCGCCAGGTACCTCGGCTGCCCCTGCCACCAAGACAGCAAGGAAGCTATGAAGATCGCCATCAAAACTAACCTGCCCTATAAAGAGGCTAGAAGACAGTACGAGGCCACCAATCGACTCACAAAAAAGCGACAAAGCGTAATTTGAAGGCCAACTGAAGGAACTGCAATCAAAGTTCAACAGCATGGAGGGAAAAAAAGACAAGACGCAAGAGACTCAGATAACAGCCGCTCATCGCATCCTGGACGAAACGAAGCAAGTTCAGCAGAAGATTGAGCAGGATGTCGCTTGAATGGCTGCTATACAGGCTGAGACAGAAGAAAGGCTATTAAGCAGGGAGGAAGAAAAAGACAAGAAGCAAGAAACACAGATAACGGCCGTTCAGCTCATCCTCGACGAAATGAAGCAAGTTTAGCAGAAGATGGAGCAGGATGTCGCTTGAATGGCTGCTATAAAGGCTGAGACTGAAGAACAGCTATTTAAAATACAAGATGTACAAAACGAAAGACAGAAGACACTTTTCATGAGATATTTGACCTGCACAAGACCCAGACAGCCACACCCGAACCAGAAGATGCAAGAACACAAACAGAAGAAGAAGCAGCAGAGGAAGGACGTTTCGCTCACCACCAAGATCCGACTGGTGAACACCGAGAAGATTCGAAGGCAATCCACGACGGGGAAATAGGAGGAACACCAGGAGAGATGACAACTGGTAAAGCTCCCTGAAGGAAACAGCGCCATATGACGGGTGCCATGGGACCACAATTACTTCGGGCCTCAACAAGTGCGCGACTCTGCCCAGACATGAAAAACCTCATCAAGAAAGTAACGAACGCAATCAACCCATCAGAAGCCCGGAAGCTGACAACAAGCAGCCCAAAGTACGAAAGACAAACTACAAGCTACACCATAAACACCTTACCAAAAATTGGACTGGTTTGGAGTAAATGAATTTATTACGGTCTCTGACGAGTATTACGACTGTCGAGAAGGAAAGCAATCGCAGATTACCTTGTTTGATCGTGTGAGTGACGACCTATAACCGCCCATCCCTGTCAGCATGGCACATTGTGATGATGTCTACGTGATATTCTGTAACTGGCCTATTGTATACGTACAGAAAACATTCTGGCCTATTCAGTCATCATCATCATCATTATCATCATCATCATCTTCCACTTCTGCCGTCAAGCGTCGTGGGGAGGAATAATTTGCGTTCCAGCGCCCGGTGGGCGGCACTGGATAGTGTCATTTCGTGTGACTGTACAATGTCTTTGATATCGTCAATCCATTGCCTTCTTGGGCGTCCTCTTGGTCTTGTCGCAGATGATCTTAGATGTAAGGCCAGTGATGGTAGTTGTTGGTGTTGCAGCCTAACTACATGGCCAAACCACTTGATCTTCTGCCTTTCAATAAATGTGGCACAAGGTGTTGATCCCACAGTCTGTCTGATAACAGCATTTCTTACTGGGTCTCGGATTGTTAGGTTTGCAGCTCTCCTCAGACATCTCATCTCGCAGGTGTTGATTTTACGAACGTGTGATTTGGATAAAGTCCAGGTTTGAGATTGGTAGTGTTCAATCACAATGTGTAAACACACTGTTGGCAACATTTCGGGCAAATCTCTTCATCAGAAAAAAAAAAAAAAAAAGAATCACTACGCGCGTGAATACAAAGTATATTTCTTTAGAAACAGTTATGGCGTGCTGGTGCATCGATGTACTCTTTCAATATTGAAAGCCTGAAGAAGAGGGTGGAAATCTTCTTGAAACGTTGGTAACATGTAACTGGTGCCTTGTAACTAGATAATCATTTTGTAAGTTCACTGGCTTTGAAGTCGTGCATAGTCTACTCACATTATACTACTACAAATAGTTGCTGCTACTAAGAAGTGCACTGGACTGATTTTTGGGTGAGGATTAGTTGTCTCTATTGTCATAGAGCAGATGACAGGCTGGTAGAGTTAATCTGATGAGTTAGTACATCAGTATTTAAAAATAGAATAATAAGAGAAAAGGTGCACATTGTCGCACTGGTAGTAAACTAGGGCCACGTCATAGTAGTACGTGGCATAACAACCAAACTGTAGTTTTTGGGGCATTCGATCGCCAGCACACACAGAGAACAGAAGGTTTAAGATTCGATCACCAGCTTCCACACACGATGGTAGTTCTAGGATTTCATCGATAGGTTCCACACACAATGGTAATTCTAGGATTTCATCGATAGCTTTCAACACAGTACGGTAGTTCCAGGATCACATCGCCAGCTCACGTACAGTACACTTCATTTGACAGTATCCATGCTCAACGACACTAGGTTTGGACCATGTTATTTGCATGTAGACCTGATCGGACGGCCGGGAGTCGTCGCTTCTGATATCACAATTGCAGCTCATTGCAGACATCATAACCCAACAACTAGGCCAGGTATGAGTGTGTGAATTACAGGCTCAGAGCAGGAATGTCAGATGAATGTGAGAGCCTGAAGACTCGAACTTCATGAACGTTCATGTCTGTTATCTGGAGTCTGTCAGTGGTAATTATATCGCCGTTTCCCGTCATCAGGTTGCTTTGAGTTGTTTCTGGAGTGAAAGAGAGTACTGCTTGCTGTTGGGATATTTAGAATAATGATCGCTTATGATTCAGCTCGGTTTGCATCATACTCACGAACCAGCGCTCAGGATACCAGCTGATCGGCAACTTATCTGCAAGAGGCGAGGCACCGATCACTGCCTGGGCTTCTTCAGTCCTTCGTCACCTTGGGCGCAAGACATCCATACAAACCATAACCCACACAGATACAGCCTCGTGACACCTATTACCAGTGTCCTTTGCCATCAGACAAACCCCCATTTATACATATATAAATTAATAATTATCACCATCACCGTGTGCTCTGCCGACTGGCGTGTGCGTTGAAGTCTCTCTAATTATCTTGTTCCTAGTGTGCAGGATCAGCTCTGGTGATATTCCTCCATGCCACCGTCACAGTTCATTCTCTCGCATCATTTCTCTTAGTCAGCCTCTGCCTCTTTCCCACTGATTCTCAGATGCTTATCTGTCTGTCTGTCTGTCTGTCTGTCTGTCTGTCTGTCTGTCTGTCTCTCTCTCTCTCTCTCTCTCTCTCTCTCTCTCTCTCTCTCTCTCTGTCTGTACTCGTGTATGTATCGTGTATGTGTGTGTCTGCCTGTCATAGTATGTGTCTGATTGTGAATGTTTACGTATTAAACCAGTTGTATAACACCCCCTGTGTCTCAACAACAAACTCGCCAACACACAAACAAACTGCGCCAGTATCCGGTAATATTTTAATGTTATTGTTAGTCAACGAAGTAGGCTTCCCTGTAGGAACACACGCAAGCCACGGGCAGGCTCTCGTACATGGACCTGTATCTGTAGACCCCGTCCTCGCAGACCCGGCGTATGACATGGGAGGCTTGGTACAGCGGTCGGCACAGGTACTGGGCTCCGTTGTGCGAGGAGCACCTGCCACAGGAGCAACGGGCGTAGACCATCTGATGGGGGAACCTGGGGACAGACAGGAGTTTTCGTGATGTGAGTATTGTTTGTGTGGTGGGTTCTTCGTGATGTGAGTATTGTTTGTGTGGTGGGTTGTTCGTGATGTGAGTGTTGTCTGTGGGATGAGTTCTTCGTGATGTGAGTGTTTTATGTGTGGAGTGTTCTTCGTGATATGAGTGTTGTCTGTGTGGTGAGCTTTTCATGATGTGAGTGTCGTTTGTGAGGTGAGTTCTTTGTGATGTGAGTATTGTCTGTGTGGTGGGTTGTTCATGATGTGAGTATTGTCTGTGTGGCGAGTTCTTCGTGATGTTGAGTATTGTATGTGTGGTGTGTTCTTCGTGATGTGAGTATTGTCTGTAAAGTGAGTTCTTCGTGATGTGAGTATTGTATGTGTGGTGGGTTGTTCATGATGTGAGTATTGTTTGTGTGGCGAGTTCTTCGTGATGTGAGTATTGTCTGTGGATTATGTTCTTTGTGATGTGAGTATTGTCTGTGTGTGTGTGTGTGTGTGGGGGGGGGGGGTCTTCATGATGTGAGTATCGTCTGTGGATTATGTTCTTCGTGATGTGAGTATTGTTTGTGTAGTGTGTTCTTTGTGATGTGATTATTGTCTGTGTGGTGGGTTCTTCGTGATGTGAGTGTTGTCTGGGGATGAGTTCTTCGTGATGTGAGTATTTTATGTGTGGAGTGTTCTTCGTGATATGAGTGTTGTCTGTGTGGTGAACTTTTCATGATGTGAGTGTCGTTTGTGAGGTGAGTTCTTTGTGATGTGAGTATTGTCTGTGTGGTGTGTTTTTCGTGGTATGAGTATTGTCAGTGTGGTGAGTTCTTCGTGATGTGAGTATTCTATAAGTGGTGTGTTTTTCGTGATATGTGTGTTGTCTGTGTGATGAGCTTTTCGTGATATCAGTGTTGTTTGTGAGGTGAGTTCTTCGTGATGTGAGTATTGTCTGTGTGGTGCGTTCTTCGTGATATGAGTATTGTCTGTAAAGTGAGTTCTTCGTGATGTGAGTATTGTCTGTGGATTATGTTCTTCATGATGTGAGTATTGTATGTGTGGCGAGTTCTTCGTGATGTGAATATTTCCTTTGAAGTGAGTCCTTCGTAATGTGAGTATTGTCTGTGTGGTGGGTTCTTTGTGATGTGAGTATTTTATGTGTGGCATATTCTTCGTAATGTGAGTATTGTCTTTGTGGTGTGTTCTTCGTGATGTGAGCATTGTCTGTGTGGTGGGTTCTTCGTGATGTGAGTATTGTATGTGTGGTGGGTTGTTCATGATGTGAGTATTGTCTGTGTGGCGAGTTCTTCGTGATGTGAGTATTGTCTGTGGATTATGTTCTTCGTGATGTGAGTATTATCTGTGTGTGTGTGGGGGGGGGGGGGGGGTTCTTCATGATGTGAGTATTGTCTGTGGATTATGTTCTTCGTGATGTGAGTATTGTATGTGTGGTGGGTTGTTCATGATGTGAGTATTGTCTGTGTGGCGAGTTCTTCGGGATGTGAGTATTGTCTGTGGATTATGTTCTTCGTGATGTGAGTATTATCTGTGTGTGTGTGTGTGTGGGGGGGGGGGGGTTCTTCATGATGTGAGTATTGTCTGTGGATTATGTTCTTCGTGATGTGAGTATTGTCTGTGGGGGGTGGGGGGGGGGGTTCTTCATGATGTGAGTATTGTCTGTGGATTATGTTCTTCGTGATGTGAGTATTGTCTGTGTAGTGTGTTCTTTGTGATGTGATTGTTGTCTGTGTAGTGTGTTCTTTGTGATGTGATTATTGTCTGTGTAGTGTGTTCTTTGTGATGTGATTGTTGTCTGTGTGGTGTGTTCTTCGTGATGTGATTGTTGTCTGTGAAGTGAGTTCTTCGTGATGTGAGTATTGTCTGTGAAGTGAATTATTCCTGCAGGTGCTGTATAGTCTTCAAGATGTAATATGTTCTTCATGAATATTCTCAATGAAGGTGAGTATTGAATTCTTGCATAATGGTTCTAATATATGGCTGTACATCATGGACAATTAGTAAACAAGCAAACAAAAATCCCTTAAAGCTTCAGAGATGTTTTATACAGAAGAATGCTGCAACTTCTGGACAGCCAAAGGAGTCACCTAAACGATTTAAAAGACTATAAGACACCAAAACAACATACCACGAAAAGCAGATAGATGTGATCATAAATTTAGGCCACATTATGAGAATGTATTCTGACAACTAGAAAACTCTGCGCCAAGAGAGATAGAGCGAAGAGAATGAAAAATTATTGGCAGTCTTGTGTCATAGCAAGAAAAGGCGTCAACACAAGAACTAACACTTGGTGTTTCAGATCGCAAGTTGTCAAGAAGCATGATCGCCCACGCATATAGGCAAAACACTTGGTGGTAATAATGTGTTTAATGTATCACTTCCAGAAGTGAGTGTATACTTCTACAGGCTCGTGTGTAATGTGCCACTCCTAGAAACTCGTGTATACTTCTGCTTCTGGCTTTGTATGTAATGTATCACTTCCAGAAGTGAACGTATACTTCTGTCATAGACTCGTGAGCAATGTATCACTTCCAGAAGTGAGTGTATATTTCTGCTACAAGTTCATGTGTAATGTATCACTTTTAGAAATTCATGTATATTTATGCCACACACTCGTGGGTAATTTATCACTTCTAGAAGTGAGTGTGTACTTCTGCCACACGCTCGTGTGTAATGTATCATTTCCAAAGTGAGTGTATACTGCTATCACCGGCTCGTGTGTAATGTATCACTTCTAGAAGCTCGTGTATATCTCTATCACAGGCTCGTGTATAATGTATAACTTCTAGAAGCGAGTGTATACTTCTGCAACAGGCTCAGGTATTTTGTATCACTTTCAGAAGTTAATGTATACTTTTTCCACAGATTTGTGTTTAATATATCACATATATTAGACGTAGACAGTCAAAAATTGTTCGGCGTGTTATGAGAAGAAATGAATTGGAGAACTTGGTGACAACTGGCAAGATCCTAGAGAAGAGACCAAGTGGAAGACCGAGAAGTAAATACCTGGATGGTTTGGCCACGTGGCATGGTCGAGACAGAAATCCGGAGCTGATCCACGACTCTGGTGATCGAGTGAGATGGCAAAACATGACCGCCCACGCTTACCGGCATGGCACATGATGGATGAATGGATATCACTTCTAGAAGCGAGTGTATACTTCATTCACAGGCTCGTGTTTAATGTATCACTTCTAGAAATCCGTGTATACTTCTTCCACAGGCTTGTGTGTAATGTATCGCTTCTGGGGGTGAGTGTATACTTCTGTCACAGGCGCATGTGTAATGTATCACTTCTAGAAGTGATTGTATACTTCTTCCACAGGTCCGTGTGTAATGTATCACTTCTGTAAGTGAGTGTATACTTCTGTGACAGGCTCGTGTTTAATGTATCACTTCTAAAGTGAGTTTATACTTCTGCCACAGGCTGGCGTGTAATGTATCACTTCTAGAAGTGAGTTTAAACTTAAAATCAGATTCGTGGTTAATCTGATCTCAAACCAAACTGAGCTTATTCAGTGTTGAGTATGAGCTATGTAGATCAGTGCGGATCTACTATTACAGTTACGACAGAGTTGAGATATACATCTATTGTCTAAACTAGTTATTATGTTAGTCCAAGTGTCATATCCAGTCAGTCGTGATGTTCGGAATTGAATAATGGACAATTAAAAAACAAGTGACAAATTATGTGGAGGATGAGGAGATAAGTTTAGTTAGTTAGTTAGTTAGTTAGTTAGTTAGTCGACAGATCATCCTCATTGCACATCGAACCATTCAGTCCATAAGTGCTCGGATCCCCTCCTCAGCAAATCCCGCAACGTGTAGCGGCTAACGACGCCAGTTCTGTGTTGGTTTATAAATCTTCTTTGGCTTCCTGCGTAGTGTTCTTGTTTGGCCACCCCTCTTTCAATTTGCTGCCCTCGCAGTCTGGCCATGGTTGTAGATTCACAGTCATCACTTGGTTCACGCAAGAGTCTTACTTCTCGTAGAGCATTCAGAATGTCAGCCTGGTCCATGGCGCGTCCGCCCTCCACAGTAGCCTCACCTGCGAGCTTGTCAGCCCGCTCATTTCCTTGTACTCCCGCATGCCCTGGCACGAAGATGAAACTAATCTTTGTCAGCCGAGACCGCTCCAGAGGCAGCAACCATTCTCTTCGGATCGACCCCTCCTCTATCCTCTTGATCATGTTCATTGAGTCGCTAAGGAAACATGCCCTAGTGAATGTCTGTCTCGAGCCATGTTATTGCTTTACTTACTGCCTTGACTTCCATGGTCAGGCTACTTGTGGTTTCAGTGAAAGCACCAGAGTCCTCCTTCACAATTCTCAAAAAGATAAGTTTAATAGACGAATTATGAGAACACCATGGACGGATAGAATGAGCACT
Organism: Cepaea hortensis; assembly: GCA_963921405.1. Classification (NCBI taxonomy): domain Eukaryota; kingdom Metazoa; phylum Mollusca; class Gastropoda; order Stylommatophora; family Helicidae; genus Cepaea; species Cepaea hortensis. The sequence goes on from OY992876.1 coordinate 404,233,038, forward strand.
GAAGATATCTTAAACCTATTTAACTCACACCTGGTTACTCGCATCTGAAGAAGACAGTTCACATGTTTTTGGCGGGTCATGAGAAGGGGGAAGCTAGGGTATGTCGTCACAACAGGGAGATTGGAGAGGAAGCAAGGCATGGGGAGACCAAGAGAGAAGCTGCTGGACAGTTTGGCACCATGGCATTGAAGAGCATCAGGGTCATAAATATTGGGCAGAAGGTTGTGGAGAGACATGATCACCAACGCCACACGACTTGGACTATAAGAACAAAAAAATAAAGACATAGGCACTCGCGCACCGAGTTAGAAATATCTAGTTGATTGTGCATAGAAGAATACTTGTTCCTACAGCGTGCGCTGTAGTTTGAAGGCGACAAGTTGTGTTGACTCCATGTGGTCACTATAGATATATATAGTTGTGTGTGTGTGTGTGTGTGTGTGTGTGTGTGTGTGTGTGTGTGTGTTTGTTTGCTTGTGTGTGTATGTGCGGGCGCGCGCATGCGTGATAGAACAGTCGTTGATATCTGGAAGTCATCTGGGACACAAAGAAAGCTGTGTATCATATGTGATCCTGTACTACAAGCTCCTATAGTATGTCCACATTTGTTTGCCGCAATATAAACATCCATATCTCAGTAACCAACTGAGGGAAAATTATGAGATTTAGTATATAACCTTATCATTATGTCCACCCAACAAAACAATTTTTGTTCTGGAGATTTTACAGCAGATTTCAAAGTTTGTTTATATGCGGTATATAATTTACGGGTCTGAGATGAAATTCATAATTTTAAATGTATTACAGCGTAGCCAGACAATCAGCGCTCAATGTCAACATATTGTACGTGTTTTTAAGGGATTGGCCTTATGCCAACTACCCGCGTTGTTCAAACTAGGACTGTTCAGAGGTGTCTCAAAATGTGGGTTATTTCATGAAACCTGATTAATATGTTGTTGTTTTTTTTTTAAATCTTACCACTTATCGCTAACATTGAAATATGTGAATATTTTTCAATGGGATATAACGCGAAATTGTACACTTCAAGAATCGCTATGAAGTTGTACACATAATTTTGTCAAGAAGCTGATCGCAGGAAACTGTTTTATACTATTACAAATTCCGAAAAAAGAACAGTGCATGCATTGGGTTTGAGTCGATGGGTGCAAGAATCTGAAATTAAACCACCACGCAATAACAAAACGGTAGGTAGAAAGATTATTGCAGACAGCTTTGACAAAGATGTCTTAAGGCGAGCTATTATAAAAATGCTTTTAAAAGTCGACAGGGTCGACTTCATTGCACCGGGTTCTATCCCATATGGCTCGGTCTCTTTCCGCAGCGCGGAAAGCATCGTACAAAGCACGAACTCCGCAGCTCTGGCGACGACCCACAGAAGTCTCCGAAAAATTTAACTCGTGAACCGAAGGATGCGGCCCGGAATCGAACCCACGATCTTTGGAGCCCGAGTCAAAAGGCGTGACCACTTCGCCACGGAGGCTCCTAAAATTATAAAAATTTTGGATTTTATATCCAGGGTTATCCAGCATTATAAAAATGCTGGATGCCAAAGAAACAGTGAGTGTAAGAAAACTTAGGGTTTGGTTCAGAAAGAACAATAACATAGAGCTATCCAAAACAACTTTGTGGAAAATTATAAGGACATTATCTTCACTTTTTGAAAGTACAAGGGCGGTAGGAATATTCTTTGCGAGCAACCGCATTTAGGTGCCTTGAGAAGCAGATACCTACGTGAAATAAGGGAAATGCGCAAAGAAAATTATGACATAGTGTATTTGGATAAGACGTGGATCAATGCGCACTACACAAGTGAAAAGGAATGGCAATCAATGGATGGAAAGATAAAGCGTTATGTGCCCAGTAGTAAAGGACAGCGTTTGGTCATAGCCTATGCTGGTAGTACTCATAATGGCTTACTACAGAATGCTGGGCTCGTGTTCGTATCAAAGCATACAGACAATAGGGATTATCATAATGAGATCAATGGTAATGTATTTAGAGATTGGCTCGAGAATACAGTACTTCCATCCCTTGATATATTTTGCTCCAACTATTCAGACGAATTGCAGGCCTAAACATTACAGCATCAGCATAATGTCAATGGCAGCAGTTTGTATTCCAAAGTGATGAATTTTCAATTTCGCAAGCCCTCAGCGGTGACAAACAACTGTATTGAAAATACACACACACACACACACACACACACACACACACACACACACACACACACACACACACACACACACACACACACACACTACACTACACTAAACGCATTGAATACCAACAAAAGAGTAATATTGCGGTTAAAACTGACATATTGTGGCATAACAAGAAACGTGAGAGCAAACACGTTGTCAAATTAGGGGACAACACACGTGCATACGAATCAATGTATAAACTTCAATGAAAAGAGGACCAACATCTTGGTCGTTAAGAAGAAAGCCCACTACAGAGACACTGACAACTATTTTCATAGTGCAAAACAGGTAATCATGTTCCGTCTCTGAACGGTAAACAGCAGAGTAGACAGTCTTTCACGAAGACTCAAAGCGGGTCTGCCACCCATGTGTACGTGTGAACAAACTACACAGACAGCTGAACAGATCCTTAAAAATTAACACATGATGACTAAATTGCGGTGTCATTTCTGGACACTCCATACGCACATTGACGCACAGCTATTTGGAAGCTTTCACGAACTCAATATAAAATGCTAAATGCATCCTGGTAACATGAATACTTGTGTACAATTATTAACCAGCAGCTGAAGAAACAAGAAGGAAATGAAAAATAAGGTAAGAAATACATTCCTTCTACTCTCCTGTCAATTTACACATTATTCACCCCATACCTCTGTACATTCTCTGTCTTTACTAATATTACACATTGCACCCCTCTCGGGATTCTCCGTGGTGAAGTGGTCAAGCCTTCTGACTCGGGCTCCGAGGGTTGTATGTTCGATTCCTTCATTTCACGAGTGCATTTTTTCAGAGACTCCAGAGGGTCGTCGCTGGAGATACGGAGTTCGTGCTTTGTGCCACGATTTCCGCCCTGCGGAAAGAGACTGAGCCATATGCGATAAAAACCCAGTGCAATGCTACTTTAAGCTACTTTTTTATTGCACCCACTCCCATACGAATCTGGCTACGCCTTGTACTTGGGTCCTTACCAGAAATAACGTTGTTTACTGTAAGACTTTGTTAGCGTGAATTCACTACATTTCCCCCAAAACATCAAAGAAATGTTGCCGCTTTCAATGATTTAAGTAGCTTTTGGACCTATCAAAGACATATTCCTTGGGTGGGGGTAAATATAAGACGGCTGGAAAAATTTCATAACGATGCAACAGACAGTTTTCAAAATAATTGATCGTGAATGAAAGCATTCTTTGTGGGACATACTATAATTTTTTTTGTATAGCCCTGGTGTTCAGAACTCACCTGTTGTAATCAAGGTCAGTGACGTAAGTCCAGGGACAGAGGGAAGTGTTGTGAAGTCCTGTTGTAGTATATCTGTTTCTACCCGTACACCGGGAAATCAAGTTGTGTCTGAATCTGCTCGTGTCTATGGAATAAACACGACAACATTGCACGTTTCATTCTAATAATTCAGACATAATCGTTGTTAAGTTTTTATTCTAATAATACAGTCATAAACGTTGTTAAGTTTTTATTCTAATAATACAGACATAAACGTTGTTAAGTTTTTATTCTAATAATACAGACATAAACGTTGTTAAGTTTGTATTCTAATAATACAGACATAAACGTTGTTAAGTTTTCATTCTAATAATACAGACATAAACATTGTTAAGTTTTTATTCTAATAATACAGACATAAACGTTGTTAAGTTTTTATTCTAATATTACAGACATAAACGTTGTTAAGTTTTTATTCTAATAATACAGACGTAAACGTTTTTAAGTTTTTATTCTAATAATACAGACATAAACGGTGTTATGTTTTCTTTCTAATAATGCAGACATAAACGGTGTTATGTTTTCTTTCTAATAATGCAGACATAAACGGTGTTATGTATTCTTTATAATAATGCAGACATAAACGGTGTTATGTTTTCATTCTAATAAACAGCAGTTTGCATATCCTTTACAGGACGTTTGCAATGAACATCACCATTTTTATTTTTTTTGCTGTTGTGATCTCTTGGCAAGTTTACGTTAGTAGTTTGCCATTGCTATCTGAACAACTGGCAATCATACCATTTCGTAAAAACAACACCAGTACAACACAGTCTGCTGCCAAATCACGCGCAGCAGTGTTTCGAACTCGAATATGCGGGATCACGAACCGCATCCGGTTCTAAAAATGCGGACATAAACTAAGTTTTCTTTAACAAATCTGGTATTCTTTCAGCTGATTTTTGATTTCTTGGCAAGATTACGCTCAGTAGTTTGCCATTGCTTTCTGAGCGACCGGCTCAAATACCCCGTAAGTTACCGACACGGAGAGAACCGCTACCAATTCTTGCGCAACGTTACGTTACCTACGAGAGTATACGAGATTACGGAGAAAGTCGTGTAACCTCATGACCACAGACACGGGCCTTTGAATATATCACACTTAAATTACGACATCGCGCTAAAGGAAAAAGACGAGTGGCGGGATACGGGTATCTCCTGTCATAGGAGAAGTAAGGTACCTACTTCCCTCCCCTAGCATAAGGGAGACCCTTGGGGAAGATTGAGTACCAGTTTATCCCACTGAGTTGAAGAGCAGCCGACAGGCAATTATAGGTCTCCAAGTTCACGACGGTAGTCAGAGGATCTCTTTTTGGAGACAATGGCTACGATCATCGACCAGTATGGTCACTATTAAAAAGGAACGCAATGGCAAACTACCTTCTTTACAGATGCCAAGAGAGTCATATTTCGTTCAATAGAGAATCAGAGAAAAAGCGTAAATGGATGCTCCACATGAACAATCTCGCCCGGTATGGGTAGTCATGTGCACCAGGTGACTCCAGCCCGCCAGCAAATGACTGGGTGCAAAAGAGTAACAACATTTAAAATGGGAACATGGAACGTTAGAATTATGAGTGGAGATGGACATTTTTATAACACCAAGAAAGAAATGAGAAGACGGAATATTTAAAAAGTCGCTTAAAAGTCGACAGGGTCGACTTCATTGCACCGGGTTTTATCCCATTGGGCTCGGTCTCTTTCCGCAGCACGGAAAGCGTCACACAAAGCACGAACTTCGCCACAGAGACTCCCAGACGGAATATTAACATGTTAACTCGTATATGTGAGACCAGATGGAAAGGAATGTGCATAATAACATCCGAAGAATATAGCATAATCCATTATGGTGGAGAGAAACAACAGTGAGGGGTAGTACTTATAATGGATCTGGAGAGATCAAATTCATCAACGTATATTAGACTGTGTCAGAGAGAATATTACTGATAAAGTTAAGTGGCAGGCCTTTTGATCTCAACATCATTTCAAGTTGTTGATGCAACAACAGAGATCAGTGATGACAATATCGATGAGTTTTATAGTGATTTGGAGAATGCCTTAAGGAAATACAAGTGCTCAGAATTAAATATCATAATGGGTTATTTTAATGCTAAAGTTGGACATCCACAGGGCGGATGCACAGTAGGCAAGTATGGACAAGGGGAACAGAATGAAAGAGGTTGCACCCTTGTACAGTGGGCAAAATAGCATGATATGATTATTGGAAACGTCTGATATCAACAACATCCAACGACATTATGGACATGGAGGAGTCCTGACCATAAGATCAGAAACCAGATTGATTACATCCTCATCAACAGAAGATTTATAAATACCTCACAATTCACAAAAGCCAAGAACAGACTGTTACAGTGACCATAGATTAGTCATAAGCAATATCCATATAAAATTAAAGAAGGTAAAATATACACCAAGAAACAAAATTTGATCTAAGTGCACTGAAGATGTCTGTGAACAATGGTAAATATTAAAGACATCAGTCAGCCAATCTGCAGAAACAACCATTCCAAAAATGGAAATTATGAGGCATAAGAAATGGATGATGGAAGACATCTTTAAAATAATGGAAATAAGAACAAATAATAAAATAACCACGAAAATATGAAGAGATTCACAGGAAAAATACGAAATTGTGCAAAGAGGCAAAGAAGCCTGGCTTGATAAAAACTATAGGAAAATTGACAGTCTACACAACACCCGAAATACCAAATTAATGCACATAAGATTTCACAAAATCACTAAGAAAAGAACACACACAGCGGGTTGCCTAAAAACCAAAGATGGCAAAATCATAATAGCAAAAGATCAGATTTTAAATGCTTGGTGATATTATGTAAAAGGTCGTTACAACGATACAAGAAATGAACAGTATGATGTTAAGAATATGATTGATTGATTGATTGATTTAGGAACCGACATCACATCATTCGGGACATTCCCATAAGCGCTCCGTCTCCATCCTCAGCAGCCAGCGAAGAGTTCCAACACCAATAGTTCCAGTAGCAATCTGATTATATGTCCGTCTCGCCTTTCCTCTGAGCGTCGAGCGTCGGCCAGATCCCCTCGTCACGCCTCGCTGTCTCATTCTTACCAGACTATGGTGATCCATTTGCTCCTCCGAGGAATACACGTGCTCCCACAAGGCCGCAACCACGTCTGTTTTGTCATACATCAATACTCCACCAAGTTTTGCCGAGCCAGCCAATCTGTCCGCCTGTTCATTCCCCAGCACACCGGCATCATTAAGAATAATGATGAAGGATCATCAATTTTGAAGATTGAAGTTCAGAATGATCTTAACTATCTGAAAACTGGCAAGATCCCGGGTCCAGACAACATCACAACAGAAATTGCCAATGCTTTAGAAGAAAATGGAAAGACCAGGTCAGTAGGCTGATGAACAAAATATATGATACTATAAATATACCTCCTAAATTATGCAATTCTATATTTATTACAACGGCTTTGTGGCGAATGGGCTACTATGCAATTCGTAATCCCGCATACCGCGTTCGTAACACAGCTGTGGGTGATTTGGAAGCATGCCGCCTTGCGTTGAGTTCTATACAATGGTATGAGTGCCGGTCATTCAGAAAGCTATGGCAAACTTTTTTTTTCCCGCATATCCTTTACAGGACATCGCTGTCAACAGCAGCATCTTTCAGCTGTCTGTTGATTTCTTGGCAAGATTACGCTCAGTAGTTTGCCATTGCTTTCTGAGCGGCCGGCTCTGTTATCCCGCAAGTCACCAGCGGGGGTCGAACCACTTCCAGCTCTCGCCCGCTACAAGACTCTGCGTGATAAACGGGATTACGGAGAAAGTGGTGTAACCTCTCGGCCAGAGAGACCGGCTATGGCAAACTACTGAGCGTAAATTTGTCCATGGATCACAAACAGCAAAATCATGCTTGAGTTGACTGCTACGTCATATAATGGATATGCAACTAACTAATATGCATTGCAATCTCGAAGAAATCACGAGCCTTGGAATGTATCAACAATTAGTATAATGAGTCACATCACGAAGATTTTGCTAAGAATCATCACGCAAAGAGTTAGGAAGAAAATACAACCCGAAATACGTGAAGAACGGGACGCAGAAGTGTTCAAGGCACCAGGGCTGGGTTCTACACTGGCCAAGACCTATTGACGCGTCCTCGCCGAGCGTTCTGGGCAACAGGTCCCTTCGGGGACCTGGCTAATGTCGTAGGATCGCTGATTCTTCCGAAGTCGGAGAGTATACCTGCACGGCGAGGAACCACCAGTCTGCACACCAATAAGCCAGACATGGGACAACGGATACTCACGCAAACCTGCGGTCCGGTATGACATCACACTGATGTTGGACAACAGGATGTCTTCGTCTTCACCCGACATACAGGACTTCGCGCTGGAGTTCCCAGCCAGCGAACACAAGCAAGCAAGAGGAGAACAAAGTGGGTTCATTGAAGGCACGGGTACAGTAAATGCTGTGTATATGCTAAGAACATTAATTCAGCGTTCTATAGAAGTAAACAAAGACATACATCTTTACTTGACTGACCGCAGAAAAGCTTTCTATAAAGTAAGACATGACAATGTGATAAGATGTTTGCTGATCTACAAATCGATGGGAAAGACCTTAGACTTTTAGGAATGTGCGAAACGAGGCGGAAAGGGGCAGGGATCAAGACAGGAGAGGATTGTAAGATTATTTATTCTGGGGGAGAAACACGGCAAAAAGGTGTGGCCACTATATTGGATCGGCAAACATCAAATTCTGTTAAAGGATATTGGATTGTGTCAGACAGTTCTATAGTAAAATTAAAAGGAATACCTTTTAAAATAAATGTCATTCAAGTATATGTTCCAACAAGTGAATGAAGTGAAGAAAGTATCTTATATAAAGGAATTTTATGATGACATGGTGTCTGCTTTGAAGAACTGTAAAACATCAGAAATAAATATTATAATATGGGATTTCAACGCAAAAGTAGGAAATCAAGGCGATGGATGCAGTGTATGCAACCATGGATTGGGAGAGCGAAGCGAAAGAGGATACAGACTTGTAGAATGAGCAAAAGAACAAGAAATGGTTGTAGGAAACACCTGGTTTAAACAGCATCCTAGACGACTATGGACATGGAGGAGTCCAGGCAGCAGGATTAAAAACCAGATAGATACCCTTCTTTGAAGTGCTTTAACAGTTGTAAAAACAGTCCCCAATGCTGACTGTTACAGTGATCACAGATTAATTATGGGAAAATTTGAGGGTAAAATTAAAGAAAGTCAAGTATACAACAGGAAACCCTAAATATGATTTGTGCAAATTGAAACTGACAAAGAAATACAAGATAATTTTAACATAGAAGTAAAGAACAAATTTGATATATTGTTTTATCTAGAGATCCTATTTCAAGATGTGGATAATCAATGGGAAATGTTGAAGAATTCAATCAGTTGTGCTGCAGAAAAAACTATTCCAAAGTTAAAGAAAGTGGGTCGTAAGACATGGATGACTGAAGAAATTTTACAACTAATGGAAACAAGAAGATAGAACAAAATTAATCCTGCCAAAAATGAAAAAATTCACAGAAGGAGTCAGAATATTATGTAAGGAGGCTAAAGAAGCACGGCTTGAGAAAAACTGTATAGAAATTGAAAAGCAACACAACAGTAAAAATACCAAACTAATGCATAAAAGAATTCAGGAGCTTAATAATAAAAGAACACATACATTCACAGGCTACCTAAAGACAACAGATAGAAAAATCATAATAGAAAAAGGTCAGATTGTACATGTATGGTCATATCATGTGAACAATCTTTATGATAATAACAGAGAATAACAGTATAATGTTCAAAATATTAATGAAGGACCATCAATTTTGAAGATGGGGGTTCAGAATGCTCTTAACCATATGAAATCTGACAAGACCCCCGGTTCAGACAGTATATAACAGAAAAATATGGAATAGATAAAGTTACCAGATTGTTGAATACAATATATGATACTGGAAATATGCCTCATGAATTATGTAACTCTGTATTTATTGCAATCCCAAAGAAATTAAGAGCCTTGGAATGTGATCAACATCGAACAACTAGTATAATGAGTCACATCACGAAGATTTTGTTAAGAATTATCATGTAAAGAGTTAGGAAGAAAATACAACCTGAAATAGGAGAAGAACAATGTGCGTTTGTAGAAGGCAAGGGTACAGTAAATGCTGTGTATACACTGAAAACAGTACTTGAACGTTCTATAGAAGTAAACAAAGATCTACACCTTTGCTTTATACACTACACAAAGGCTTTCGATAAAGTGAGACATGTTGACATGATAAGGATGCTTGAAGATCTACAAATTGATGGAAAAGACCTTAGACTTTTAAGAAACATATTGGAAACAATAAGCTGCCATAAGAACTGATAATGAAGTAGGTCAATATCAGCCTATTAAGAGTGGTGTGAGACAGAGATGTATAATGTCTCCAGATATTTTCTTCCCTGTACTGTGAAAGTATTTTCAGAAATATAGAAGATGTGGCAGGAATCAACATTGGGGGAAGATACATCAATAACATTAGATATGCAGATGATACAGTCTTGATTGCAGACAATGAACAGGACCTGCAAAATTTAGTAGATGCGGTTGTTGCATACAGTGAACAACTAGAATTAGAATTGAATTGTAAGAAGACACAGGTTATGGTCGTCACTGGAAAAAAGGATGTACCACAGTGTAATATACAAGTAAATGGACATATTCTTAAACACGTGGATCGGTACAGTTATATCGGAACAGTCATAACATCTGATGGGAGATGCCTTGACGAAATTAGAACAAGAATTGTCATTGCGAAGGTAGCCTTTTGCAAGATGAAAAACATACTGACCAATAAAATAATATCAATTGAAACAAGAAAAAGAGCGTTGAAGTGCTACATAGAACCTGTACTTTTGTATGGATGTGAAGCGTGGACAATGAACAGACAAGCTGAAAAATATCTGTCGGTTATGGAAATGTTGTTTCTGAGGAAATTTCAATGAATACCATGAACAGACAGAAAAACCAATGAACAAGTCCTTCAAGAAACAAAGAAGATCTTAAACTGATTAGAGACATTAGAAGTAGACAGTCAAACTTTTTTGGGTATGTTATGATTGATTGATTGATTGATCTAGGAACCGACATCACAGCATTCGGGACATTCCCATAAGCGCTCCGTCCCCATCCTCAGCAACCAGCGAAGAGTTCCAACACTAATAGTTCCAGTAGCAATCTGATTATATGTCCGTCTCGCCTTTCCTCTGAGCGTCGGGCAGATCCCCTCGTCACTCCTCGCTGCCTCATTCTAACCAGACTATGGTGATCCATTTGCTCCTCCGAGGTGTACACGTGCTCCCACAAGGCCGCAACCACATCTGCCTTGTCATGCCTCAATACTCCACCAAGTTCTGCCGAGCCAGCCAATCTGTCCGTCTGTTCATTCCCCAGCTCACCGGCATGCCCAGGAGAAAAGATCCAGGTGATGCTTGCTACCCGTGACCTCCGAAGCGAAGCAAGCCACTCTGCACGAAGCTTGCCTGTTCTCACCCTACTCAGCATGCTTTCTGAGTCAGTTACAATCACAATATGTGTATGTATCGTGTTTTCTATCCAGCGGAAAGCTGCACTGACCGCCTCCACCTCCATTCTTAAGCTAGATGCAGTGTCATCATACGCCAAGCTCTCCTGCACCAAACGCCGACCATTAGTTTTTGCCAAGAACCCCCAAGCACTTCTCCTACCTCTCAACACCGACCCATCCGTGTAGATAATCACATCACCCGGGCGAGAATTTTCCTGAATTATGTTATGAGAAGAAATGAATCGGAGAACTTGGTGACAACTGGCAAGATCGAAGTGAAGCTACCAAGTGGAAGACCAAGAAGTAATACCTGGATGGCTTGGCCACAAGGCATGGTCGCGACAGAAACACGTAGCTGATCCACGACTCTGGTGATCGAGTGAGATGGCAAAACATGACCGTCCACGCTGATCGGCATGGCACATGATGGATGGAACATTAATTTATCTCTAGACATATAAGTCGTGACACCAATTTATCTGCAGATTTATATTTAAATGGTATGACATTAATTTATATTTAGAACCTAATTATACCTTTTACTTCATTCGACGGAATTTTTTTAAACTAATTGTGTCGTGTCAATTTACAGCAAAGCTTTGATATTTGTGGCTTTCGGCCAACACATCTGACTTTTTCGGGTGTTTGTTGAACCGGTTGATCTTTCCAAACATCCACTCATCTACAGACACACAAACGCTCATCCACAGACACATGCCATAATCCACAGACACACAGACACATACACACCCTCATCCACACACGCACCCCCATCCACACACATACACACTCATCCACAGACACACACACTCTCATCCACAGACACACACACCCTCATCCACACACACGCGCGCGCGCACACACACACATACACACACATCCACAAACACTCACCAGTGTTTAGGTTCATGTTTACAGACAGATTGCTGAGTTGCTCCACACAAGAGAGGAGGCTGTCGGGCTCGTCTCGACACACGGGGCTGCCGGCATCTGTGAGCAAGGCTGCCACACACAGGGCCAGGACAATGGCTGGCTCCAGCAAAAGTGAGATCTGTGGGTGGACATATTTTCTGCACAATGATACTAAATCTATACTCAGACATTTCGTGTGTTACTAGTACCATCATCATCAAGTGTCAAGCCAGCTGGCGTAGGCATTCATGACTCTCCACAGATCTCGGTCCTTAGTTTTCTGGATCAACTCTGCTGATGATATTTCTCCATGCCACTGTCTCAATCCATCCAGTATCATTTCTCTTTGTCTGCTCCTGTCTCTCTTCTCCTCGATCTTTTCAGTTGTCACGATGTCTCCAATGCATATCTTCTCATCACATAACCAAGGGAATATGTTTGTTCCTAGTATAGCTACGATGAAATATTGTCTGTACATTGGTTGATCGATTGATTGGTTAGTCGGTTGGTTGCATAGTTTTTTTTTGTTGGTTGGTTGATAGGCAGGTCCGTAGGTTGATAGGTTGGTTGATTTGTTGGTAAAGTAGTTGGTTGGTTGATCAATTGGTTGGTTAGTTTATTGGTTTGTTGATTGATTGTTCCGTCTGCCGGTCGGTTTCTTGGTCAACTGGTCGGTCGGTCGGTCATCCGTTCGTTCGGTCGTTACGTCGGTTTGTCGGTCCGTTAGTTTGTCGTTGAGTTGAGTTAAGTTACAAACCGACATCACTGCACTCTGGACATTCCCATACGTGCTCCGTCCCCTCGTTCAACAGCCAGCGAAGAGTCATACTACTAATCATTCCCCCCGCTATCTGATTAAAAGTTCTCCTGGTCTTCCCTCTCAGTTTTGCGTTTCTTCCAGAACCCCTGCCAATCCCCCACAATCTCATTCTTTCCATATATGGGTTCTCAGTCTGTTCCTCTGCCTTCTCCACCTGGTTCCACAACCGCACGACCACCTCCCCCTTGTCCATAGGCAATCTACCACCAAGAGGTGCATTCCCTGCTAGCCTATCAGCCTGTTCATTACCCCGCACCCCCGCATGGCCACTGCAAAATATCCATACAGTTCTCACAATCTGTGACCTCTGAGGCGACGAGAGCCATTCCACACGAATCATTTCTTTCTCCAGCTTACTAAGCATACTCTTTGAATCCGTAATGTGTTTGCAACGTGTGTTGCAGTAGTCTCCTCTAGCCACCGGAATGACGCTGTTACTGCGACCTCCAACATGAGAATTGAGAATGGTTAGTCGTTCGGTCGGTTGGTCGATCGGTCGGTTCGGAAATCGCCTGGAAGACTTAGATTCAACTCCCAGGCCGGGCATCCTGATGTTCAAGTTGTTCCAGCTCTGAAGAGGGCCCTTGTCTATCGGAGTGAGGTTGAAGCAGAGACTTTCCTCCCCTCCCGTTACCCAAGTATCAACTCCACAGAACAGTGATGCAGACCTCCCCTCCAGTCTCCAATCTCCGAGACTTGCCACCCCTCCCGTTACCCAAGTACCAACTCCACAGAACCGTTTTACAGACCTCTCCCTCCACTCTCCAACCTCATAAACCAGCGGGATGTGCAGGCCGGTACTACAACTTTACGTCTATGGAGAGTGTTAGGTTGTAACCGGGACGTGGTTCAGCACAGAATCCACCGACTGGCCTGGTCTAGATCAAGGCTGGTCATAATTGCTAGTAGTGTGGTCTAAGACTGGGCCCACCTGGTAGGCCACAGCAGTTTGACAAACATGGCCGAGACGGTGGAGTTTTGAACACATACCCACAAAGGGCGGGTGTGGTCGCCGCTGGACTACAGAGACGATGTGTGTGTTTGTGTGTGTGTGAGGAGTGGCTGGTCGAGTGGCTAGAAATGCCAGGTCTCCTACGGAAGACCCGGGTTCGAATCCTCGGTAAGGTGTGGATTTATTTTCTGTCGGGGGGGGGGGGGAAGAAAACCCTAACCTGCACAGTTCGCGGCTACTGTAATAACCAGGCGGCCGTAATTCCTTAGGCCCAAGACCCTATTCTCTTACGCAGCAAGGTACTATAGGCAGTAGTTGACAGTGTGTGTGTGTGTGTGCATGTGTGTGTGCACGTGAGTATGTGTGTGTGCGTGTATGTGCGTGTGTGTGTGTATGTGTGTGTCTGTGCATGTGTGTGTGCGCGTGAGTATGTGTGTGTGCGTGTATGTGCGTGTGTGTGTATGTATGTATGTGTGTATGTGTGTGTGTGTGTGTGTGTGTGTGTGTGTGTGTGTTTTAGTGCCAATTTTCTGTGCCAAGGATTTGCCAATGTGCTCAATGGTGCAAAGCTGGAAAGTAAACTCCGCCCATCCTACACGGACACTCCCCACACATAATTCAACAGTGCACGTAGGAGGCCCGTACAAGCCGCTTGAAGCCAATGCCCTTACAGCTTGTTCATAACAGTTATACAGAAAAAAATTTTCTCAAATGAAAAATCAAGTGAATGGAACCAGTCTGAAACAATTCAATGTATTTAAGTATCAGGGTACTTTAATAATAGCAAAAGGAAGATGTATTCAGGAAGTTAAATGTAGAATAGCTCAAGCAAGGGTAGACTTTCATAAGATGAAGAATATTCTCTACAATTTATCTTTGTCAATAGAAGTGAGGAAAGGTGTTCTTAAGAGCCATATTGTGTCGATTCTGATGTACGGAAGCGAATTATGTACAATTTGCAGACAAGTGGGGAATTACGTGGAAGCTGCTGGGTGTTGTTTTATAGAAGACTCCTGAGAACACCATAGGTGGACAGACAGAGTGATGAAGACATATCGGAAGCAGTTAACTCACATAGAGAACTGGATACTCATATCAGAAGAAGTCAGTCCACATTCTGTGGACATGACAACGGTTAAGGTGGAAAACCTCATGACAACGGGCAAGTTGAAAGGGAGGGTAGGCAGGGGGAGGTCAAGAGATCAGATGTTGGACAGTGTGACGGTTCATTGTTGTGCTCTGTTATAATGCGTCTTGTAACAATCTAGTGTGTAGTTAGTTAGTTGCATTTCTTTTACAGGACGTCGCATTCAGCCGCAGAATATTATCTGTTTGTTATTTGTTGGCAGGTTTACGTTCAGTAGTTTGCCATTTCTTTCTGAACGACCGGCACTCATACCAGTTTATGAAAACCAGCGCAAGTCGGTCTGCTTCCAAATAGCCTGCAGCTGGGTTTCCAACGCGATATCCGGGATTGGAAATTACATGTATAACCCCTTCGCAACAGCGTCATCCCTTGATATACAAAGAGATGATATAGAAGTGACGTGGGGGTAACCTGTCTGTCATCTAACTGTTATCTACTGCTTATAGTATAGTACCAAGGGTGCAGGACAAAGGGGAGGATCGGTCTTGAGCCTGAGGAATGTAGGCCGTCTGGCTAGTACAGTCGCCGCGAACTGTGTCGGTCAGGGTTTTCTTTTAATAAGGGTAATCAACTGCTACATTACATCACATGTCAAACGTATCGTTTCCAACCTGGTACATAGATCTGAACTGGGCAGTTAAGACCATTGTTGCTCGTGGGGTAGATCCAGCAACTTCACGACACTCCGAGGAAGCAGGTTGAGTTCTTGCAGTGTGGTCGCTCCCTTTTCAGCTTCTCTTCTTTCTGTAATTCCAGATTGGTGAAATGAATATCACAGACATAACTGTAGTCTTTGAATTAAAGTACGCATATCTACTCTACTCTACTCTACTCTACTCTACTCTACTCTACTCTACTCTACTCTACTCTACTCTGCTCTGCTCTGCTCTACTCTGCTCTACTCTACTCTATTATAACGAATTAAACACACTATTTGACTAAAACAACAATCAAAAGTAACAAAAGTGACGTTGAGGCTGAAGCCTTCGTCAGTACGCAAATAAGAAATACACACCGATACAACTACATGAACAAGTCTACATGAATACTTATATATTCAATTTATACAGCGAAATAATAATGAGATCCATACAAGACACACCATAAATATCTATTGGTGGCCATAATGTAAACATCCTTCGTTATGCTGATGACATGGTTTTAGTCGCTGAAAATGAAACGCGGTTACACGAAATGATGGATATAATTGCTACAGACAGTGAAAACAAAGGATTTAGTCTCAGTAACAGAAAAACAGTAGTAAATATTAGTAGTTATTTGTTAACGCAAATACAACATCAAAGTTAATTGATCCAACCTTAAACAAGTCAATGTATTCAAGTATGCGGGTCCTTTAAAAGCAAACAGCAGATGGACGACGTACTGGGGAAGTAAGATTTAAAATAGCCCAAGCAAATGCTGCATTTTATAATATTCTTTGCAATTTATTAGAGGTGAGGTCAGGAGGGTTGAGGAGAGTGAGTTCTTAACATCTATATTGGGCCAGTCCTGATGTATGGAAGCGAATCATGAACAATTAACAGAGAAGTGACTTTTTGTTTTTTGCTCGCGCTCGCTTTGAACTCAAGCGTAGTGCATACTCACTACTTCCAGTAGTGCTGGATTGAATTTTGTGTATGGATTCGCTTTACTTGTTAACAGTGTCCCTCACCTTCAGGTGGATCCACTCTGACTTCATAGTTACATGTAATTAACGTCCCCAAGTAAATGACATCCATCCACCCATCATGTGCCATGCTGGTAAGCGTGAGCTGTCATAACTCGCCATTTCTCTCGATCAGCAGAGTCTTAGATCAGCTCAGTGTTCTTGTCTCGACCATGCGACTTGGTCAAGCCATACAGGTATTTACTTCTCTGTCTTCCCATTGTTCTCTTCCCCTCAATCTTGCCATTTGTCACCAAGTTCTCCGATTTATTTATTCTCATAACATATCCAAAAAAGTTTGCCTGTCTACGTCTAATTTCTCTATTTACGATTTTCATTTGTTTCTTGTAGTACTTGGTCATTGCTTTTTCTGTCTGTCCATGGTATTCTTTGTATTCTCCTCAGAAACCACATTTCCACAGCCATCGGATGTTTTTCAACTTGACTGCTCATTGTCCAAGCTTCACATACATACAAAAGTACAGGTCTTATGTAGCACCTCAACACTTTTTCCCGTTTCAATTGACATCTTTTTATTGGTCAGTATGTTTGTCATCTTGCTAAAGGCTACTTTCGCCATGGCGATTCTTGTTCTAATCTCTACAAGGCATCTCCCATCAGATGTTATTACTGTTCCGAGATAATTGTACCTATTCACTTGTTGAAGAATATTCCCATTTACTTGTATATTACATTGCGGTATTTCGTTCTTCCTAGTGACGACCATAATCTATGTCTTTTTACAATTTAATTCTAACCCTAGTTGTTCACTGTGTGCAACATCCGCATCTACTAATTGTTGCAGATCCTACTCATTGTCTGCAATCAATACTGTATCATCTGTATATCTAATGTTATTGATGTTTCATCCTCGGATGATGATTCCATTTATATCTTCTAGATTTATGAAAATATGTTCACTCTATGGGGAGAAAAAAAAAAGATCTGGAGACATTACACATCCCTATTTCACACCTCTCTTAATAGGCTGATATTGGTCCACTTTATTATCAATTCTTATGGCAGCTTGTTGTTTCCAATATATATTTTTATAAGTCTGATGTCATTCCATCAATTTGTAGATCTGCAAGCATCTCTACCATGTTGACATGTCTTACTGTATCGAAAGCCTTTGTGTAGTCAATAAAGAAAAGATGTGTATCTTTATTTACTGCTATAAAACGTTCAATTACTGATCGTAGCATATACACAGCATTTACTGTACCCTTTCCTTCTACAAACCCACATTGTTCTTCTCCTATTTCAGGTTGTATTTTCTTCCTCACTCTTTACGTGATAATATTTAGCACAATCTTCGTGATGTGACTCATTATACTAATTGTTCTATGTTGATCACATTCCAAGTTCGTGATTTCTTTGAGATTGCAATAAATACAGGATTACATAATTCAGGAGGTATATCTCCGGTATCATATATTGTGTTCAGCAGTCTGGTGACTTGATCTATTCCATATTCTTCTAAAGCATTAATCATTTCTGTTGTGCTGTTATCTGAACCAGGGGTCTTGTCAGTTTTCATATGTTTAAGAACATTCCGAACCTACATATTCAAAATTGGCCGTCCTTCCTTATTAATTCGAATATCATACTGTTAATCCCTGTTATCATCATAAAAGCTTTTCACATAATCTGATCATCCATGTAGAGTCTGATCCTTTTCTATTATGATTTTGCCATTTTTTCTTTTTAGAGAGCCTGCTGGTGTACATGTTCTTTTATTAAGTTCCTGAATTCTTTTGTGCTTTGATTTGGTATTTTGACTGTTGTATTGTTTTTCAATTTCTATGCAATTTTTCTCAAGCCATACTTTTTTTTTTGCCTCCTTACACAATATTCTGACTTGTCTGTGAATTTCTTTATATTTGGCAGGATTATTATTGCTGAGTCTCCTTGTTTCCATTAGTTGTAAAATTTCTTTAGTCACCCTTTTCTTCGACCCACTTTCTTTAATTTTAGAATAGTTGTTTCTGCAGCAATTTGATTGAATTCTTCAACATTTCCCATTGAGTATTTAGTGCTTCCAGTTATATACTTGACTTTCTTTAACTTTACCCTCAATGTACCTGTAAGTAATCTGTGATCACTGTAACAATTAACATTGGGAACTGCTTTTGCAATTGTTAGCGCATTTCGAAACCTTCTGCTAATCAGAATGTAATCAGTCTGGTTTATAATCCTGCTGTCAGGACTCCACCATGTCCATAATCTTTTTAGTCCAGCTGTCCGGTGTAGGGGTTGAACTCCTTACCTTGGCATCATCACACCCGATGTTTAAAAACACGCGTTCTTATCCATTCGGTCATGCTGACCTATAAAGTGAAATATTATTTTGAAGCTGGGCAGATGTGGTTTTATAGAAGACTGACGTGAACACAGTGGATGGATAGAAAGAGCACTTAAGATATCTTGAAAGAAGCTAACTCACAAAGACAACTGTTTTCTCGTATCAGAAGACAGTTCATATTCGTTGGTCACGTCATGAGAAGAAGAAAGCTTTTACCCAAGACACACAGAAGAAGAAGATACAAAAATATACTTTAGATCAGACGTCATGTTATGTGTCACCGTTGCTAAAGAGTATTATATTTTAAATTAGATGTGTTATGTTTCGCTGTTACTATACAATAATGCACTTTATACAAGATATCATGTTATGTGTCGCTGTTACTATTCAATGCTACACTTTAAATCAGATAGGATGTTATGTCTTGCTGTTACTATACACATTATACTTTATAAAAGATGTTATGTTTCGTTGTTGCTATACAGTGCTATACTATACTATACATTAACTGAGACGTCATTTCATGTTTAGCTGTTACGACACTACACTACACTACACTACACTACACTACACTACACTACACTACACTACACTACACTTTATTACACTACACAATACACTACACTACACAGATACACTACACTACACACATACACTACACTACATTACACTATAATGTACTACACTACACTACACACATATACTACACTACACTACACACATACACTACACTACACACATACACTACACTACACACTTACACTACACTACACTACATTACACTACACACATACACTACACTACACACATATACTACACTACACTACACACATACACCACACTACACTACACACATATACTACACTACACACATACACTACACTACACACATACACTACACTACACTACACTATACTACACTACACAACACTACACTACACACATACACTACACTACACACATACACTACACTACACACATACACTACACTACACTACGTTATACTATACTGTACTACACTACACACATACACTACACTACACACATACACTACACTACATACATACACTACACTACACACATACACTACACTACACACATAAACTACACTACACTATACTACACTACACTACATTATACTATACTGTACTACACTACACACATACACTACACTACATACATACACTACACTACATACATACACTACACTACATACATACACTACACTACATACATACACTACACTACACACATACACTACACTACACACATAAACTACACTACACTATACTACACTACACTACATTATACTATACTGTACTACACTACACACATACACTACACTACACTACACACATACACTGCACTACACACATACACTACACTACACACATACACTGCACTACACACATACACTGCACTACACTACACACATACACTGCACTACACACAAGCACTACACTACACTACACACATACACTGCACTACACACAAGCACTACACTACACACATACTACACTACATACATACACTACACTACACGCATACACTACACTACACTGCACACATATACTACACTACACACATACACTACACTAAAAAGTCGCTTAAAAGTCGACAGGGTCGACTTCATTGCACCGGGTTTTATATGTATGGCTCGGTCTCTTTCCGCAGCGCTGAAAGCGTCGCAAAAAGCAGGAACTCCGTAGCTCTGGCGACGACCCACAGAAGTCTCCGAAAAATTTAACTCGTGAACCGAAGGACGCAGCCCGGAATCGAACCCACAACCTTCGGAGCCAGAGTTAAACGGCTTGACCACTTCGCCACGAAGACACCCATACACTACACTGCACTACACTACACACATACACTACACTACACTATACTGTACTACACTACACGACACACATACACTACACTACACTGCATTACACTAGACTCTACTACACTACACTACACACACACTACACTACACACATACACTACACTACACACATACACTACACTACATTACACTATACTGTACAACACTACAATACACACATACACTACACTACACTACATTACACTACATTACACTATATTGTACTACACTACACTACACTAAAGAAATACACCACACTACACACATACACTACACTACACTACACTACACACATACACTACACTACATACATACACTACACTATACTACACACATACACTACACTACACTATACTACACACATACACTAGACTACACAACACTACACTACACTACACAGATACATTACACTACACTAAACTACATTGTACTACACACATACATTACACTACACTACACTACACTACACTACACACATTCATTACACTACACTACACACTACACAATTATGCACCAACTATAGAACTTTTGCCCTGATCAGTCATGCAAGTAAAATTCTACTAAAAGTCATAATGCGAAGACTTCGTAAGAAAATGGAAGAAGAGATTAACGTGGTTCAAGCTGGATTTAGACAAGGAAGAGGAACAAGAGATCACATATTCAAGATGCGTTTAATAATAGAGAAGTGCAGAGAGTTTAATATAAACCTATTCTCATGTTTTGTGGATTATTCAAAGGCATTTGACTGTGTACAACATCAGAAACTTTGGGAAATCATGTGGAATATGGGCTTTCCATCTCATGTAGTACAACTCATAAAAATGCTCTATCTAGACCAACAAGCAGCAGTTAGAATAGATGGCGAGACATCAGATTGGTTTGACATCAAGCAAGGAGTCCGCCAGAGCTACGTGCTGTCACCCTATTTGTTTAACCTGTACGCCGAAAATATAATGAGAAATGTCAGAGATGATATAAACAGGGAGCTATATGATGCCCTAAATATCGGCGGTCATGACATACCAGAGATTCGATATGCTGATGATACAGTATTACTATCCACAACACAGAATGGCATAGAAAACCTCATAGCCTCAACCCAATTGAATAGTGAAAATCACAACTTATATCTTAACATAGCAAAAACAAAGATAATGCATACAGATAAAACTACTATGGAGAAAGAAATATACATTAATGGGAGAAAATTGGAGGTGGTGGAAAATTTTGAATATCTTGGGTCATTGATTACCAATAATGGTGACACAATGAAAGAAATTAAACGACTATCCATTGCTCTTCAAAGACTAAAACAGATGAATAAATTATGGAGTGGGACAGACAGAACTACAAAAATTAGATTTTTAAGAGCATGCGTCTTTCCCATTGCAACATACGCCTGTGAGACATGGACACTTACTAAACAAGCTGAACAGCGCATAAACGCTGAATATAAATGTTATAGACGAGTTCTAAGAATATCTTGGGTAAAGAAAAGAACAAATGCATCCATACTTCAAGAGTTGAATATTGAAGAAGGTTGGCTTTTAAAGACGATAAAACAAAGAAAATTGAAATATTTTGGTCACTTGAAACGTCACGAAAGTTTGGAGAGAACAATAATGGAAGGGTATATGCCTGGGAAGAGAGGAAGAGGAAGGCCAAAGAGAAGATGGGTGCAGGATGTGGCGGATGATCTCCAGATGGGTGTATCAGACGCGGGACATCTTGCTTGTGATCGAGAGGTTTCCGGAAGGTTGTTATGGGAGCGAGGTTCTGCAAAGGACATGCTACTGAATGAATGAATGACACACTACACTCCTGCCATGTAGTTGGAGTCTTGCACAGTTCAGTGAAGACATGAAGATTGAGTGGATTGTGAACCACGCTTGACTGGAAGTAAGCAGAGCAAAGGTTCAAGCAAGAACTACAGGTCCTTGAGAATTAATCCACGTCTGGACCACGTTCGAGGTCGGACTGAAGATGGCAAATGGCAGAAGTCTATCTAGTCGCCACTTGTGTGCAGATGCTGCGTTTGTGAAGTTGTGGTCGAATGTCGACGGCAGTTGAGAGTTAGAGCGACAGATATTGATGACAGAGATCGTTCGCAAGTATTATCGTTTTAGTGACATTGATGTGACATTGTTTTAAAGAATGACGATAATACATAGTGTGAAACTTATGCAGCTGTTGTGTCATGAAGAATTTATCGTTAAAGTGGTGTTGACTGTTACTTAATATGTCTGTGAAGATTCCTAGAAGGTATAAAGGCCGATACTACAATGAGTCTACATTACGATGCTACAATGAGTCTATAATTACCACCAATCAACTCCAGGCTAAATAAGAATAACAATAGAATATGAATATTACAAATTCCTATAACTCAGACATCATCTCATCCATCGGCAACACAGAATAGCTCAGTGGCAGCAGAATCGCCAAGTCGTAAACCCATTTCGTTCTTGACAGCTACACTACACTACACTGCACTACACTACACTACACTACACTACACTA
This sequence comes from Cepaea hortensis, assembly GCA_963921405.1. Classification (NCBI taxonomy): domain Eukaryota; kingdom Metazoa; phylum Mollusca; class Gastropoda; order Stylommatophora; family Helicidae; genus Cepaea; species Cepaea hortensis. The sequence goes on from OY992876.1 coordinate 404,256,361, forward strand.
CACTACACTTCACTACACTACACACATACATTACACTACACTACACTAAACTACACTACACACTACACTACACTACACTGCATTACACTACACTACACACATATACTACAATACACTTCACTACACACATACACTACACTACATTAGACACATACACTACACTACACTACACACATACATTACACTACACATATACACTATACTACATTACACTACACCACTACAAACATACACTACACTACACACATACACTACACTACATTACACTACACTACATTACACTACACTACACACATACACTACAATACACTTCACTACACACATACACTACACTATACTACACTACACACATACACTACACTACACACATATACTACACTACACTACATTACATACACATTGGCACCTTGCCGTCTTGACAGACGATAGTTTGTGCTTTAAAAAGGCATAATAACTTTTAACTATGGCGGTAGCGAGTGTGACTGATAAGGCCAATTTGCGCTGTAAATGTCCGTTCACAGTGGGTGCATCTGAACACGTGGTCATTTCCACCATCATGCACCATCTTACGTCTCAAACGCTTGGTGTGTGACTTTTCTGCAATAATTTTCTCCTTTGACTTTATTCCATTTCTGATATTTGCCCTCCATGCAACACGTTCAGCGGCGACTTGCTCCCAATGTGCATTATCAATGCCTGTATCAATCATGTCCCGCTTACACACATCTTTGTATCGTAGTAGAGGCCGACCCTGAGATCTCTTACCCATCTGTAATTCACCAAAAAAGATATCCTTTGGTATTCTACCATCATCCATCCTCCTAAGATGTCCTATCCATCTAAGTCTACGAAGACTGAGCATGGAATAAACTGTCACACAACCTGATCTTTCCAATACTTCAGTATTTGTGATTTTGTCTTGCCACTTAATACCAAGAATTCTTCGCAGACACCGCATATGAAAGCTGTTTAAATTGTTCTCTTGGTGTGAGTAAGTTGTCCAGGTTTCACTGCCAAAGAGAAGAGTACTAAGGACACAAGCTTGATAGACAAGGACTTTTGTTTTGGCAGTAAGCTTCCTGTTCTCCCAGACTCTTTTTCTTAACCTGTTCATTGTTGTTGCTGCCTTACCAATCCGGATGTTGATTTCCTGATCTAGGGATAATTTGCTATTTACCACTGATCCTAGATATGTAAAATGGTCTACTATCTCTAGTTCGGCGTCGTCAATAAAGATTGATGGTACCCCATGTGCACCTTGTGACATAATCTGTGTCTTATTTTTCCTAATTGTTAAACCAAATTCAGAACAAGCATTGGAGAATGCAGATAGTAGACATTGCAATTCTTCCTCAGAGTGGGTCGTAACTGCAGCATCATCTGCAAAAAGCAACTCTCTGATCAGTACCCTCCTAATTTTGGTCTTAGCCTTCAATCTCTGAGCATTGTAGAGGCCGCCATCTGAGCGTGAGTGAATGTATATACCACCATCCTGATCACGAAAAGCATATTTCAGTAGAAGTGAAAAGTATATTCCAAAGAGGGTGGGAGCTAGTACACAACCTTGCTTAACTCCACTCTTGATTTCAAATTCTTCAGAAGTTGCACCATCAAACTTGATTATACCCTTCATGCCTGTGTGGAACGATTCCACAATGGACAGAAGAGTTGGTGGGCAGCCAATCTTCTTTAGTGCCTTGAACAGACCCTCACGACTGACCAAATCAAATGCCTTTGTGAGGTCGATGAAGGCAATAAACAGTGGTTGATTCTGTTCACGGCATTTTTCTTGCATTTGTCGCAATGAGAATATCATATCAGTGGTAGACCGGTTCTGTCGAAAGCCACACTGTGATTCGGGGTAGACTTGATCTCCTAGGACTTGAAGTCTGCGCAGAACAATTCTGGCAAATACTTTTCCAACAATACACAGAAGTGAGATACCCCTATAGTTGTTGCAGTCGCTCCGATCGCCCTTGTTCTTGTACAGTGTTATGATGCTTGAATCTTTTAAATCCTGTGGGACTTGTCCTTCACGCCAGCATAGCTCTATTAGCTGGTGGATCTGTAGAGCGAGTGTGTCTTGCCCACTCCTGATAACCTCTATTGGAATCCCATCCTTACCTGGAGCCTTGCCAGATGCAAGTTCATTTATAGCACACTTAACTTCTGTTATGGTGGGAAGTGTGTCCAGGTGGTCAAGAGTTGGTAGAGCCTTTATGGCGTTGAGGGCATCATCCGCTAGTTTGGTCTCACTTGAGTAAAGCTCCAAATAGTGCTCTACCCATCTGTCCATCTGCCGTTTCTTGTCAGTGATGATTTCTCCAGTCAACGTTTTCAATGGTGCACTTCTTTTGATCACTGGACCAGAGGCTTTCTTTATTCCTTCATACATGCTTCTTATGTCTCCCTTATCACTTGCGATTTGAATGGACTCACATAACTTGATCCAATAATCATTTGCACACTGCCTGGCAGCCTTTTGCACATCCTTCCTAGCTTGCCTTAGCTCACTCAGAGTGTTACGCGTTGGTCTTTCCTTGTTTCTTAAGAGAGCTTTCTTCTTCTTATCAATCAAGGGCTGCAGAGTCTCGCTGTTGGCCGCAAACCAGTCCTGCCTCTTATGATCCACAGTGCCGTAAACCCCTACAGCAGTTTTATAAAGAGTTTCCTTAATTTGACCCCACTTTTCATTTACTGTACAATTTTCTGGTGTATCAGTGAAAGCGTCTTCAAGTTGCTGTTGAAACTGAAAGCACTTTTCAGGATCATGAGTGTTAATAATATTAATCCTGTGGCTAGATTTGTGTTTAGCTGTGTAGATTCTCTTTGGTCTCAGTCTAACCCTTGCAACAAGCAAAGAATGATCCGTATCACAGTCAGCACTGTGGTAACTACGAGTCAATGATATATGGTTCAGATGTTGTCTCCGTGTGATGATGAAGTCCAGCTGGTGCCAATGGCCGGATCTTGGATGTTTCCATGTGACCTTATGCATCTCTTTTGTTTTAAAAAAAGAGTTTGTAATACATAGGTCATTACTGGTGCAATGCTCCAGCAGCCTTTGCCCATTTTCATTCATGCGACCAATGTTGTATTTTCCAAGGCACACTGGCCATGAACTCGAGTCCTTGCCCACACGAGCATTGAAATCACCGAGCATATAAATGTAGTCAGATTTTGGAACTGCCTTGATCACGGAGTCTAACTCCTCATAGAACAAATCCTTCACATCATCAGAGGAATCGAGTGTCGGTGCATATGCAGTAATAATGGTGGCAAACCCACAAGAGGTTGCCAAGCGCAGGGACAATAGTCTTTCATTTCCTCCTGCTGGAATTTCAATCATTCCCAGTAGCGAATTCTTCACTGCAAAGCCCACACCGTGTTGCCTTTTTTCTGCCTGCCCTCTACCCTTCCAGAAAAAGGTGTAGTTGTTTTCCCTGAGTGACCCTTCCTCGGCGAGGCGAGTCTCCTGCAGGCCAGCAATATCAATGTTAAGACGATTGAGTTCGGCATCAATCACAGCCGTTTTTCTCACATCGTCAATATTGGTCAAGTCAGTGGAAAATCCTGGACACATGGTTCTCACGTTCCAGGTTGCAAGCCGTAGCTTGAGGTTTCTATTTTTATTTTTGTTTATACCTGGTGCATTGGTTTTACAGCCTGCGATTCAGATTTTGTCCTAGCCCCAAGCACCCATTGAAGCAGGCAGGCTGTGGCGGATCAGCACCCAATTGGCTGGGGGCTGCCCAGCTTGAGGCGGGCGGTAGCTGATCAGTGACACCTATAGGTGTCTCCCACCGTCAGAGGCAACGCGTGGCGCCCCATGTCTACGCCAACTGACAAGGACTTATAACCCGTAACAGTTGCCTCTCGCTTTGATTCCGAGACCAGTTAAGACCAGGGATGGAGTTATTGCCTCTCCATAGCACAAAGCCTGGGCTAAAATATAGAGATCATGTGTTGCCCATGCAGCATGATCCCTCTCTCGGCCTGCCTAGTTCACTCCAGAGGAAAGGTAACACCCCTACATCTGGAACAAGACAAGCTGCAGAAGCTGCCGGATCAGCAAAGCAATGCTCTAACTGTCCGCCTGTCGGAGCTTCGATCCTAGACCAGTCGCCAACCAAGGCTTAGGGCCTGGTCTGCTCTGCCATGACAATTTTGTCTTTAGCTTGCATTTCCTCGCACCAGGGTAAGGCTTGTACCCTCCCAATTGCGCTCTTCCGCCCGAAGCCGTTGGCACAATGTGGGGTGTCGGGTTTGGTAAGCGCCGCCCAACGTTCGGCGCTAACAGAAACCAGGTAGTACCGTCTACTGTTATACGGTAGCTCAGTCATATCTGACTAAGACCTGACTACCACATTACACTACACTACATTACGCACATACATTACACTACACACATACCTACACACATACACTACACTACACACATACACTACACTACATTACACTACACACATACACTACACTACACTATACACATACACTACACACATATACTACACACATACACTACACTACACACATACATTACACTACACTATACTACACACATACACTACACACGTGCACTACGATGTTGCTGAAATGTTCTGCCCAGCGCTGAAGGATGTCTTTCTTATCGGTGACCAACGTTCCCCCATCTGCAATGAGGAGGGGAGCTGTGCTTGGTGATGTAGGACCATAGACCGCTTTCAGTGAGTCGTAGAAGTTTTTCATATCACGTCTGTCAGCAAAGCCTTGAATTTCATCAGCTTTGCTGCTCAGCCAGGAGTCCCGCATGTGCCGATGTTTCTGCTGCACTACTCTCTGAATGTTCTTGAAGGCATCTTTTTTTATGTTGACTTCGGGTCATTCAAATGTGCCTTGAGGAGAAGATGTTTTTCGGCCAGCAATTGGTTGATGTCTTCGGAATTTTCATCAAACCAGTCTTTATGCTTTCGGGGGGCTGGACCAGGATTTCCATAGCAGTGTTGTAAATTATGTCCTTTAGGGCTCTCCATTCTGTTTCTGTATCCTGTTTAGTTGCAGCATTGGGCTTGAGGCGGTCTTCCAGCATATTTTCAAACGACTGCTGCATTTTCTTGCTGTTTAGGTGGGTGACATTTAGCTTTTTTTGCATTTTCACCCCTTCAGGACACCGTGGTGGCCTGATGTGAATGTTTATTTTCGAGACAATGAGACGATGGTCTGTCCAACATTCGGCACCACACATGGATTTTGTCACTCGAACGTCTTGTCTGTCACTCCTCCTGACGATGACATAGTCAATGAGGTGCCAGTGTTTCGAGCGAGGGTGCATCCACGATGTCCTATTTCTCATGGGGAGACGGAAAATTGTGTTAGTAATCAGGAGATCATGTTCGGCAAATGTCTGAAGGAGGAGTCCATTGCTGTTACAATTTCCAACTCCATGCTTTCCAATAATGCCACTCCAACAGGTGGTGTCCGTGCCTACTCTGGCATTGAAATCCCCAAGGAGTATAAGTTTGTCACCTTTGGGAACAGATGTTAGTACATTGTGCAGGTACTTATAGAACTTGTTCTTGACATCATCTTCGTTGGTCATAGTTTGTGCGTAGACACTCACAATGGTTGCATGCTTCCTTCCATTCAGCTGGGGGAACTTCATGGTCATGAGCCTGTCGTTTATAGCCTTTGGAACACTACACATACACATACACTACACTACACACATACACTACACTACACATATACACTACACTACACACATACACTATACACATACACTACACTACATACATACATACTCTACACTACACTACACACATACACTACACTACACACATACACTACACTACACACATACACTACACACATACACTACACACATACACTACACACATACACTACACTACACACATACACTACACACATACACTACACACATACACTACACTACACACATACACTACACTACACACATACACATACACTACACACATACACTACACACATACACTACACTACACACATACAATACACTACACACATACACTACACACTTATACTACACTACACTACACACATACACATACTCTACACACATACACTACACTACACACATACACTACACTACACACATACACTACACTACACTACACACATACACTACACTCATACACTGCACTACACACATACACATACACTACACACATACACTACACGACACTACACACATACACTGCACTACACACATACACTACACTACACACATACACTACACTACACACATACACTACACACATACACTACACACATACACTACACTACACACATACACTACACACATACAATGCACTACACACATACACTACACTACACTACACACATACACTACACTACACACATACACTACACTACACACATACACTACACTACACTACACACATACACTGCATTACACACATACACTACACTACACACACACACATACACTACACACATACACTACACTACACTACACACATATACTGGACTACACACATACACTACACTACACACATACACTACACTACACACATACACTACACACATACACTACACACATACACTACACTACACACATACACTACACACATACACTACACTACACACGTACACTACACACATACACTACACACATACACTACACTACACACATCCACTACACTACACACATACACTACACTACACACATACACTACACTACACACATACACTATACACATACACTACTATACTATACTATACTATACTATACTATACTATACTATGGAAAAATCTTTCTAGAAAAAGATCAGATTTTACATGAATGGTCAAATTATGTGAGAAACCTTTATGATGATACTAGAAAACAATCTGATATTCGAAATAATAATGAAGGACAATCAATTTTGAAGCTGGAGGTTCAGAATGCGCTTAAACATATGAAAACTGGCAAAACCCCGTGTCCAGACAACATCACAACAGAAATGATCAACGCCTCAGAAGACTATGCAATAGACCAGGTCACCAGAATGCTGAATACAATATATGATACTGGAGATATTCTTACTGAATTCTGTAATTCTGTATTTATTGTAGTTCCAAAGAAATCAGGAGCCTTGGAATGTGATAAACCTCGAACAATTAGTATGAGCCACATCACGAAGATTTTGCTAAGAATTATCATGCAAAGAGTTAGAGAGAATTCAGGAGCTTACTAACGAGAAATAGGAGAAGAACAATATGGGTTTGTACAATTAATGTACAATTGTACAATTAATGATGTGTGTATGCCGAGAAAATTAATTGAACGTTCTATAGAAGTAAACAAAGACCTACATCTTTGCTTTATTGACTATTCGAAGACTTTTTATAAAGTAAGACATGTCAACATTATAAAGATGCTTGCAGATCTACAATTTGATGGGAAAGACCTTAGACTTGTAAAGAACATATTTTGGAAACAGCAAGCTGCCATAAAGATTGATATTGAAGTAGGTCAATATCAGCCTATTAAGAGAGGTGTGAGACAGGGATGTGTAATGTCTCCAGATCTTTTTTTCCTGTACAGTGAAAATATGTTTAGAAATTTAGAAAATATGACAGGAATCATTATTGGGGGACGTAACATCAATAACATTAGATATGCACATGATACAATATTGATTGCAAACGATAAGCAGGATATGCAACGTTTAGTAAATGCGGTTACTGTACACAGTGAACAACTAGGGTTAGAATTGTAAGAAGACACAGATTATAGTCGTCACTAGGAAGAAGGACATACAAAATGTAATATACAAGTAAATGGAAATATTCTTAAACAAGTGAATAGGTACGATTATCTCGAAACAATCATAATATCTTATTGGAGATGCCTTGAAGAGATTAGAACATGAATCGCCATGACAAACATAGCCTTTTGCAAGATGAAAAACATACTGACCAATAAAAAATATGTCAATTGCAACGAGAAAAAGAGTGTTACAATGCTACATAGAACCTGTACTTTTGTATGGATGTGAAGCGTGGACGAGCTGGAAAACATATGATGGCTGTGGAAATGTGGTTTCTGAGGAAAATGCACAGAATACCATGGACAGACAGAACTACCAATGACCAAGTCCTAAAAGAAACAAGTGAAAATCGAACACTGATTAGAGAAATTAGACGCAGACAATCAAAAATTTTTGGTCACGTTATGAGAAGACATAAATTGGAGAACTTGCTGACAACTGACAAGATCGAGGGGAAGTGAACAAGGGAAAGGCAGAGAAGTAAATACCTGGATGACTTGGCCACGTTGTATGGTCGAGACAAGAACACTGAGCTAATCCACGACTCTTGTGATTGGGTGAGATGGCGAATCATGACCGCTAACGCTTATCGGCAAGGCACATGATGAGATGATGTTATTTTATATAACAATTTTCTGACTTTGGAATTATTTCTCGCGTTGAAAACTAAATTTGATATAAATTTCTTACTTTGAAATAACTTATAGCTTTTAAAACTATGTTTTATATAACAAATTTCCTACTTTGAAATAATTTCTCGCTTTTAAAATTGTATTTTATATACCTATTTTCTGACTTTGAAATAACTTGCTTTTCAAATTAAATTTTATGAAACAATTGTTTTTTTACTTTGGAATATTTTCTCCCTTTTAAAATATTTTATATAAAAATTTTCTGACTTTGAAATAACTTCTCACTTGTAAAACGATATTGGATGAAACAATTGTCTGTTTTATAACACTGATATGAGGGTTGATAAGCAATGTGTATTCTGGATAAAAGCGCCGGGTCATTTAAATTGTGTGTACATATAACAAGGAACACTTACTCCTGAACACATGTGTTAATCATAATTAATTTCCTTAACACGCTGCTTAATTAAGGGAAAACTATTTTTAAAATATGTGTTCCCCCGGGAAGGTCAACCCGGTCAACAAATGCCCACAGAAGTCGGATGTGTCTGCCTAACGGGGCAAGAATGCAGCTCTGCTGTAAACAGGCACAACGCAATCACGTCCGAAAAAGAAAAAAAAATCCGGATGAACGAAGAAAAAGAAGAAATATATGTTCCACTATTCATCATCGTTTGCCATCCCGATAAGCGTGAGCTTTCATATTTCGCCATCTTGCACGATCACCACAGTCGTGGAAAAGCTCTGTGTTTTGTCTCGACCATACCATATGGTCAAGCCATCGAGATATTTACTTATCTGCCGTCCCCTTTGTTCTCCCCTCCTCCCCCCCCCCCCCAACCAATCTTGCCAGTTGTCCACGAGTTCTCTAGTTTATTTCTGACTTTGAAATAACTTATAGGTTTAAAAACTTTATTTAATATAAGAATTTCCTGACTTTGAAACGTGTCCAAACAAATGTGACTGTCTATGTCTAATTTCTCCAATAAGTTTACGGTTTTCTTGTATGACTTGTTCATTGGTTTTTCTGTCTGCCCATAGTATTCTTTGCATGTTCCTCAGAAACCACATTTCTATCGCCATTAGATGTTTTTCAGCTTGTCTGCTCATTGTCCATCCTTCACATTCATACAAAATTGCAGGTACTATGTAGCACTTCAAAACTCCTTTTCTCATTGAAATTGACATATTTGCAATGGCCAATATGTTCTTCATCTTGCAAAAGGTAACCTTTGCCATAACGATTCTTGTTCTAATCTCTTCAAGGCACCTCCCATCAGACTGTTCCGACATAGCTGTTCCACAATTACAATCATCAAATAAAGAAGAGCTTGAAGCAACGGAGATTTGGTTTTCTGAATCCAATGTTGCGATTTCCTTTGAGGGCCATGGTAATTAACACCGATGACATCGAGGCGGCTAAAGAAAGTAAAACATTATTCACATCATTGCTCCTTCGTCTACTATGGCCAATCCTTTACTATAGTGTGTTTATTTTTGTCTGCCCCAATATAAAATTCAATATCTCAGAAACCAACTGAAGGAAAATGATGAGATTTAGCATATAACCTTATCATTATGTCCACCCAACAAAACATTTTTTGTTCTGGAGATTTTACAGCAGATTTCAAAGTTTGTTTATATGCGGTATATAATTTACGGGTCAGAGATGAAATTCATAATTTTAAATGTATTACAGCGTAGCCAGACAATCAGCGTTCAATGTTGAATATTTTACGTTTTTCACGGGATTGGCCTTATGCCAAGAACCCCGCGCAGTTTAAAATGGGACTGTTCAGTGGTGTCGTCAAACTGTGGGTTATTTCATGACACCTGATCATTATTATTATTTTGTTTAAATCTTACCACTTATCGCTAACATTGAAATGTGTGAATATTTTTCAATGGGATTGAATGCGAAATTGTGTACACACTTCAAAGCATCGCTATGAAGTTGTGCACATATTTTTTTACAGAAGCTGATCGCAGGAAACTGTTTTATACTATTACAAATTCCGAAAAAAAGAACAGTGCATGCATCGGGTTTGTGTAAACGGTCATTTCGTCGATGGGTGCAAGAATCTGGAATTAAACCACCACGCAATAACCAAACGGTAGGTAGAAAGATTATTGTAGACAGCTTTGACAAGGATGTCATAAGGCGAGCTATTATAAAAATGCTTTAAAAAGTCGCTTAAAAGTCGACAGGGTAGATTTAATTGCACGGGTTCTATCTCATATGGCTCAGTCTCTTTCCGCACAAAGCATCAACTCCGCAGCTCTAGAGACGACCAACAGAAGTCTCCGAAAAATTTAACTCGTGAACCGAAGGATGCGGCCCGGAATCGAACCCACAACCTTTGGAGCCCGAGTCAAAAGGCTTGACCACTTCGCCACGGAGACTCCTAAAATTATAAAAATTTTGGATTTAATATCCAGGATTATCCAGCATTATAAAAATGCTGGATGCCAAAGAAACAGTGACTGTAAGAAAACTTAGGGTTTGGTTGAGAAAGAACAATAACATAGAGTTATCCAAACCAACTTTGTGGAAAATTATAAGGACATTATTTTCACTTTTAGAAAGTACAAGGGAGGTAGAAATATTCTTTGCGAGCAACCGCATTTAGGAGCCATGAGAAGCAGATACCTACGTGAAATAAGGGAAATGCGCAAAGAAAATTATGGCATAGTGTATTTGGATGACATGTGGATCAATGCGCACCACACAAATGATAAGGAATGGCAATCAGTGGATGGAAAGATAAAGTGATATGTGTAGGACAACTTTTGGTCATGGCGCATGCTGGTAATACGCATAATGGCTTACAACAGAATGCTGGACTCGTGTTCGTATCAAAGCATATAGACAATAGGGATTATCATAATAAGATGAATGGTAATGTATTTAGAGATTGGCTCGAGAATACTGTGCTTCCATCCCTAGATAGACCGTCGTGTCCAATTATGGACAATGCATGATATCAATGTTGTTGCCCAAGAAGACAAAATACCTACAACATCGAGCACAAAGGGAGCAATAAAGATATGGCTCCGAATGGAAAACATACCATTTCCAGAAAGGTATTTCTAGCTAGAAGTGTTGTCCCTTGTAAAACAGACGCCAAAAAGCAAGAAATATCAAATCGACAAGTTGATAGAAGAGCATCGTCATGGGTGCGTGAGACTTCCGCCGTACCACTCTCATTTTAACCCTATAGAACTTGTGTGGGCTCAAATTAAAGGACAGGTGGGAGCTGTCAATACTATATTCAAATTGTCTGACGTCGAGATACTAATCCAGTCCGCGCTATTAAATATTGATAAAAGTTACTGGGAAAATGTGAGGACCATGTGTTGAAAGAGGAAGAGGACTATTGGAGAAAGGATGGATTGAATTTTATGCAACTGAGAGCAGTTATCAACCTACTGGAATCGTCCGACACAGATTAAAGTCTGAGCAGATCGCAGACCTTAATCTGCGTGCACGCTTACGGGGATATTTTGCTCCAACCATTCAGACGAATTGAAGGCCCTAAACATTACAGCATCAGCACAATGTCAATGGCAACAGTTTGTATTCCACAGTGATGAATTTTCAAGCCCTCAGCGGTGACAAACAACTGGTATTGAAAAACACACACACACACACACACACACACACACACACACACACACACACACACACACACACACACACACTAAGAGCTTTGAATACCAACAGAAGAGTAATATTGCAGTGGAAACTGACATATTGTGGCATAACAAGAAATGTGAGAGCAAACACGTTGTCAAATTAGGGGACAACACACGTGCATACGAATAAATCTATAAACTACAATGAAAAGAGGACCAACATCTTGGTCGTTAAGAAGAAAGCCCACTACAGAGACACTGACAACTATTTTCATAGTGCAAAACAGGTACTTCCGGTACAAAGGCGACAAAATGTCGCGTTACTCTTCGGGAGGACGCTATTTAGTGTTTTCCTTTGGATTCCGTGTGATTTCCTATGGATTTCCTGTGAATAGTGTTTTCCTGTGGATTATGTGATGTTATTTTGTGTTATTTTATTGCAAGTTTTAAAAAGAAACCACGGAAGGCAGGTGGTGGATGAAATTTTGAGGGCAGCCGACAGATATTTGTTGGTCATGGTCTCGAGTTTCACGACGGCAGGCAGAGGAGCTCTTCTTGAGTCAATGGCTGCGGTATCCGACCAGTACGGTCACTGCCATAGAGGAAAGCAACGGCAAACTACCTCTTTAAAAGTGTCTAGTACATCATGATTCGCTTAAAGACTGATCATCGCAAGACAAGGACAGAGACGTTAAAATTAGCAACATGGAACGTTAGGACGTTAAACGACGACGAAAAATTAGAGAACATAAAACAAGAAATTGAAAGGGAAAAAATTAATATTTTAGGTATGTGTGCAACGAGATGGACAGGAGCAGGCATCAAGATAGATGAAGATTTCAAGATTATTTATTCTGGAGGTGAAGATCGTCATAGGGGAGTGGCAATTATTTTGGACCGGAAAACATCAAAATCTGTTCAAGGATATTGGGCCGTGTCGGACAGAGTTCTACTAGTTAAATTAAGTGGCACACCTTTTAGCATAAATATTATTCAAGTATATACCCCAACATGAGAATCCAGTGAAGATAGTGTAGAAGAATTTTATAATGACATAGAGTCTGCCTTAAAGAAATGTAAAAATTCAGAAATAAACATCATAATAGGGACTTCAATGCAAAAGTAGGAAATCAAGGGGATAGATACACAGTAGGAAACTATGGTTTAGGAGAGAGAAATGAAAGAGGATACAGACTCGTAGAGTGGGCAAAAGAACAGGAAATGATTGTAGGAAACATCTGGTTTAAGCAACACCCTAGAAGATTATGGACATCGAGGAGTCCTGATAGCAGGATTAGAAACCAGATTGACTACATTCTCATTAGCAGAAGATTTAGAAACGCGCTAACAGTAGCAAAAACAGTTCCCAGTGCTGATTGTTATAGTGATCACAGATTACTCACAGGAACATTGAGGATAAAGTTGAAGAAAGTCAAGTATATACCAGGAAACACTAAATATGATTTGTGTACATTGAGTAATGACAAGGAAATACAAAACAAATTCAACATAGAAGTACAGAACAGATTTGAAATATTGTCTGATCTAGAGATCCTATTCCAGGATGTGGATGATCAATGGGAAACGTTGAAGAATTCAATCAATGTGGCTGCAGAAACAACTATTCCAAAATTAAAGAACGTGGGTCGTAAGAAATGGATGACTGAAGAAATTTTACACCTCATGGAAACAAGAAGACTCAACAAAAAATAATTCTGTCAATTATGAAGAAACTCACAGACAAGTCAGAATATTATGTAAGGAGGCAAAGGAAGCATGGCTTGAGGAAAAGTGCTTAGAAATTGAAAACCAACACAACAGTCAAAATACCAAATTAGTGCACAAAAGAATTCAGGAACTTACTAATAAAAGAACAAGTACATCAACAGGGTGTCTAAAAACTAAAGATGGCACAATCGTAATAGAAAAAGACCAGATTCTACATGTATGGACAGATTATGTGAAACACCTTTATGATGATAACAGAGACGAACAGTATGATATTAGATTTAATCATGAAGGACCGCCCATTTTGGAGATGGAGGTTCGAAATGTTCTTAAGCATATGAAAGCTGGCAAGGCCCCCGGTGCAGATAACATCACAACAGAAATGATTAAAGCTTTAGAAGAATTTGGACTAGAGCAAGTCACCAGACTGCTGAACACATTATATGATACTGGAGATATACCTCCTGAATTATGTAACTCTGTATTTATTGCAATCCCAAAGAAATCAGGAACCTTGGAATGTGATCAACATAGAACAATTAGTATAATGAGTCACATCACAAAGATTTTGCTAAGAATTATCATGCAAAGAGTGAGGAAGAAGATACAACCTGAAATAGGGGAAGAACAATGTGGGTTTGTAGAAGGAAAGGGTACAGTAAATGCTGTGTATATGCTGCGAACAGTTATTGAACGTGCTATAGAAGTAAACAAGGATATACATCTTTGCTTTATTGACTATACAAAGGCTTTTGATAGAGTTAGACATGTCAACATGGTGGATATGCTTGCAGATCTACAAATTGATGGGGAAGACATTAGACTTATAAAAAACATATATTGGACACAACAAGCTGCAATAAGGATTGATAATGAAGTGGGACAGTATCAGCCAATTAAGAGAGGTGTTAGGCAGGGATGTGTGATCTTTTTTCCCTATACAGTGACAATATTTTCAGAAATGTAGAGGATATAAATGGAATCAGCATTGGAGGACGAAACATCAATAACATTAGATATGCAGATGATACAGTATTAATTGCAGACAATGCGCAGGACCTGCAACAATTAGTAGATGCGGTTGTTGTACACAGTGAGCAACTGGGGTTAGAATTAAATTGTAAAAAGACTCAGGTTATGGTCGTCACTAGGAAGAAAGAAGTGCCACAATGTAATATACAAGTAAATGGAAATATTCTTCAACAAGTGAATCGGTACAGTTATCTTGGAACAGTCATAACATCTGATGGGAGATGCCTTGAAGAGATTAGAACAAGAATCGCCATGGCGAAAGTAGCCTTTAGCAAGATGAAAAACATTCTGACCAATAAAAAAAATGTCAATTGAAACGAGAAAAAGAGTGTTGAGGGGATACATAGAGCCTGTTCTTTTGTATGGATGTGAAACTTGGACAATGAGCAGTCAAGCTGAAAAACATCTGATGGCTGCAGAAATGTGGTTTCTGAGGAAAATGCAAAGAATACCATGGACAGACAGAAAAACCAATGACCAAGTACTACAGGAGACAAATGAACATCGTAAACTGATAATTTTTGGACATGTTAAGAGAAGAAATGGATTGGAGAACTTAGTGACAACTGGCAAGATCGAAGGGAACAGACCAAGAGGAAGACCGAGAGGAAAATACCTGGATGGCTTGGTCACATGGCATGGACGAGACAGGAACACTGAGCTGATCCACGACACTGGTGATCGAGTGAAATGGCGAGTCATGAGCGCCCACGCTTTCCGGCATGGCACATGATTGATTGATTGAAAACAGGTAATCATGTTCCATCTCTGAACAGTAAACAGCAGAGTATACAATCTTTCACGAAGATTCAAAGCGGGTCTGTCACCCGTGTGTACGTGTGAACAAACTACACAAACAGCTGAACAGAACAGAACAAATTGACACATGATGACTAAATTGCGGTATCATTTCTGGTCACTCCATACGCACATTAACGCACAGCTATTTGGAAGCTTTCACGAACTCAATATAAAAAGCTAAATGCATCCTAGTAACATGAATACTTGTGTACAATTATTAACCAGCAGCTGAAGAAACAAGAAGGAAATGTAAAATAAGGTAAGAAATATATTCCTTCTGCTTTCCTGTCAATTTACACATTATTTACCCCATGCCTCTGTAAATTCTGTCTTTACTAATATTACACATTGCACCCCTCTCGGGAGTCTTCCGTGGTGAAGTGGTCAAGCCGTCTGACTCGGGCTCCGAAGGTTGTATGGTCGATTCCTTCATTTCACGAGTGCATTTTTCGGAGACTTCCGAGGGTCGTCGCTGGAGCTACGGGGTTCGTGCTTTGTGCGACGCTTTCCGCCCTGCGGAAAGAGACTGGGCCATATGGGATAAAAACCTGGTGCAATGCAGCCGACCCTGTCGACTTTTAAGCTACTTTTTTTATTGCACCCAATCCCATACGAATCTGGCTACGCCTTGTACTTGTGTCCTTACCAGAAATAATGTGGTTTACTGTAAGACTAGTTTGTTAGCGTGAATTCAGTACATTTTCCCCAAAACATCAAAGAAATGTCGCCGCTTTTGATGATCTAAGTTGATTTTGGATCTATCAAAGACACATTTCTTGGGTGGGAGTAAATATAAGGCGGCAGGAAAAATTTCATAACGATGCAACAGACAGTTTTCAAAATAATTGATCGTGAATGATGGCATTCATTTCTGGACATACTATAGCACCCACTCATGCATTCTACGAACATCCAGCGGGGCACTCCTTCTTAATTTTCACTGTCGGACCATCATCATATATCCATTGCTTCCAATTTTCCACCTTACCTTCCTCTTCTCTTTCCTGTACTACTTTCATTCATTCACCTGGGATATTCACTGAACCGTTACCATTTCCTACCTCGGTCACCATGACACCAAAACTTCCATGGTTGTCTATATAAGAGTATCAAGGTGAAGATTTATGTGAAAGGACTCACTCGTAAGAGAGCACAAGACAAGAATTAGGGTGAATAAACCCACATAAGCCACGGACCTCAACAATAACCACAGCTGAAGAGGCAGGTTGAAAGAGGCCGAATTTGGAATTTTTGTTTTGAAAATTGGAATTGGAATTGGAGATTTATGTTAGTACCACAGCCTGGGATTCTGAGATAACTGGTATTTTTTTTTCTCCACATTTTCATCTTCTCTTATTTGTTCTCATTTTTCATCTTTTCATTCTCCTCATCTCGTTCTTATCCTTAATGTAGTCACTGGAGTGTGTTTTTTCCCCCGAGATTATATGTTGTGTTTTGTGTATATATTTGTTTGCTGATGAAGGCTAGTCGCCGCAATGTCCTGTGTTTTTCGTAATTGTGTTCTTTAAAGCTGTATTACTTTGTGTTATTTTATATTGTTCACAACTATAAGGAAGGTGGAAAAGTACTCTTTGGTCAAATAGTGAGAAGAGGGACGTACAAGAAAATCGTCAAGACGGGAAATATCAGCGGTACAAGCGACAGAGGCAGACCTAAAGACATGGTGCGTGGTGGTCCCAGATCTTAGCGTGGACACATGCCAACAGTAGAACTGATGTGGAAACACCAGGGGCCGAAATCTGCTGAGAGACTTGTAGGCCATGGCCATTTGTCAGGGCATTTGATGGTGATGTAACATGCATTAATGTTCACACATGAGGATGGTGATTTTCATTAAAAGATGATAATTCAACAAAACATAAATGCTAATACAGAGTACGATGTGATAAAAAGAGACTGGTTGCACTGTTTCCTTAATCTGTGGCTCAGTGCATCCATGATCTATCATTATAAAACGAGAATTAATGCAGATCTATCATTATAAAACGATAATTGTTGCAGATTTATCATAATAAAACGAGAATTGTTGCAGATCTATCATCATGAAACGAATATTGTTGTATAAAACGTGAATTGTTGCAGATCTATCATCATAAAACTAGAATTGTTGCTTATCTATCATTATAAAACGAGATTGCAGATCTATTATAATAAAACGAGAATTGTTGCAGATCTATCAACATAAAACGAGAATTGTTGTATAAAACGAGAATTGTTGCATATCAATTATTATAAAACAAGATAGACTGCAGATCTACCATCATAAATCGAGAATTATTACAGATCTATCATTATAAAACAATATAGGTTGCATTTCTATCATAATAAAAAGAGATAGATTGCAGATCTATCTTCATAAAATGAGATAAAATGCATTCTTTCCTTAAACCTACTACCCAGAACATTTGTAATATATCACACACACACACACGCACACACACACCGCACACACACAACATTAAGGTTTTCATTTGAAGCCCCCTAGTATAACAACAAATTTCCGGAGAAGCAAAATGTTTAACATCCAGTAGCATGAATCATTGCAGCCGCGGTGGTGAAGTGGCTAGACACTTGCCAGCAGCCCCGGTGGTCGGCGGTTCGATCCGCATCAGGGCGACCCAGCTTAAAATTGGTACCAGGAGATGTCTTGTGAAGTAAAGGCGGCCGGTGTGGGACTGACCACATCAGCCAGCTGGTGCCGGTTGGTCTATAAAATTATGGGTCTAACTAGCACCCAATGTGTGGCGTCTAAAGAGGTCCTTGACTTGACTTACCATTGATCAGAGTGAGCTATGGAGAGATCATCACTAGAGATATGTGGCCCGTATCACTATACAGTGCTGAAACACTGACTCTAGCCATAAAGATAGATAAGAACTTGGGAACTTAATGTCTTGTTTTATCGTAGAATGTATAGAGTCAAACAATGACCAAGTCCTACAGGAAACAAATGAAAATCGTAAACTGATTAGAGAAATTAGACGTAGACAGTCTCAATTTTTTGATCACGTTATGAGAAGAATTAAACTGGAGAACTTGGTGACAACTGTCAAGATTGAGGTGAAGAGAACAAGAGGAAGGCAGAGAAGTACATACCTGGATTGTTTGACCACGTGGCATGGTCGAGACAAGAACACTGAGCTGATCCATGACTCTGGTGATCGACTGAGATGGTGAGACATGACCGCCCACGCTTACCGACATGGTACATGATAATGATGATGACAGAGTCAATAAAATAAAACAAATTGCATTGATTTATTAATATGGAAGAAGAGGTACTTTAAGTACACATTTCTAAACTGGTGAAGATATTTTTTTCTTTACCACAATAGGAAATGCTAGACATGGTAGTAGAATGGAATACGGAGGTATACTGATGAAAAATACCGGAGGACTAAATCCTGGGAGGACAGAAAAAAGAGGACGTCTGAGATACGCAACTACGCCAGCCAGGCAAACAATAACATCGGGTTGGCGCTTATCCAGAGCCGACAAACACATAATCAGACTGCTACTGATCATTGAACTCTTCACTGGCTGTTGAAGATAAGGACGGAGCACGTATGTAAATGTCCTGAATGCCACGATGTCCGTTCTTGACTCAATTCAACGGAGAAGAAAAGTGTTACTGAGAACATGGGGAAGTCATTAGACAGTCAAGTGTTACAATCAGACGACGTCAAGGTCGGTCTTAGGACTAACTAACCTGATGATGATGATGATGATGATGATGATGGTGATGATGATGATGATGATGATGATGATGATGATGATGATGATGATGATGATGATGATGATGATGATGATGATGATGATGATGATGATGATGATGATGATGATGATGATGATGATTTACACTCCAAAAATGGAGATAGTAACAACACATTTTCGCATGCTACTTTTCGAATATAAGAAAAATAAAAGGGTTCAAAGGGCAAGATGATGGACTTAAATGCACCGGGTTTTATCCCTTACGGCTCGGTCTCTTTCCGCAGCGTGATCTGCCAAAAGCGTCGCAAAAAAAAACAGGATATCCGTAGCTCCAGCGACGACCGCAGGAGTCTCCGAGAAAACTACACTCGTGAACAAACCGACGGAGCCAGGAATCGAACCCACAACCTTCGGAGCGCAGGGCAGTAACCACTTGGTCACTAAGCGTGCAAGAACAAGTCCATGGCAACAACACATCCAAACCTGTGTAACAGTAGATGCTGGCTACAACTTCCACTCTTGTAAAGTTTTGTGTTGCTAAAACCTTTTTTGATACTGTTTTCAATTTGACCAGTAAATGAAGTTCACTCGCTCTTAAATACTGAACGTTGTTGCCACATTTAAAAAACACGCGGGTGTATCGACCGTCTATTTCCTTCCTTCCGGATTGATTCGCGCATTGTACCAGGTCGTTTGTTGCATTGTGTTTAAAGAAGTGTCTGATGGCCTGTTGTTGTCTATATCTTATTTATGGTGATTACCTATTAAAAACATCTCACATATCACCCTCAACGGCCTTGCAATATTTCACCGTTACAGGTTGCAAAATTATACGTAACATCTTGTATGATTTTATTTTTCTATTGCTACAATATATATTTCCGTAACCCTTTGGTGGGGCATTGGTGCATGATAAGGCAGGTGTGGTCGGGGGCCCTTTGCAATCGTGTGTATGGTGCAGAAGAATGGATAGATCGTTACAGCTTGGGGAGAATGGTGCTGCAGGGAGTGACCAGAGGCCGACACTCAAGACTCCGAGAACAGGTTAGACGGACATATGCTAGCTTAGTATTGGGACTCTTCACTGACTGTTGCAGGTGAGGACGGAGCACGTAAGGGAATGTCCCTAGCGCTGTGATGTCGGTTCTCGACTCAACTCAACAACTCATATTTCCATAAATATATGTATGGTTGTTTTGGCGTCCTGCACAATGTATGTTTACTCTTCTAAATAGCTTCTGCTCCATTCAGTGGTCACATTAATCTACTTTATTATAATTGTTATTTTAACCCTTCTGTTCCATCCAGTGGTGGCATTAATCTACTCTATTATAACTGTTATGTTAATTCTTCTGTTCCATCCAATGGTCACATTAATTTACTCTATTATAATTGTTATTTTAATTCTTCTGTTCCATCCAGTGCCGACTTTAATCTACTCTATTATAATTGTTATTTTAAATAATCTGTTCCATACAGTGATTACATTTATATAATCTTTTATAATTGTTATTTTAATTCTTCTATTACATGCAGTCGTCACATTAATCTACTCTATTATAAATCATATTTTAATTTCTTTTGTTCTATCCAGTGCTGACATTAATCTACTCTATTAAAATTGTTATTTTAAACCCTCTACCCCATGCACATACCACCGCCCTCCTCTCAATCGGTCCTAAGGGGCACAAAGACTTGACCCAGTCTGTCAAGAGACACAGTGAAAATCACAATTTTTTTCCGAGCTTAACAACAAATAGTAATCGCTACGAAAACATCTACATATAAGTACCAGACCTCAATCAACAATGACATAAACTGAAATTGTCTCACACATTGAATTTCTTGAATACTTAACCAACAACAACGGCTACATAATCAAC
>OY992876.1:404277800-404552800 GCA_963921405.1 Cepaea hortensis
GTCTACGTACAGATCCCAGCCTT
This sequence comes from Cepaea hortensis, assembly GCA_963921405.1. Classification (NCBI taxonomy): domain Eukaryota; kingdom Metazoa; phylum Mollusca; class Gastropoda; order Stylommatophora; family Helicidae; genus Cepaea; species Cepaea hortensis. Next base: position 404,277,824 of record OY992876.1, read on the forward strand.
CGACCTTCTGAAATCATGCTCATTGAATCACTTAGTACATACCACGTTGGTATAATTCCTGTGATTCCAGCCATATGAACGCCTGTGTAACTGCCATCACCTTCATCGTCATTCTGCTCGTGGTCATAGAGTGGGCACCACTGGATTCTTGAACGGTTCGGCCCCCTGAACGGTCTGTACAGGCCCACGCACTTCTCTGCTGCTTTACAACAGATCCATCTGTATAGATGACACTTCGGGGCTATCTGAATGTTCATAGATGAGCGCGTTGACCTCTGCATTGACAGCGGCAGGGTTCTGCTCTCTGCACCGTCTGTCGAGTGTGATAATGCAGGAGAAAGTGCATTTAAAAGCTGGAGGCATCGGCACCCATTCCTTGCCGGGTTGATACTGGTAAGACTGCAGACCTGTCTGACGACATCTTCCGCCCGACCCATCCATAATTTTCCCCCTCTTTAGCCTGTCACCCTTTTCTCTGAATATAGCTGCATGCAGAGGGTGCTGCTCATCTGCACTTATAATCAACAACAACGACTGCATAACCAACAGCAACGGCTACATAATCAACAAGAGCTACACAATCATTAAGTATTCCTGACCTATCCAGACTTTACATTAAACCACGCTATTCTATCTGTCATTTTTACTATTTGTGTACATCCAGACGTTATATTAATTCACTCTATTCTATTTTTCATTTTAACTATTTCTGTCCCATCCAAACGTTAAATTAATCCACTCTGTTCTGTTTGCCATTTTAACTTCTTATGTCCCATCCAGATATTACATTAATCCACTCTATTCAATTTTATCATTTTAACTATTTCTGCCCATCCAGACATTACATTAATCCTCTCTATTCTATTTATCATTATAACTTATGTATGTCCCATGCAGACATTACATTAATCCACTCTATTCTATTTGTCATTTTAACTTGTTTATGTCCCGTACAGACATTACATTAATCCTCTCTATTCTATTTGTCATTTTAACTTATTTATGTCCCATACAGACATTACATTAATCCACTCTATTCTATTTGTCATTTTAACTATGTCTGTCCCATCCAAACATTACATTAATCCACTCTATTCTATTTGTCATTTTAACTTGTTTATGTCCCGTACAGACATTACATTAATCCTCTCTATTCTATTTGTCATTTTAACTTATTTATGTCCCATACAGACATTACATTAATCCACTCTATTCTATTTGTCATTTTAACTATGTCTGTCCCATCCAAACATTACATTAATCCACTCTATTCTATTTGTCATTTTAACTATTTCTGTTCCATCCAGACATTACATTAACCTATATATTCTGTCTGTCATTTTAACTATTTCTGTCCCATTCAGACATTACATTAATCAACTCTATTCTATTTGTCATTTTGACTGTTTATGTCCCATTCAGACATTACATTTAACCACATTTTTCTTAAGGTTATTTTAACTGTATCCGTTACATCCAGCTGTTAATTTAATTTAGCATATCTTGAATATTATTTTGATTCATTCCATCCCATCCACTCGTAACATCAGTCATCTCTATTCTATTATCTTCGTTAGCCTTGTCTATCCTATTTAGTCATTTCGTCAATCCACTCTATACTATTAGCCACTTTAACCTCTTCTTTCCCATCCGCTTGTTACATTAATCCACTCTAGCATAAGTGTTATTGTAACATTATTTTTCTGTTCCATCTAATATATATATATATTACTAATAGACGCTACTGTTATTTTAATCATTCTTGTCCCATACAGTCAAAACATCAGTCCACTATATTAATTGGCTATTATAATCTTTTCTGCCCCATTCGGTTGTTATATTAATCGTGTATATATTACTGTTATTATAATCAATCTTGTTCCATCCATTCGTAACATTAATCTACTCTATTATATTAATACTTGAACAGTATCTACATTAATCTTTTATATGTTATTATTATTTTAATCATCAATGCTCTCATCTAGTCCCTACATTAATCCATTGTATCATAATTGTTTACGTTAATCCACTATCATTATTGTTGCTGTAATAATTATTGTCTCCTCTTGCCGTTATATTACTTTAATAAGTCATAACTGTTATATTAATCATTATTGTCCCATCTAGTCATCAAATTAATTCACTTTATTTAGCAATCTACTTTCTCATAACTGTTATATTAATCATACCCCAACGCCAACTGTAAATCTGGATTCAGAGACGGTGGAAAGAACGCAGGCAATTAATTACCTGGGGATACGATTTGATCGAAGCCTAGCTTATACTGAGCACGTAGACCAGGTGATAACAAAGGCCATGCGGGGTTTGGCTGCGATGCGGGTGATGGCGGCGGCAAACTGTGAGCAGCGCCATCTTTGTCTTATTTACCAGGGTCTGGTCATTTTTGTTTTGGAGTATGCGATGGCGATCCTGACTCTCAGCCATAAACAAATAGATAGGATGGAAAGGATACAGAATGAAGCTATGCGCATTATTCTTGGATGTACAAGAGATACAACATGCAGGGCGATGCGCTACCTTCTTGATTTTCCAACCATGAGGGACAGAATACAAATTTGCCAAGCATGTGCCTATCTCAGAGTCAACGCAAACACATAACATCCATTGTGTAGAGAGATTAAGAAGGTAAAGGGCCGCAGGTTAAAAAAGAGGGAAGTCGTGGATGGGTCAAGCCGAAGACATTCTTCAGCAGGTGTGTTCACTTGAGGACTTAGAACCTGGCGAGGAGTGGGTACAAGTGCCAACAAAGTTCTGTACATCCTTTTCAGTGTGCATCCAACTGGACAGGAAATGCAGACAAGAAAATCCAGCTGCTGTGGAGGCGGAAGTACAGGCTCTGATCTTCAAGAATGCTTTAGAGGATGATGCTGTCATTTACACGGATGGGTCGGTCGTCCGAGGAGAGAGAAGTTCATGGGCCTTTACGGCTCAGGCCGGAGGGAAAATTGTGAAGGAAGAGTCTGGCGCTTTTGCTTTGACCAACAAGCAGCCTGACCATGAAATTCATGGCAGTAAGTAAAGCAATAACATGGCTCGAAACATAGACATTCAATCGGGCATGTGTCCTTAGTGACTCAATGAGTATCCTCAGGAGGATAGAGATGGGGTGTGTTCAAAGAGAGTGGCTGCCGTCTCTGGAGCGGTCTCGGCTGGCAAAGATTAGTTTCATCTTCGTGCCAGGGCATGCAGGTGTACAATGGAATTGACCAGGTAGACATTCTGAATGCTCTACGAGAAGTAAGTCGTTTACGAGAACCAAGCGATGACTGGGAATCTACAACCATGGTCAGGCTTAACTAACTAACTAACTAACTAACTAACTAACTAACTAACTAACTGTATTAATCATTCTTGTCCCACCTGGTCGCTACATTAATCCATATTATCATAACTGTTATTTTAATTATTCTTGTTCCCATCCTGTCGATGCATTAATCCACTATATCATAATTGTTTTAACCCTTGTCTCATCATGTCCTTGGGGTCGGGCCTAGTGGCTAAAAGAACGCCCGACGGTCCGGTAAGCGTGGGTTCGAATTAGCACTGGGCGGATTTTTACTAGGCTCCCAGGTGTACCCAGCTTAACTCTGTTCCAGGAAATGTCTCGGGGAGTAAAGGTGGTGGCTGTGATACTCACCAAACCACCCACCGAAAAGACCATTGGTCTCTTAGAATGTGGGTTTAACACCAACGGCCCAATACACACTGAGCCGTTTAAAAGGGTCCGTTACTTGCTTTCCTGCAAAATTACTGGTATGCAGTATACTGGTATAATAGATGCAAGAAAGCAGCAGTATATCTGATATATGATTCATCACCATCATCATCTTCCACTTTTGCCGTCAAGCGTCATGGGGAGTGAAAATTTGCGCCCCGGCGTCCGATGGGTAGCACTGGATAGTGTCGTAGTGATTGTACAATGTTTTTGATGTCGTTAATTCATTTTCTTCATGTCCGCAAAACGACAGATAATAAATAGCACATTCACACCAATCCTATGCTACCAATGTCAAACTTGGACATTATCCAAATCACACTTAGCAAAATAATCACCTGTGAGATTAGATGCTTGAGGAGATCTGCCAACTTAACTATTCGAGACCGATATATGATTACATTTACCAAATCTTCTGTGTATCAATCATTCTCATATTCAAAACTCCAATTTCCCCATCTGGGAGATTTTCTCTTTCCTCTCTACGCCTACGAGCGGGTATGCTATTTATTGACGTCTTTTGCGAAGCGTCTAGAATGGCTAATATCTGATTACATTGAAACTGTTATAGCTCATTCGGCCCCAAACTGCCAGAGTAAGACGAATCTCTGTGCGTGGCTGGGTGACGTGAGGAGCAGGCATCCAACTGTCAGAAGGCGGGTACCAAGACGAGACGTGTAATTGTGGACGTCAAAATTAACCGCTAACAACGCATTCGTGGCAAGACTCGGGTGTCCAACGTTCTCAAGACAACACTTCGCCATTGTGGAGTTGAGCATACAGCCTACAACAAAATGTAAACTAGACAACCCTGCAAAACATAAGTAGTGATAAGACGAATAAAGACCTCTACGACCTAAACATCTTTCAAATATGTAAGACATTTGAGACACGAACAATGACAATCTAACATTGTCAAAATATAACAACAAAATAATTTACCTTTATTTATTACCCGCGACGAAGGGGTTACAGACGCAGTTCGTAATGTCGCATACCGCTTTCGAGAAACAGTTGCGGGCGATTTGGCAGCGGACCGCCTTGCGTTGGTTTTTTATGAAATGGTATGGGTGCCTGTAATTCAGAAAGCAATGGCAAACTACTGAACGTAAACTTGCCCAAGAATCACCAACAGCCAAAAAATGCTGGGGTTTACTGCTACGTCCTTTAAAGATTATGTAACTAACTGATTTGTTTACAAATTTTAACTGCTTAATTTTCAAATATCATAGAGTTCAATGAGTACCCTAAAAACTCTACTTGACCCCGTTCATGTTTTATTGAAGCTTCACTGTGCAGATTATTTAATTAACTGATTCAGTGCCGACGGATAATGTATCGCCATATAAGACTTCTCATTTGGACAGAAGGGTGGTATAGCGCTATATTAGGGTCAACGTGTTATTTATTTTGTTTCGTGGTATCTTACGCAATTTCAATGTTCATTTGATTGGTGTGCCATGTTTGGTCCAAAATGAAAATTTACATTATAATGCATCTTCATTTGATTGCGTGCCATGTTTGGTCCAAATTACTTTTTATTCGGCACTGAATCGGTCCAGACACAATCAACAAATATTTTATATGAATTCAAATCTCAACGCAAACCGAACTGCCTGCATATCACCTGTGGCTGACTTCACCCCTAGATCTCTGGATTGTCAAACTGCTTTCACTAAACTAAGTCACAGGTGCTGACACACACACACACACACACACACACACACACACACACACACACACACACACACATATATATATTTCGCTCGCTCGCTTTCAACTCAAGCATAGTCCATACAAACTACTTCTAGTAGTGATGGACTGAATTTTGTGTGTGGATTAGCTTTCTCTATTAACAGTGTCCCTCGCTATCAGGCGAATCCACTCCGACTTCAGAGGTACTTGTAATTTACGTCACCAAGTCAAGGACGATAGATTAACATTTTAGTCCAATTGTCCTATGTAGGGGTTAAACCCCTTATCTCGGCATCAGTACACCGGATGTTTAAGAACACGCGTTCTTATCCATTCGGCCATGCTGACCTATACATATATTTAATTCATCATCATTCATTCATAGGCACCTTGCGGGCTTGACAGCCGATAGTTTGTTATATTGTGCTTCAAACAGGCATAATAACTACAACCCATTGCGGTAGCGAATGAGACTGATCAGATCAATTTGCGCTGTAAATTTGTGTCCACAATAGACGCAAATAAACACATGGTCATTTCCACCATCAAGCACCATCTGACGTCTCAGTGTGTAACCTATCTGCAATCATTTTCTCTTTCATCTTTATTCATTTCTGATCTTTGCCCTCCATGCAACACCTTCAGCGGCGACTTACCCCCAATGTGCATTATCAATGCCTGTATCAATCATGTCCCGCTTACACACATCTTTGTATCGTAGTAGAGGCCGACCCCGAGATCTTGTACCTATCTGTAATTCACAAAAACATCACTAATCACATTCATCGTCACCAGCTTGTGCCGTGCCAACAAGTGTGAGCGTTCGTAATTCTTCACAGATCTTTGTCCTTGGTATCTGGATCAACTTTGCTAGTGATATTGAGTTGTTGAGTTGAGTAGAGTTAATAATTGACATCACTGCACTCAGGACATACTAATATGCGCTCTTTCCCCTTGTTCAACAACCAGCGAAGAGTCACGCTACCAATCGTTCCCACCGCTATCTGATTGAAAGTTCTCCTGGTACTTCAATTTTAATTCACCGCAACAAAGAAGAATCCCTTCGAGCCTCATTTGCATCGGTCCGGCGTTCATTTTCCGGTTTAGTGTTCGGTGGACTGCTAGACCGATCGATGGATGTTTTTTTAGTTTTGGGCCCGTAGGGCCCTCACTGTCGTCGACAGTTTCTTTGTTTGCGGTTGTTTGCGGTGAATTAAAATTGAAGTACCGTTCTCCTGGTCTTCCCTCTCAGTTTTGAGATTCTACCAGAAGCCTGCCAATCCCTCGCAATCTCATCCTTTCAACATACGGGTTCTCAATCTGTTTCTCCACCTTCTCCACCTGGTCTCACAGGCGTACGACTACCGCTCCCTTGCCCATAGGTAATCGACCACCAAGAGGTGCATTCCTTTGCAGCCTATCAGCCTGTTAATTCCCCCGCACCCTCGCATGGCCAGGGCAAAATATCCATACAATTCTTACAATCTGTGACCTCTGAAGCGAGGTGAGTCATTTCACACGAAACATTCCTTTCTCCACTTTACTAAGCATACTCCTTGAGTCTGTGATGAAGACAATGTGTGTTGCAGTGGTCTCCTCTAACCAACGGAATGCCGCTGTGACTGCTTCCACCTTCATTCTCGTGCTGGAGGTCGTTGCCTCATATGTCAGACTCTCCTTTTTCAAGAATCGTCCATTAGCCTTCGCAATGAAACGCCAACCACTCCGTCTGTTTCTCACTTCTGACCCATTAGTACATGACCCCTATGTCACCTTGATGTGTATTACTCTGGATCAGTTGTTGCACCTCAAACTCTGTGCGGCCCGCTGCCCATTCTCTGCACTCACTGCCCAGTGTTACTATTACATTGTGCCAGTCCGTCCTGTCTGCTGGTACTTCAACCCACTCTTTTTCACGATAGATGGTCTCTAGATCACACACCTGACGTATTGAAAGTTCTGCCTGTGCCACCCAGGACCTGTCTCGTCTTAGTCTAGGACCCTTGACCATATCCGTGGCTTCATGCAGGTGGTGATCCCTATCTGCAGCAACTCTCAGGTACCATTTGGCCTGAAGGACCCTATGCCTATCCGCCATTGTTGGTAGCACCAGGATATGCCTCATACATATAACTGGTGTGTCCTTTGTGCACCCTAGAATCACCTGCATGGCCGCATTTTGTATGCGCTCCAACCTTTCAAGCTGGCTCTTTGATACTGCCAGGAGCCCCAAACCATATTCAATTACATAAATTATTAACTGCTGAAAGAGCCTGTAAAGCATCCTCTGCTCTACCCCGGTTGCTGCCATCGCCCTACCAGCCTTCACCACCAAAGCCTCCACGTGATCTTTAAAAGACATACATACACTTGTCGAAGGTGATACCCAAGTACTTCAATTTACTCTCTCTACTAAGAGGACACCCATTCAATATAATACATGGGACATCTCCCTTCACAATCAGGTTACCCAGGGAGTACCACACAACCGATACCTTGTCTGAGTATATAACGGCCCCTGCGTCCTTGCACCAATCTGTCACCTTGTTTACTGCCACCTGTAAATCTGCAGCCAAACTGTCCCTATATCTGCCCTGTCTGCACACCAACACATCATCTGCAAATGTCAAGATTCTACCAACACCGGGTGTCTCTATAGCTGCGACTTTGCTGGTGTAGACATTAAAGAGAACTGGGAACAAAGCAGATCCCTGTGGCAACCCAGGTTAATCGTACAGGGATCAGAAGTCCAGGAACCCGTGTGCAGTGCAACCTTACGCTCATAAAGGACTGCCGCAACCCATCTGACAAGGCACGGGCAGACCCCCATGACCAACAGAGTGTATATCAGTGCTAGTGATATTACTCCATGCCATCGTCTCAGTCCCTTGGTCAACCTCTGCCTCTTTCCCCACTGATTTTTTTTCCAGCCGTTTTCCAGTGTCTCTCGTCTCATCATATGACCAAAAATTATTTTTGTCTTTTTCTTATTGTTGTATATAATGTTCTAGTTTCATTAGGCTCTTCCGGGCAATCGTTATTAGTTACTCTGGCAGTCCAAGTTATTCGCTTCAGGAGCCCCATCTCTGTTGCTTCTAAGCTATATCTAATTTGGTTATTCACGTTTCGTGATTCGCTGCCATTAAGTAAAGAATCAGTAGCGGTTCTCGCCGCCCCCGTTATTTACGGGGTATGTAAGCCGGTCGCTCAGAAAGCAATGGCAAACTACTGAGCGTAATCTTGCCAAAAAATCAACAACAGCGGTAAAATTCAGTTGTTGACAGCGATGTCCTGTAATAGGATATGCGGAAAAAAAAACTTCCCTTTCTCGCTCCGTGGCGAAGAGGTTACAGACGCAGTCGTAATCCTGTATACCGCGTTCGAAACACAGCTGCGGTGGATTTGCCAGAAGACCGTCGGTCGTTCAGAAATCAATGGCAAACTACTGAACGTAAATTTGCCAAGAGATCACAAACAGCTTAACGGCTGGGGTTGACGGCGACGTCCTATAAAATATATACCACTAACTTTTTTGACTCCCTTTCTTACATTCATGGATAGTGATTTATTGCGTAAGCTACTTTTAATTTTCTGAAATGCAGCTTTTGCTTGACTGGGATATAACCAACTCGGAATGGTGAAGAGATATAACTCCTCGTGGGAACGGTAAAGAGATATAACCAACTCCTCGTGGGAACGGTGAAGAGATATAACCAACTCCTCGTAGGGAGATATAACCAACTCCTCGTGGGGAGATATAACCAACTCCTCGTGGGGAGATATAACCAACTCCTTGTGGGGATATATAACCAACTCCTCGTGGGAACAGTGCGTGGATATCATAACCAACTCCTCGTGGGAACAGTGAGGGGCTATAACCAACTCTTCGTGGGAACAATGAGGGGATATCATAACCAACTCCTCGTGGGAACAGTGAGGGGATATGACCAACTCCTCGTGGGAACAATGAGGGGATATAACCAACTCCTCGTGGGAACAATGAGGGAATATAACCAACTCCTCGTGGGAACAATGAGGGGATATAACCAACTCCTAGTGGGAACAATGAGGGGATATAACCAACTCCTCGTGAGAACAGTGAGGGGATATAACCAACTCCTTATGGGGAAATATAACCAACTCCTCGCGGGAAGATATAACCAACTTCTCGTAGGAACAGTGAGGGGATATAACCAACTTCTCGTGGGAACAGTGAGGGAATATCATAACCAACTTCTCATTGTAACGGTGAGTTTATATAACCAACTCCTCGTGGGAACAGTGAGGGGATATCATAACCAACTCATCGCGGGAACAGTGAGGAGATATAGCCAACTCCTCGTGGGAACATTGAGGAGATATAGCCAACTCCTCGTGGGAACAGTAAGGAGATATAGCCAACTCCTCGTGGGAACAGTGAGGAAATATAGCCAACTCCTCGTGGGAACAGTGAGGAAATATAGCCAACTCCTCATGGGAACAGTAAGGAGATATAGCCAACTCCTCGTGGCAACAGTGAGGAGATATAGCCAACTCCTCGTGGGAACAGTAAGGAGATATAGCCAACTCCTCGTGGGAACAGTAAGGAGATATAGCCAACTCCTCGTGGGAACAGTAAGGAGATATAGCCAACTGCTAGTGGGACCAGTGAGGAGATATAACCAACTCCTCGTGGGAACAATGAGCAGCTACACTGAAGTTGTTGCTGCACGGAACTGAGCACGCTGTGCTATGACGTCGATTGTAATAACATTTCGTAACACAATGTTATCGTTATATTTCAATCCCGAGTATTATAGTTACTTCTATCAACCTCTCGACCATAAAGTGTGACATTAGGTATATCTAGGATTACAATACGGTTGTTAAGGGAAAACTATACTATTGCTGCTTTTGAAGGATTGACCAGGGCTGTGGGTACATTACCCTCCTCGGTTAATCGGTCGAGCTAATTATGAGTCAAGCTTCCAACATCACTTGTCTTTTTCTTGTCCATACAATATAATTGTATTTGCAGCAAAGAACCTCAATGGCTCGGAACGCTGAAGAAGAAGAAGAAGAAGAAGAAGATACAATATAATTTCGTCAGTGAATGATCTTCCCATCTGATCAGGCTGTTGTCCTGTAAACATTGAATCAGACTGGCGATGGAAAACCCTGTTACAGACTTGGGTGTTATAAAAATAGTCTGTCCATAAATGAATGACGTCATTCACGATCAATTATTTCTTCTTCTTCTTCTTTTGCGTGCATCCGGAGTTTTTTTTTCGGATGTGATTACGTTGTGCCTGTTTACAGCGGAGCTGTGTTCTTGCGCCGTTAGGCCGACACATCCAACTTCTGCGGGCATTTGTTGATCGGGTTAACCTTTTCGGCGATCAATTATTTTGAATACTGTCTGTTGCATCGTTATAAAATTTCTCCTGCCGTCTTATATTTACCCCCACCCAAGGAATACGTCTTTGATAGGTCCAAAAGCAACTTAAATCATGGAAAGCGGCGGCATTTCTTTGAAGTTTTGGTGAAAAACTAGTGATTTCTCGCTAACAAACTTGTTTTACAGTAATGAATGCCCCGCCAATTCAGATGACGACACAAGGCGTATCCGGATTCGTATGGCAGTGGGTGCAATGTGTACTCTGCTGAGACGGAACATGATTACATGTTTTGCACGACGAGTATAGCTGTGAATGTCTCTGTAGTGGGCTTCCTGTCAGGGTTTTGCGTGAGGCAAGAAATGTAGCTCGTTACTGACAAGTGAGATACTAAATGTTACTACTAAATAACTCGACGTAAATACCCGATGATATAATTCGCACTCTTTATTCGCGCAATGCACTCATCAGAAATAATACAAGCATCGCGCAATCACAATTCACAATATCATTATATCATAAATACAATCAATCAAAGAATACATCAATGCAATCCACTTACAAGTCAGACACACCAGGCGTTCAGTCTCCAACAGTCATACAGGCTAGCTATCAATGCTTGCTCAAACACTCAGGCCTCATTCAATCTCGTCCGTCCAGTACGGCTCCCAAGCCCTGTCTGACCAGCCGTTCAGCATACATGTTAGTTGGGGTCGAGTCACCTTGCGTGACCCACAATGTTCACGCTGAGTTCCCGCTGACCCACGACTGCTTAGCGTCGGTCAGTGTTGAGCCCGGCTGGGCTTCTCTGGCGCTGTCGAAGACGCCGCGTTATAACTGTAGTGTTTAACATAACTCAGCGTTGAGCTCGGTTGCATTGCCTGGCGTTGGTACAGACAACGCGTTGCAACTCCGAGTGAGAATCTGACACTCTCCACCCCCCTTTTTCACGAAAGGTTTTCCTTTCATGTACTCTATATAGCTGTTATTTACCTTGTCAGAATCGAACTTTGTACTTCATCTGACATAAATCTTTGATTGTTATTAATATGTACAGGTGATTAGCAAATAATATGCATACAATCTTTATGCTTAACCATCAAGTACACCCGTCAGTATAATCACTTCGATGGATATTACCTCGCTGTGACACAGCCAGTCCGGTAGGTTACGGCTAACTTGCCCCTACCTCTCAACCAAAAAACAAAAATTCCAAATCGTCAGGTCAGACTGTGAGTATCTACCTGTAAGATAACTCCAACATTAGACCTCTATCCTTATTTAATCAGAGAGTCCAATGAAGGTCTACATGTTGGCAATTCTCCCCATACACAACTGACGTCATCTTGACGTGTTACCCATCAGGCAAACATGTTGATAGTTTCAATACATATTTACACATCACCAACAGTTTTTAGTTATGTCCCTTGGTTATAATACAAAAGTTAGGGACGGTAATTTTATCATGCTTTCAACGAAATGAATTACAAGTAAAATTTCCTTTCTTAGTGTCATAATTTGATACTTATTGACAAAAGTGAACACAAGGTCACTGTTGTGAAAAAGTAACTCAAGTTACGATGCTGAGATTACATCTAACAAAAATCAACATATACAATTCCGTATATGGAAATATTTCATACCCAAAGTTTCATACAATTGTCATAGATTTATGAATATTTTAGTATCGTCTGCTAACTTTCAAATTAATATGCAAAAATACCGGAAGTGTACAGCTGTGTTGTTCCACAAATGTGTTATGTTGACATTCACATCAAGGTCTTCCGTTCTAGATGGACTTTAAACAAACGGAGCAACCAGTTGTTGTAACCAGCTGTTGGATAGTTTCTTCCGTGTTCTTCTCGGATTAGGTTGTCACGGTCATCATTCGTACTTGTTAAACCGCCGTGGACTCATCTTTGTGCATGTACTCAGGATTAGTTGACGCAGTTCGAGTTTGGTAAATCTTTGGGTCATGTAGTACTGTCCTGTGACACTTGTAGTGTCTGTTTCTTATAATATTACATATTTACAATAATATTCACATTCTTTCACATATCTCACAGTTATACGACACATTCATTCACATAATAATAATAGTATGTACACAATTTATTTACAATGGGAGATTAAATCTTCCCTATCACATCATTCTTCACAGCGTTACTGACATGATGTCACAATTGGCTGTGGTGTTGAGCACTATTTAATTTGCAGTTTATACATCATCTGCAGTGTGCTTGGATGTTACATGGCTACTGGGTAAGTCGTATGGACATCTAGATAGAAGATCGGCCAGTTAGTTTTGTGAGCCTCTTATATGTCTGATTTCGAAGCTATAGTCCTGTAGAAGAAGGGACCATCTTGCCACTTTGTGATTACTTGGAGTTCCTCTGGTGATAATCGTCAATGGACTATTGTCTGTCTCTACAATGAAATGTTTTCCTAACAGAAATCTTGAAAGTTTACGTACCGAAAACACAAGAGCGAGGGCTTCAAGTTCCGGCGTGCTGTAATTCCGTTCCCTGGTGTTAACTTTTCGAGAGACGTAGTATACAGGGTACAAGATTTGGTCGTGTTCTTGAAGAAGCACCTCTCCAATGGCTACGGAGCTCGCATCACATCTTAACCTGAAAATAGTGCTAAGATCGGGTAATTTTAGAATAGGTTCACTAGAAAAATAAGCTAATACTTTCGCAAATGCAGGCCTTAAACATTCGCTGTTCACAATGACATTAGGTTGTTTATTTGTTAGTAAATCAGTGAAACATTTGGTCAATTCAGCAAAATGAGGAATAAATTGTCTATAATAATTTAAAAGACCTAATACACTTCGCAACTCTTTCTTGGTTGTCGGAAGCGACAATTTCAAAATTCTGGACATGATGTTATCGTCAGTCGATATAAAGCCATTTGAGATCTTATAGCCCAAAAATGAAATTTCTTGAAAGGCTATATCGACTTTGGATGGTTTTAATGTCAGTCCATGTTGTCTAATCCTGTCGAATGTCTGCTGTAGTGCTGTTATGTGGTCTGTCATGTTCTTTGTAGTGTATAGGAATGGAATATGGTCTGCATTTTATTGGAATGTCGGATGTCAAAATAATATGATGATGCACTAAGTCTGTCCTGGGTTGTTAGAAAAAAGCGTACTGTATTCTTGTAACACTTGTCTGCAACTGTCAGTCTGTGTCTGCGTCAGCTTAGGATTTACCTTTATGTCCTGTAGGTTGGTTGTCGTGTCAAGTACTGGTGTCGGTATCTCGTCAGTATCGTTGTCGTCTGTCTGGTCCACTATTGTTGTGCTTGCTGTAGTCTCTACTTGGTCGTCGTCCCTGTGGTAATATGGTTTAAGCATGTTAATATGAAAAATCTTGTGTTTGTCCCTAACTGCAATTTCGTAATCTACTGTCGAAATTTGTCGTAACACTTTAAACGGTCCTTGCCATGAGTCTGTGAGAAGATGTCTGTCACTTGGCAATAGAAGAAGAACGTCCTGTCCTGGCGTCAGAGTAATTGTTCTATTTCCTCTGTTAGCGTGCTGTCGGTAGATAGCACTTGATTTTTGTAGTGCTTCTTCGCTAACACACATGATTTCATGATTCTATCGCGCAATGATGTTACATGTTCATACGATGAAATGGGTGTAGGTATAGTTTTACTTTCAGTCAACATAGACTGGTACAAAGATAATGGGCCGCGTGGTTTGGCACCATATACAATTTCAAATGGTGAGAATCCAGTGCTGGAATGGGGCACTTCCCTGTATGCAAATAAAATAGCAGGTAGATACGTATCCCAATCTTCAGGGTGTTCTTGGGTAACTTTTGAGAGCATATGTTTAAGATCACCGTTAATCTTTTTCTATAATACCAGTGGAGTGTGGGTGGTAGGGGCTGTTAAAACACTGCTTCACACCCAACATTTTAGTAAAGGCTTGCGTAGCTGAGGCAATGAACTGACTACCCCGATCTGAGAGGATGGTATCAGGGAATCCTATCCTTGCAAAAATATGGAAGAAGACTTCCATGATGTCTTTGGAAGTTATGTTCTTCATCGGAATTGCTTCTGGCCACCGACTACAGAGATCAATTATTGTTACAATATATTTATTTCCTCTCGATGTTATGTGGTTAAGAGGACCAACTATATCGACCGAGATCTTTTCAAACGGTCTGCTTGCCAAATCAGTGATTTGCAGTTCAGCTTGCGGGTGTTTACCCTTTTTAACAAGCTTTTGGCAGATGTCACACGATCTGCAATACTGTTTGGTATCACTGCAGAATTTAGGCCAATAGAATTGAGTAAGTAACCTTGCTCTTGTTTTAGCATAAGCCATATACCCTGCGAAGGGTATGTCATGCGCTAGCTTTAATGCTTTGTTGCGGTTTTCTGAAGGTAGCACCGTTTGTTCTGTAGTGCTTGAACCTTTGGTATAGTACCGTGTCAGAATTCCGTTTTTCAGAGCAAAATACCATTTAGCGTTCTTTGCTACTCGTGGCTTTTGGCCTATTGGTTTAAAATACTTTTGCAAAGATCGATCGGCTTTTTGAGCTGTTATAAATTTCTCCCTGGTTGTTTCAGGAGATGTTACAACTGGGCTTATTAGTTGTAAAGCCTCTGTCTGATCGATTCGATCTTGCATTTGAGCAGTAGATCTGGTTACTGCATTTGTAATATCAAGGTTATCATTATCATTACAATTTGGTGTTACATTTAAGCAACTACATTCATGTGCTGGCGTTGCCGAATTGGCATACATACATTAATTTACAGGTGGTAATACATCATGGATGTTGATTTGTGATGAAGGTGAAATGGTATTATCAATGTTACAAGTGACAGTGGATGTAATACTGTCGTGTGGCATATCATTTACCTCAGGAAGGTTACCAATGATAACATCGCAACAAGGATTGGTTAATGCTGCGCATTTAACCTTTCCTGTAAGAAATGGTGTGCTTATGTATGCCCATGCAAGCGGGTATTTCTCGATGTTACCTGAGAAAGTTCTGCGTGTAACATATTTACCACTATATTCCGATGGTAAGATATAGTCTCTCTTAACGCCAATGAGAGTACTGCCGCTATCTCGTAAAACGGTGGCAGCTCTACCATTAACATACCCATGGTGGATATTTAATTTACCTTGGGAGTTAACCACTAAATTGGCCTCCTCATTTGTAACAGGTATAGAATGGCCGCATGTTAAAACGCCATCCTCATGAAAACGATCACAGATGGTACATTTTTCAAGGTGAAACACATCAATGGAATGTGCTGAGTTTACAGGTTGATCTTCTACACTTTCATCTTCTCAGGAAGAGCTATCAACTATGGCTGCATTAGCCTTTCTGGTCATTACCTTTCCTTTACAATCATGGCGCCAATGTCCATACGCCTTACAAAGGAAACATTTGGTGAGACGTTTGTAGCTCTTTCTTTCTTTATCTTGCTTAGATATGTAGTTCTGCAAGTAAGAAGTGTACTCTGGATGTTGGTCACACATTTCACTTTCATTGTGTGATAAATGGCAATATCTGCACTGATAAAATTTCTCAGCAGATTGCTTATATGGTTTTTGTTTGTTGTAGGATACTGACTTAGATCTACCATATGTAGCTGCTGCTACAAAGTTTGTGCTAGTCAATCCACTAGTGAAACATTATTTATTGGCTGAAAAATAACCTGAGCCACGACTTTCAATCTGTTGTACACTTTCACACTGACATTCCAATAGAAATTTCGAAAATGGAGGTGGGAGAGATGTAATAATTTTATCTCTCAAAATAAGATCTGTCAATCTATCAAAATTACCATTCACCTTGGCTGCTGACAGCCACTTAGTAAAAATATTGTGTACTTCTGAGATGTAATCAGAGAACGTTTGTGTTGGTTTAGGAGACAATTTACTAAACTGTTCTCTGTAGCCTGCTTCGTCTAGCAAGAAATGAGACATAATTTTAGTCTGAATATACTGATAATCTTTCTTCAGGTCATTTGGAATAGACTCTATCACTTTCAGATGTTCCCCAGAAAGACTTCTCATGTATATTATACTCCATTCAGACTTTGGGATCTGGTAATGATCCATAATACATTCAAAATTTTGGGTGAAGGCTGCTATGCAGTCACCTGTGGTGTAACTTTTAATAAGCCCTTGGTATTTCTTGAACTTCCGGTATAATGGCGACGCGATGACTCGTTGTTCTTAGGGGAGACGCTGTTCAGTGTTTTTCTGTGGATTCCCTATGGAAATTCCCGTGGAATTCGTGTGGATAGTGTATTTCCTTTGGATTATGTGATGTTATTTCGTGTTCGTTTATTGGAAGTGTTCAAAAGAAGCCACGGAAGGCAGGTGCTGGATGAAATTTTGAGGGCAGCCGACAGATATTTGTTGGTTATGGTCTCGAGTTTCGCGACGGCAAGCAGAGTGCCATAAGGCAGATACTCGCGGTTGACGTCATTAATATAGGTAGAGAATCCTGAAGCTCAAAAACTTACAGATATCTAGGAGACTGGTGATAAACGGTGAATCGGGACTCTGACGTAGGGAGACAACAAGAATGGTCTTTGATGGAGTTGACAAGGACGAAGTGTGTTCTAAGATTTGAATTGGCAAAGTTGTTATTATAAGGATGAAGTGGTGGCTAACAGTGGCTTGATGGAAGAGCATGTCGCCGTTGACTGAGAGCCTGATAAACCTAGACAGATTGATCGAACAGCGTCAGAAATGATGGACAGAATAACGGAAGAATGAAAGTGATTCAGAGCTGAGAAGAAGTGGTTAGTATGTTAACATGTGAGATGTTAGTTAATTAATTCTATTGCCGGCCTGGCGTCACAGGCTCTTTAGAGAAGACATCGACATTGTGTAACTGTAACTTATCAGCTGTGAAAATAAAGCAGCTGTAATTTCTGATCTTCAGTGCGAGAATTCATTTATCATTCGTTACCCGTTCGGCTCCAATTCATTTATGATTATTTGCTGTTAATCGTTCAAGCCGTGAGATTGACTTACTGTTGATTCAGATATATTAAGCAGCGGGATAGCGATAAGGCTTGATAAGGGAGTCAGCAGCATTGAGGCACAGAGGATCTCTTTCGAGAGACAATGATTGCGGTCATCCGGACAGTATGGTCACTGCCATAGAGGAAAGCAGCGGCAAACTACATCTTTGAAAGTGCCTAGTTTATTATGATTCGCTTAAAGACTGATCATCGCAAGACAAGGACAGAGACATTAAAATTAGGAACATGGAACGTTAGGACGTTAAACAACGACGGAAAATTAGAGAACATAACAAAAGAAATTCAAAGAGAAAAAATTAATATATTAGGTATGTGCGAAACGAGATGGACAGGAGCAGGCATCAAGATACATAAAGATTTTAAGATTATTTATTCTGGAGGTGAAGATCGACATAGGGGAGTGGCAATAATTTTGGACCGGAAAACATCAACGTCTGTTCAGGGATATTGGGCCGTGTCGGACAGAGTTCTACTAGTTAAATTGAGTGGCAGACCTTTTAACATAAATGTTATTCAGGTATATGCCCCAACAGGAGAGTCCAGTGAAGATAGTGTAGAGGAATTTTATAATGACATAGAGTCTGCCTTAAAGAAATGTAAAAATTCAGAAATAAACATCATAATAGGGGACTTCAATGCAAAAGTAGGAAATCAAGGGGATAGATACACAGTAGGAAACTATGGTTTAGGAGAGAGAAATGAAAGAGGATACAGACTAGTAGAGTGGGCAAAAGAACAGGAAATGATTGTAGGAAACACCTGGTTCAAGCAACACCCTAGAAGATTATGGACCTGGAGGAGTCCTGATAGCAGGATTAGAAACCAGATTGACTACATTCTCATTAGCTGAAGATTTAGAAACGCGCTAACAGTAGCAAAAACAGTTCCCAGTGCTGATTGTTATAGTGACCACAGATTACTCACAGGAACATTGAGGATAAAGTTCAAGAAAGTCAAGTATATAACAGGAAACACTAAATATGACTTGTGTACATTGAGTAATGACAAGGAAATACAAAACAAATTCAACATAGAAGTACAGAACAGATTTGAAATATTGTCTGATCTAGAGATCATATTCCAGGATGTGGATGATCAATGGGAAATGTTAAAGAATTCAATCAATGTGGCTGCAGAAACAACTATTCCAAAATTAAAGAAGGTGGGTCGTAAGAAATGGATGACTGGGGAAATTTTACACTTAATGGAAACAAGAAGACTCAACAAAAATAATCCTGCCATATATGAAGAAATTCACAGACAAGTCAGAATATTATGTAGGAAGGCAAAAGAATCATGGCTTGAGGAAAAGTGCTTAGAAATTGAAAAACAACGCAACAGTCAAAATACCAAATTAGTGCACAAAAGAATTCAGGAACTTACTAATAAAAGAACAAGTACATCAACAGGCTGTCTAAAAACTAAAGATGGCAAAATCATAATAGAAAAAGATCAGATTCTACATGTATGGACAGATTATGTGAAAGACCTGTATAATGATAACAGAGAGGAACAGTGTGCTATTAGATTTAATAATGAAGGACCAGAAATTTTAAAGATGGAGGTTCAAAATGTTCTTAAGCATATGAAAGCTGGCAAGGCCCCCGGTGCAGATAACATCACAACAGAAATGATTAAAGCTTTAGAAGAATTTGGACTAGAGCAAGTCACTAGACTGCTGAACACGTTATATGATACTTTAGATATACCTTCTGAATTATGTAACTCTGTATTTATTGCAATCCCAAAGAAATCAGGAACCTTAGAATGTGATCAACATAGAACAATTAGTATAATGAGTCACATCACAAAGATTTTGTTACGAATTATCATGTAAAGAGTGAGGAAGAAAATACAACCTGAAATAGGGGAAGAACAATGTGGGTTTGTAGAAGGAAAGGGTACAGTAAATGCTGTGTATATGCTGCGAACAGATATTAAACGTGCTTTAGAAGTAAACAAGGATATACATCTTTGCTTTATTGACTACACAAAGGCTTTTGATAGAGTTAGACATGTCAACATTGTGGATATGCTTGCAGATCTACAAATTGATGGGAAAGACATTAGACTTATAAAAAAACATATATTGGAAACAACAAGCTGCCATAAAGATTGATAATGAAGTAGGACAATATCAACCTATTAAGAGAGGGTTAGGCAGGGATGTGTAATGTCTCCAGATCTTTTTTCCCTATACAGTGAAAATATTTTCAGAAATGTAGAAGACCTAAATGGAATCAGCATTGGAGGACGAAACATAAATAACATTAGATATGCAGATGATACAGTATTGATTGCAGACAATGCACATGATCTGCAACAATTAGTGGACGCTGTTGTTGTACACAGTGAGCAGCTGGGGTTGGAATTAAATTGTAGGAAGACACAGGTTATGGTCGTCACTAGGAAGAACGAAGTACCACAATTTAATATACAAGTAAATGGGAATATTCTTCAACAAGTGAATCGGTTCAATTATCTCGGAACAGTCATAACATCTGATGGCAGATGCCTTGAAGAGATTAGAACAAGAATCACCATTGCGAAAGTAGCCTTTAGCAAGATGAAAAACATTATGACCAATAAAATGATGTCAATTGAAACGAGAAAAAGAGTGTTGAGGGGATACATAGAGCCTGTTCTTTTGTATAGATGTGAAACTTGGACAATGTGCAGTCAAGCTGAAAAACATTTGATGGCTGCAGAAATGTGGTTTCAGAGGAAAATGCAAAGAATACCATGGACAGATAGAAAAACCAATGACCAAGTACTACAAGAGACAAATGAAAATCGTAGATTGATTAGAGAAATTAGACGTAGACAGTCAAAATTTTTTAGACATGTTATGAGAAGAAATGAACTGGAGAACTTAGTGACAGCTGGCAAAATCGAAGGGAACAGACCAAAAGGAAGACCGAGAGGAAAATACCTGGATGGCTTGGCCACATGGCATGGACGAGACAGGAACACTGAGCTGATCCACGACTCTGGTGATCGAGTGAAATGGCGAATCATGACCGCCCACGCTTTCCGGCATGGCACATGATTGATTGATTGATTTCTTGTATGGCTGATCTTTGTCTGATTTTCTATCTTCCTTCTCTTTCGAAGTTTCTGCTTTCAGCTGTTCAATTGTTAGCTGTACTTCAAGCTCTTCACGTTTATTTCGAGAATTTATTTCAAGTTCTTCTCTCTTACTCTGAGCTAAAATTTCAGCTTGTTTCAACGCAGTATCTGATTCTGTCTGTTTAAGTTTTAAAGCAGTATCTAATTCAGACTGTTTCAAAGATCTTTCGGCTGCTCTCTCATCACGCTCATTAACTTTTTCCTGTAATAGGAGGTATTCTGAAAACTTTTTCTCACTCCAGACTCTCAACTCTTCACCGGAAAGATTCATCTTTAAACCCATTTCGATGTAATCGTTTAAACTAGACGTGATGAACAATATGTCTGATGAAATAGATACACACAATTAATTATATTGTTAGTAATTTAAATTCAATAGTTTACAGTTCTTAATAATACAGCTTATGTTTTGGCCTGATCAACGAAAGTATAAAGAAGAGAAAAAAAATTTATACTCAAGTATTCCTGGGACAATGTGTGGGACAATGGCTGTTCAGTACTGCCCGAAATCACACTGGATCTTAATTCAGGTCGACAAAAAATTTGGAGTTTACAAGGAACAGGTATGGATGACACAAAACAACCTGTTGTTTTTGGAACAAGAGAAATTAGAACATGTGCAAGTGTGTGGTGTATGTAATGTCACTTAAGTTTTTGTAGGTTTATATGTCGTCAAGTATTTTTGTTAGTCGTTTCACCGCAATCAACAACTCTCTTTTCACACTTTTCAGACTTTCCTCTTACACTACTCCTACTCAATGACATTCAAGGACATGGCCGCCATTTTTGTTTTTATCTTATTTACTAGATCGGTAGACATTCACTAAGTATGAAGACGCCACTTTTGGACTTATAACTCAGTCTTCGCACTTATGGTTTATATAAATCAACACGAAAGATTTTACTTATCCGTTAATTTATAGTTATTTTATCACCTAGACGCTGTCAACACATTCGCACTTCTGCTCTATCTTAAATTTTACACGTTCGCATTTGTTCAAAAACCCGGACGAAAAGCCTCCACGTTCGCACTTGTCAGGGTCTTGCGTGAGGCAAGAAATGTAGCTCGTTTACTGACAAGTGAGATACTAAATGTTACTACTAAATAACTCAACGTGAATACCCGATGATATAATTCGCACTCTTTATTCGCGCAATGCACTCATCAGAAACAATACAGGCATCGTGCAATCACAATTCACAATATCATTATATCATAAATACAATCAATCAAAGAATAGATCAATGCAATCCACTTACAAGTCAGACACACCAGGCGTTCAGTCTCCAACAGTCATACAGGCTAGCTATCAATGCTTGCTCAAACACTCAGGCCTCATTCAATCTCGTCCGTCCAGTACGGCTCCCAAGCCCTGTCTGACCAGCCGTTCAGCATACACGTTAGTTGGGGTCGAGTCAACTTGCGTGACCCACAATGTTCACGCTGTGTTCCCGCTGACCCACGACTGCTTAGCGTCGCTCAGTGTTGAGCTTCTCTGGCGCTGTCGAAGACGCCGCGTTATAACTGTAGTGCTTAACATAGCTCAGCGTTGAGCTCGGTTGCATTGCCTGGCGTTGGTACAGACAACGCGTTGCAACTCCGGGTGAGAATCTGACACTTCCTTCATAACGGTCAAGATCCTCTTTTCATTGAAGTTTATAGAATTATTCGTATGTTCGTGTGTTGTGCCCTCCTTTAACAACGTGTTTCTTCTCACGTTTCTTGTTATGCCACAATATGTCAGTTCCCACCACAATATTACTCTTCGGTTGGTATTCAATGCATCTTGAGCTTTTTTTTACAATGCCAGTTGTTTGTCACCGTTGATGGCTTACGGAATTGAAAATTCATCACTGTGGAATACAAACTGTTGCTATTGACAAGTTGTATTGTTTGTGCCGATGCTGTCATGTTAAGGGCCTGCAATTCTTCTTCTGAATAGTTGGAGCAAACATATAAAAGTAGGCGTGCATGTGGATTAATGTCTGCGATCTGCTCAGGCCTTAATCTGTGTCGGACGATTCCAGTAGGTTGATGACTGCTCTCGGTTGCATAAAATTCAAATCCATCCTTTCTCCAATAGTCATCCTCCTCTTTCAAATCATGGTCCTCACATTTTTTCCACTAACTTTTATCAATATATTATAGCGCGGACTGGGTTAGTATCTTGACGTCAGACAATTTTAATATAGTATTGTCAGCTGCCACCTGTCCTTTAATTTTAGCCCACACAGGTTCTATAGAATTAAAATGAGAATGGTGCGGCGGAAGTCTCAAGCACCCATGACGATGCTCTTCTATCAACATTCAATTTGATATTTCTTGCTTTTTGGCGTCTGTTTTACAAGGGACAACAATTCTAGCTAGAAATACGTTTCTGGAAATAGTATGTTTTCCATTCGGAGCCATATCTTTATTGCTCTCTTTGTGCTCGATGCTGTAGGTATTTTGTCTTCTTGGGCAACAACATTGATATCATGCATTGTCCATAATTGGACACGACGGTCTATCTAGGGATGAAAGCACTGTATTCTCGAGCCAATCTCTAAATACATTACCATTCATCTTATTATGATAATCCCTATTGTCTGTATGCTTTGATACGAACACGAGTCCAGCATTCTGTAGTAAGCCATTACGCATATTACCAGCATGGGCTATAACCAAATGCTGTCCTATACTACTGGGCACATATCGCTTTATCTTTCCATCCACTGATTGCCATTCCTTATCACTTGTGTGGTGCGCATTGATCCACGTTTCATCCAAATGCACAATGCCATAATTTATTTATTTATTTTTTTGCGCATTTCCCTTATTTCACGTAGGTATCTGCTTCTCATGGCTACTAAATGCGGTTGCTCGCAAAGGATATTTCTACCTCCCTTGTACTTTCTAAAAGTGAAGCCTAATGTCCTTATAATTTTCAACAAAGTTGTTTTGGATAGCTCTATGTTATTGTTCTTTCTCAACCAAACCCTAAGTTTTCTTACAGTCACTGTTTCTTTGGCATCCAGCATTTTTATAATAGCTCGCCTTATGACATTCTTGTCAAAGCTGTCTACTATAGCCTTTCTACCTACCGTTTGGTTATTGCGTGGTGGTTTAATTCCAGTTTCTTGCACTCAACGACGAAATGACCGTTTACTCAAACCCAGTGCATGCACTGTTCTTTTTTCGGAATTTGTAATAGTATGAAACAGTTTCCTGCGATCAGCTTCTTGACAAAAATATGTGTACAACTTCACAGCAATGCTTTGAAGTGTACAAAATTTCACATTCAATCCCACTGAACAATATTCACACATTCCAAAAAAAAAAAATAATAATAATAATCAGGTTTCATGAAAGAACCTACATTGACGACACCTTTGAACACTCTCAGTTTAAACAGCGCGGGGTTCTTGCCACAAGGCCAATCCCGTGAACCACGGAGAATATTCAACACTGAACGCTGATTTTCTGGCTGAAGGTGTAATACATTTAAAATTATGGACTTATATCTCTGACCCGTAAATTATATACCGCATATAAACAACAAACATTGAAATCTGCTATACAATCTCCAGAACAAAACATTTTTTGTTGGGTGGACATAATGATAAGGTTATATGCTAAATCTCATCATTTTCCCTCGGTTGGTTACTGAGATGTGGATTTTTATATTTTTTATATATATTTTTATATATAAATAGTTCACTAGGGCCAACCAATTCACTGGCACCCACTCACGCTTTGTAAGTACTGTCCACTGGGACTCCTCAATTATTATTCCCAGATAGCTATAACAGTGGAATCACAGTGCAAGAGAGGTCCAGGGTATACAAACGGAGATTGGGGAATTAAGTTGGAACATCATAAATGTATATACCACAATGGAATGTTTTGTCAGAAAGGAACATTGGGACTGGCTTAAGGAATTGGAGGAATTACCAGGTGATAGGCTACTCATATGTGGAGACTTCAATGCGAGGAACATAGATTGGGACAGCAGTGGAGAAAACCGACAGGGAATTGCCCTTGCGGATGCCAAGGTGGACTCCGATGTGGTCTGCATAAATGATGGTTGGCCGACTAGAATGGCAATGAGGTCTGGTGATGCAGACACAGCTATTGACTTGGCACTTGTCTCCCAGTCATCAGTCCTTGGTGTAATGTGGACTGTTTTGAATTACCATGGGGGTGATCACATGCCATGCTCAGTCTTTATCTCTAAATCCAGGAAAGTTAAGGCTGGGAGAGCGCCCAAGACCTTACGGTATGAGTGGACCGACAGCCTTCTTGGACGTCTCAGGGGGCATGCAACAGGGCTGTTAAATCTCCTTTTTTGCATCCCCCATGGTGGACCCCAGAAGTAGACCAGGCTTGGAAAGCAAAGAGAGCTGCAGTGAAGCAGCTAAGGAAAGTGCGACAGACACCCAGAAGCTCACGAGAGGAAGTGGACACCGCGGAAAATGTCAAGAAAGACAAGGTGGAGGTCTTCCAGCGCTGTGCTGCAGAGGCCAAAAAGGCAAAATGGGAATGTTTCATGAAGGAGATTGGAGGTGATTTAACACTGCGAATATTCTGGAAACTGCACAGACAAATACAAAGAAAAAAAAGTCGCTTACAAGTCGACAGGGTCGACTTCATTGCACCGGGTTTTATCCCATATGGCTCGGTCTCTTTCCGCAGCACGGAAAGTGTCGCACAAAGCACGAACTCCGTAGCTTTTAGCGACGACCCACAGGAGTCTCCGAAACATTTAACTCGTAAACCGAAGGGTGCGGCCCGGAATCGAACCCACAACCTTCGGAGCACGAGTCAAACGGCTTGACCACTTCGCCACAGAGACTCCCGATACAAAGAAAAGATCGGCCTATGACGGTGGGAACAATTTATAGAGATGATGGTGTGCGCGTGACAACAGTCAAGGAAAAAGGGGAGGCGTTTCTCCAAAGATTTTTAAAGCAGACCAATCATGATGATGTGGACACCAGGGATGCAGTTAGAGAGGAGTTATCTGGCACCATAACGAATATGCCTTATGAAGACATCATACGGGTTGGAGATGTTAAACATATTTTGAAAAAGCAAAAGACACGGCACCAAGGCCTGATGGGGTCAGGTATGGCCACATGAAGGCTTTGAGCGATGTAGGCCTGAAGGAGATGACTGACTGCTTTAACCAGAGCATTAGGACAGCATCAGTACCGCAGGATTGGATACACAGTTATTTCATCCCTTTAACAAAACCATTCAAGGATCATTCAAAGCTTAGCGGCTTTAGGATCATCACCCTTCATCACATTTGGGAAGGTTTTAGAGAAGATAGTCGCTGTCAAGCTGCAAGAGTTTTTGGAAAGGGGGAAGCTTCTTCCAAGAGGCCTGGGGAGCTACAGGCCAGGAAAAGATACCTGGTCAAATGCAGCCACTTTGCCTTTGACGTTTATGAGGGGCTCCAGAGTAGACAGGAAACGATGGCGGCAGCACTTGATCTCGAGGATGCGGACAGTAGAGTTCGATATGATATTTTAATGGCCGCACTGATGGAGAAGGGGGTCAATCCCTGGTTGGTGAACTGGATAGCGGCCGTCCTGCATTCTCGTCAGACTGCTCTCCGTCTGGGCGCATGGACCTCAGAGCCACATATTTTAACCCCGGGACTGCCACAGGGATCCGCAATCTCACCGGTGCTCTTTAACGTGTATACGAGAAAAATTGCAAACCTAGAAGCACCAGGGGTTGGAAGGATACTAACATTTGCAGATGATATTCTTGCATATAGACAGGGGAAAGATAGGGAGCAAACAGCCCAGGAGCTACAGGCGACGGTAGACAAAGTGATTGACTGGTGCACTGAAATGGGTTAGTTAGTTAGTTAGTTAGTTAGTCGCGGTTCCAACTTCACGGCAACGGGTCGTCCCCATATTGCTCCGTTCCTGTGCCAGTGAATATCACACAAAATGCTCCTCACTGCCCTATGTGAACAATGGAATAGACAGAAGTGTCGGCAAGCCAACAGCCCACACAGGTACACTGTGCATAAAGCCGCCACCAGAATGCAAACACAAAAGTCTTCCACAAAAAATACAGTTCATCGTTGATGGAAACGGCAGTCACCAGAAAGACTTCATTGACCCGGGTTTTATCCCACATGGCTTGGTCTCTTTCCGCAGGGCGACCCACCGAAAGCGCCGCACAAAGCACAAACTCCGTAGCTACAGCGCTGACTCCCAGGAGTCTCCCGAAAAAAGCACTCGTGAACCGAAAAGGCAAACTAGTCAATCCAGCAACAGCCGGCCGCCATCGTTCCGAACACGCAGTTCACGCTAAAAACAACCGCGGACCGATGCAAAAGCATTCCACACGAAATTCACAGCTCACAGTGTCGCGCCACGCACTCACTCAGTAGCAGGGCGACGGAACCATAGCCTCCTTAGTCGCCTCTTACGACATGCATGGTAGGCAACAGTGTTACTATTCTTTGCTCCCCCGTATGGGTATGAAATGGGTGCTGTCATCCACCCGGAAAATGCAGCTATTTTGTGGTGCTCTCTGGACAACAGGATTGTGAGAGCTGATGTCCCAAGCCTCGCGATAGATGGTGGAAGCGTTAACAGAGAGAACAAACTGAAGTATCTGGGAATCACATTTGACAGGAGCCTGTCCTTCAAGAACCACGTGGAGACGGTTGTGACAAGATCTCAAAAGGGACTCAACGCACTTAAAACTATGGCTGCAATGGACACAGATCACCCGTTGCATGAGGCGCTGGGCGCAGTTAAGGGCCAGCGACTGATAAGACGAAAACTGATGGATGGCTCATCAGGAGGATACAATCAGATAGGTGTGCATCTTGGAGAACATTAGGCGAGGAGAGGAGTGGGTCAGAGTGCCAGCGGAGCAGTTAGACTTGTGCAGTTATAATCACATTGAGCAGGGAGTGGCCAGCAGAGGCCACGGAAGTGGCAATCCAGCAACTAATTCAGGATAATGCTCGCCCGGGTGATGTGATTATCTACACAGATGGTTCGGTGTTGAGAGGCAGTAGAAGTGCCTGGGGGTTCTTGGCAAAGGCTAATGGTCGACGTTTGGTGCAGGAGAGCCTGGCATATGATACCATAACATCTAGCTTAAGAATGGAGGTGGAGGCCGTCAGTGCAGCTTTCCGCTGGATGGAGAATACCACCCACCCACCCACCCCCACACACACACACATATATACATATATATATATATCAATATTGTAACTGACTCAAAAAGCATGCTGAGTAGGGTGAGTACCGGCAAGCTTCGTGCAGAGTGGCTTGCTTCCCTTCGGAAGTCACGGGTGGCAAGCTTCGTCTGGATCTTTTCTCCGGGGTATGCTGGTGTGCTGGGGAATGAACAGGCAGACAGATTGGCTGGCTCTGCAAAACTTGGTGGAGTATTGATACATGATAAGGCAGACGTGGTTGCGGCCTTGTGGGAGCACGTGTACACCTCAGAGGAGCAAATGGATCACCATGGTCTGGCAAGAATGATGCAGCGAGGAGTGACAAGGGGATCTGGCCGACGCTCGAAGCTCAGAGGAAAGGCGAGACGGATATATAATCAGATTGCTATTGGAACTATTGGTGTTGGAACTCTTCGCTGGCTGCTGAGGATGGGGACGGAGTGCTTAAGGGAATGCCCCGAATGCTGTGATGTCGATTCCTAAATCAATCAATCAATCCTCCTTCAGACCTGTGCCGAACACGATCTTCTGATCGCCAACAAAATTTTCCGTCTTTCCACGAGAAATAGAACATCGTGGATGCACCCTCGCTCGAAACACTGGCACCTCATTGACTATGTCATCGTCAGGAGGAGTGACAGACAAGACGTTCGGGTTACAAATTCCATATGTGGTGCCGAATGTTGGACAGACCATCGTCTCATTATCTCGAAAATAAACATTCACATCAAAACACAAAAACCACCACGGTGTCATCAAGAGGTAAAAAACAAATGCAGCTGTCGTTTGAAAATATGCTGGAAGACCGCCTCAAGCCCAATGCTACAGCTAAACAGGATACGGAAATGGAGTGGAGAGCCCTAAAGGACATAATTTACAACACTGCTACGGAAATACTGGGTCCAGCCCACCCCAACCCCCCCCCCTTCCCCCCTGACTCCATCCCAGCAGACATATACAAGGCAGGTGGGCCGGCCCTAACAGAGCAGCTTCACCAAGTCTTTACAAACATATGGGTGAACGAGACCATGCCACAAGATTTCAAGGACGCATCAATAGTCCACCTTTACAAACGAAAGGAAACCGCCAATCCTGTGACAACCACCGAGGCATCTCCTTGCTTTCAATTGCAGGGAAGATACTCGCCAGAATTCTTCTTATCACCTCACGGCCCATCTCAATCAAGGTCTTCTTCCTGAGAGTCAATGTGGCTTCAGAAAAGAACGAGGAACTGTTGACATGATTTTCGCTGCAAGAGAAATGTCAGGAACAGAATTCCTGCGAATTTCTGCGAAATGCCCGCAGAAGTCGGATGTGTTGGCCTAACGGCGCAAGAATGCAGCTCTGCTGTAAACAGACACAACGCAATCACGTCCGAAAAAAAAAAAAAAAAAAAAAAAAAAAAACTCCGGATGAACGCAGAAGAAGAAGAAGAAGAAGAAGAAGAAGAAGAAGAAGAAGAAGAAGAAGAAGAAGAAGAAGAAGAAGAAGAAGAAGAAGAAGAAGAAGAAGAAGAAGAAGTTCCGAAATGCTCTCCACTTTCATTTACCTTACTGTAATGGTATTCCCTTGGGGTGAGGGGAGGATACTATCACACCTTAATAACGGGATAGAGGCACTCTGGGACTACGATCAATCTCAGTCTACAGACCCCACCAGCCCTTGGATTCCTGTCTCTCTCACTATCAACCGCGGGACTATACTTCTTTCACCTTGCGTCCAGAACACATGACACAACTCTGGTATCTACACATACTGACTAGATGGTATAATGTACAAGATGAATGACAACAATGAAAATGTCCATGAGAGAATCCTGGCAACCGCCAGGTGATAGAAGATATGGCTATCTGGATTAACCTAAGGCCGTCTTACTCATCACTGTACACAAAGCACGATACCACATGGCTAAAGGGGTCACTCATCTTCTCACTCAGCGTTGAGCATCTCTGGCTAGGTGTAGACTCAGCTGGACTGACTAGCGTGTAGAGTGGGCGACTCCGAGTTGCTTGGGTACGTGATGACGTCTGAATAACATTTCTGTAGAAGTACCTGAGGCCAATAAACTAAAGGTTCACTAGTAAGGCTGGTGATATATAACTGTCCGTGGAAGCCACCGTTCAAGTTCCCAGAAATAGCTGGTGACCCCTGTAGTTATCAAGATTCCGATCACCAGTCCTATAAGCACTTGGAGTTGGCAACAGTCAAGGGCTATGATCCAGTAGCCCCTTTCACTCACAATAAATAATTAGCCGGTGACCCTGTAGCTAATGTCACCAATTTTCCTACCATGAAGTGTCAGACCGTTCCAGAAACACCCGGCCATCCTGAAGTAAAGGGTGATGTAGTTCTACCCTAATCGTTGGGCTATTGGGTCACAATGTCAGAAAGTTCACATACACGAGGAAAATATGCGTAGACCGCATAATACCAGGTGGACTGACTGAAGATCAACTTAGAGGTCGACGACGGGGACTGGACTGTGGCGTAGTTGCGACTTCGCTGCGACGTGGTGCTGTGTAGAAGCGTCACCTCACGTCACGCATGTAAGCTAGCAATGCTACCACCGTCACCAAGTCATCTCTCTCTGGTCCCGTCAATTAGGTCTCTCACAAGGTAGAACCTTAGTTTGTGAAAGCTGGCTGAATTGAGGAGCCATCATCCTGTTTCGGGATTGTATGTCGCCTTTCTTCAAAAAGGCAAAAGACATCGGCCTCCTCTCTCCCTAGTTTTAGCGAAAAACCCAGCGCACAGCACTTCACAACCGTTCACTGTCTCGGTCAGCCCACAACTGCCCGTCTTTGTTCTGAGATTTTCCACTACGCATGTGACTGGAACACGTGTGTTGAGCGTCACTCAGCCGAATCGTCCAGAAGCCAAGGGCCACCAATCGCCCTCAGGTGGAGTAAGATAATACCTCGATTATCTCGCTTAGACTAGGTCAGCTGTTCTAGGCTGAGGGAAAGAGAGAACAGGGCTTTCGGGAGCTATACCAGATGAACTCCTCTCAGCAATTCCATGACACTTACCACTATTGTTACAGTCAGCAGAGAAGGATTGTGGAAGATTATGGCTGTCCACGAAAGTTGTTCAATCTCAGAAGGCTGAAAGCTAAAACCAAAACTAACAGCGACACCATCAGAGAGCTGCTGTTTGCTGATGATTGCACTCTATATACCAACTCAGAGGCAGACATGCAACACAATGTTTCAGCTTTCTCCTCTCATATGCCTGTGCCAACTGTAGGCTCAACATAAATTTGAAGAATACTAGTTATGTACCAGCCATCTCCAGGGAATAATCACACCATGCCGAATATCAAGGTGAATGGTCATAGATTAAGTGTTGTGGACAAATTCACCTATCTTGGCAGCACCGTGTCACAAGCTGCCACAGTTGATGACGAAGTGAATGCAAGAATCTTCAAGGCCAGCGTGATCTTTGGCAGACTGTACAAGAATGTATGGGACGGAAATGGAATAAACCTGCAAAGCTGAAAGTCTACAAAGCAGTTGTATTATCCACACTGCTGAATGCTTGTGAACGCTAGGAAATTAAACCACTTCCACAGTCTGCCTTAGGAAGCTATTGGAGATTAAATGGCAAGACAAGATCCCAGACACTGAAGTTCTAGAAAGAGCGTCCATGTCCAGTATCCACACTCTACTAATAAAGAATTAGATTCGCTGGGCTGGTCACTTAACTCGCATGCCAGATGCCCTAAACGAATTTACGGCGAGCTGCGTTGTGGTAAACGCTCCCAAGGAGGCCAGAGGAAACGCTTTAAAGACGCTGAAAATCTCACTGAAAGCTTTTGGAATTCATCTTGACACCTGGAAAACTGCTGCCAAAGACCGAAATTTGTGGCGTACATCATTATGCAAGAGTGCAGTAACTTGTGAAGCAACCAGGACTGCAAAAGCTGCGAAGAAAAGGCTGGACAGAAAAACCACTGCTGGAGATTCTCCTCCTGGAATGTCAAGCATTTTTTGCCCACAATGTCTAAGAACATTTCGAGCCAAAATGGGCCTTATCAGCCATCTTAGAACTCACAGCTCCATACTTTCAACCACACTGGATGAAATGAATGGTCATCATCATTCTTGATGGACAAACAACAACAATATACTATATCTAACAACTCACCATTTTCCATAATAACAACTCACCATTTTCAATAATAACTACCACCACTCTAATGTACATGACTATATCTAAGAACTCACCATGCTGAATGAGTGATGACTAGCACGGGACGCAGAGGTGTTTCCAAGCCATCAGGGCCAGGTTGTATACTGGCCAAGATCTACTAACACGCCCTAGTCATGCATCCTGGGCAACAGGTCCCTTCAGGGTCCTGGCTAACGTAGTAGGATCGCTGATTCTTCCGAAGTCAGAGAGTATCTGCTTGCACGAGGAACCACCAGTCTGCACACCAATAATCCAGACACGGGACAACAGATAATCACGCAAACCTCAGGTCCGGTATGACATCACACTGATGTTGGACAACAGGATGTCTTCATCCGACATACAGGACTTAGCGCTGGAGTTCACAGCTAGCGAACACAAGCAAGCAAGCAAGACTAGCACCGCACTCTAATGTACTATATCTAACTCACCATGCTGAATGAACAATGTCTACCACCACACTCTAATGTACTATAACAACTCACGATATTCAACAATAACTACCACCACTCTAATATATATGACTATATCTAACAACTCACCATGTTGAATGAATGATGACTACCACCACACTCTAATGTACTCAGCTCTATCTAACATGACAACCCACCACCCTTCTTTCACAATTGATTCACTTTATTGGCCAACCACAATATTCCGCTGGCTTGCCCGGTTCCATATTCTCCAGACATGGCTCCTTGCGATGTTTGGCTGTCCCTCCAGCTGGAAATGCCTGTGCCAAAGACACAGTGTGTGTCACACTGTACCGCATTTCCAAAGAGGCCTTCCTAAACTGCTCCCAACAGTGGTCAAACTGCAATCCCACAGACAGTGTTTTGATGAGTATTAGGGTTTCAGACTACTAGATAAATAATCATATTTTCGCGGTCAAAGGTCACATACTTTTTGAACGGACCATGAACATATCCTACCAACTGCTTAAGAAGCCCAAAGACCCACCCAGTTATAGCCAGAATGCAAATAAGTGTAAACAGGTTTCTTGTCCCCTTCCAAGATCTAATTGGTTCTTGCAAAGGTGCAAGATCTAAATGTTTCTTGCCAACGTGCAAGATCTAAATGTTTCTTGCCAAGGTGCAAAATCTAAATGTTGCTTGCCAAGGTGCAAGATCTAAATGGTTCCTGTCAACGTGCAAGATCTAAATGTTTCTTGCCAAGGTGCAAAATCTAAATGTTGCTTGCCAAGGTGCAAGATCTAAATAGTTCCTGTCAAGGTGCAAGATCTAAATTATTCTTGCTAAGATGCAAGATCTATGTGTTTCTTGCTAAGGTGCAAGATCTATATGATTCTTGCCCCCTTCCAAGATCTAAATGTTTCTTGTCCCCTTCCAAGATCTAAATATTTCTTGCCAAGGTACAAGATCTAAATGTTTCTTGCAATCTTCCAAGATCCAAATGTTTCTTGCCAAGGTGCAAGATCTAAATGTTTCTTGTCAAGGTGCATGATCTAAATGATACTTGCCCCCTTCCAAGATCTACAGGTTTCTTGCAAAGGTGCAAGATCTAAGTGATTCTTTCTGCCATCCAAGATCTAAATGTTTCTTGCCAAGGTGCAAGATTTAAATGTTTCTTGTCAAGCTACAAGATCTATATGTTTCTTGCAGGTGCAAGATCTAAATGTTTCTTGGGTGCAAAATCTAAATGTTTCTTGTCCCCTTCCAAGATCTAATTATTTCTTCTATCTAAATGTTTCTTGCCAAGGTACAAGATCTAAATGTTTCTTGCCCCCTTCCAAGATCTAAATGTTTTTAGTCCCCTTACAAGATCTAATTATTTCTTGCTATCTAAATGGTTCTTGCCAAGGTACAAGATCTAAATGTTTCTCGCAAAGATATAGGACCTAATGTTTCTTGCCAAGGTACAAGATCTAAATGTTTCTTGCCAAGGTACAAGTTTTAAATGTTTCATGCCCCCTTCCAAGATCTAAATGTTTATTGCCAAGGTGCAAGATCTAAATCAGTGGTTCTCAACCTTTTTTGGCCCGTGCCCCCCTTCACCATATTTTTAGGACGTCATTCCTTCCCCCCCCCCCCTCACCATATTTTTAGAACGTCATTCCCCCCTTTCATATTTCCTCCCTAAAAATGTCCCCCTGCCCCTACACAGTATAGGTAATAATTGAAGCTAAATTTAATAGCACATACTAAAACAAGTCTAGACATCTACATAAAACGTGATTTGCGGATCTACTTACGTTTTAAAAAATGAATTTCAGAAGGGTGATACGTACAGAACTGTAAAGTATGAAGGGAAAAACAATATCAAGTAATTGGTTCTTGTATTAACGTAATCTAGAAATAATCTTAATTCCCCCCTGGAAACCCTTAAATTCCCCCCCCCCCGGGGGGGGGGGGGGGGGGGGGGGGAA
Source organism: Cepaea hortensis (assembly GCA_963921405.1). NCBI lineage: Eukaryota > Metazoa > Mollusca > Gastropoda > Stylommatophora > Helicidae > Cepaea > Cepaea hortensis. The sequence continues at coordinate 404,312,570 of OY992876.1, forward strand.
TGGAATTCCCCACCGGTTGAGAACCACTGATCTAAATGTTTCTTGTCATGGTAAAAGATCTCAATGTTTCTTGCCAAGGTACAAGATCTAATTGTTTCTAGTCAAGGTACAAGAGTTAAGGGGACTCAAAGAAACAAGTTTGAATAGAAACAAGGAAACATGCTGAGGGATGCAGCACAAGACATGTGAAAACACCCCCCCCCCCCCCCCCTCAGGGCTGTGGTATCTAAGTATCAACCACTAAACATTCCTTAAAAGTAAAAATACTCAGGCATTCTCATTATATACACAAAAAAATTATCAAAATAGACAACGGAATAAACATATGACAACAAACATCTCTGGACATGAATTTATTAAAACTATATTACATGTTGACATAAGTTGGTGGAGTGGTAGATTCCAGAATCAACAAACATGCAATGACCATCTCAAAAATGCTAAGAGACCACAAAATGTCACATGTAGCATCAATCAATGTCACAACTAAGCTATCTCAGACAAACTTCTACTTCTCCTGCCCCATCCAGTTTTAACCTTGGACTTTTATAGAAAACAGCGTGTGTGTTAGCAAAGCTGACAGTGAATTGCGCTACAATGTCATGTGCACAATCGGGCATGGGTGTGACGCCTGCGGGAGTGGGGACAGATTGGCCAGCAACTTCTCCGTGCAGGCAGACCTACAACATGTAATGGTGATATCACATCAGATCCATAGCAGTAAACTGCTTCGGCACAAATTGTTTTTAAATACAGAACACAGAATGTTCCCATGTTTGTTTGTGTTTTAAAATTATCCTGGAGTTTTCACAAGCTGTTCAAGGTTGAGATGTTCGTAACGAGGGCACTAGAAATTTAACCCAGGAGTATGGCAACCCCTCTCAGGAGGAGAATATAGGTAAGCATAAACTGTACAAGAAAAACTTCAACTGGAATTCATTAAACATAACTGAATACAAACCATAAAAACAGAATTATCAAAATTATTTCAACTAAACAATACACACTCAACAACAGATCATTTGAATAATGAAGACACAAACAATTTATTGCAGAATGTTCTGTTTTATGCACCTGATGACAGAACCAAATATGCCTGGCAATAAATTGCGCAATATTTTGCTTATGTCTAATTTATTCAAATTCACAACGGGAAAACACTTATGAATAATTAATTTACCATGTAATCAATTCTAAGTAAACACAAAAACAAAAAAATCAATGACATCTTACATTCAAACATCAAACCACATGATACAGGCAATTCACTGGAGTACTATCTGTCACCATGAAACTACATTTTACATGCAATTTTCCAGTGCACCATCTGTCCACATAAAAACATTACTGGCAATCTGTCAACACCAACCACATATGACCAGTAACCAGTCAACATTATATCTTTCAACACCAATCATAAATGCCCAGTAACCAGACAACATTATATCTGTCAACACCAACCATAAATGCCCAATAATCACACATTATATCTTTCAACACCAACCATAAATGCCCAATAACCAGACAACATTGTATCTGTCAACACCAACCACATATGCCCAGTAACCAGTCAACATTATATCTGTCAACACCAACCACACATAACCAGTAACCAGTAAACATTACATCTGTTAACACCAACCGCATATGCCCAGTAACCAGTCAACAGAAACCACCTCTCATCCATCAACAATTTCATTAAGTACAGCACCTGAGTGCAAGGTAAGTAGATGGTTACGCTGACAAGACTTCCAGAACATAGAAGACAGACAGAGCAACTTTGTTTGTTGCATAGCCTTTACAAGATGTAGCAGTCAACTCCAGCATATTTTGACTGTACGTGATTCCTGGGCAGGTTTACGTTCAGTAGTTTGCCATTTCTTTCTGAACAACCAGCGCTCACACGCTTGTATAGAAACCAACGCAAGGCGGTCTGCTTCCAAATCACCCTTAGCTGTGTTTTGAACAGGATTACAAATTACATTCATAACCCTATAACCACAGAACAAGAGCATGCAGAATTAACCAACATAATGGCAAAATATATACTCTCAACTAAACAATGATCTCTCACACACATCCCTTCAAAAACTTAACACAATGCATATATAACCATGTGTATTCAACTGATTATGTGAGCACACTATGTTAAAATAAAAATAATTTATGTCTTTCAATAATATATGAAAAGGTAATAATGTTCCCCCTTGGCCTAGGGGTTAATGTCTTTCTCCGTAATCCCTTATTTTCTCGCGAGTAACGTAACCTGAGCGAGAATCGGTAGCGGTTCTCGTCGCATTGGTAACTTACGGGGTATGTGAGCCGGCCGCTCAGAAAGCACTGGCAAACTACTGAGCATAATCTTGCCAAGTACATCAACAGCAGCTGAAAAAATGCTGATGTTGACTGCAACGTCCTGTAAGGGATATGGAAAAAAAAAAAAAAAAAAAAGTCCCAAATGCAAGTAAGGACTATAGGGAAATGAAACGCTAAAGATATATTATATAAAGGGTTGTCGGATATGGTTTAATCGACTGTCCCTAGGGAATTTAAATACTAAGACAGCACATACTTGGTTATGTCTGATGAGATGGTTCATTCTGCTCTCCCTATAGTAATAAAATAATAAAAACACCATATACCTGTCTGATGAGGTAGTTTAACCAGCTCTACATAGGGACCTAAAATACTAAAAACACTATAAACCTGATTATGTCTGATGGGGTAGTTTAACCAGCTCTACCTAGGTAAATGAAATACTAAAAACACCATATACCTGATCATCTGATGGGATAGTTTAACCAGCTCTTCCAGGGAACTGAAATACTAAAAACACCGTACACCTGGCTGTGTCTGATGGGGTAGTTTAACCAGCTGTACCTAGGTAACTGAAATATTAAAAACACCATATATAATACCTGATGGGGTAGTTTAACCAGATGTACCTGGGTAACTCATTTTTCTGTCACTTACTGTCAATATAGTACCTTGCAGTGTATGGCAGAGGGGTCTTTGAGCCTGAGGAATTAAGGCCTTCTGGCTAGTGCAGCCGCAGCGAACTGTGCAGGTTAGGATTTTCTTTTTGCCCCCGACAGAAAAAAATTCCACACCTTACTGAGGGATCGAACCCGCGTCTCCCGAAGGAGAGTCTGGCATTCTAGCCACTCGACCAGTCGCTCCTCACCTAGGGAACTGAAATACTAAAAACACCATACACCTGGTTGTCTCTGATGGGATAGTTTAACCAGCTCTACCTAGGGAACTGAAATACTAAAAACACTATATCCATGATTATCTGATGGGGTAGTTTAACCAGCTCTACCTAGGGAACTGAAATACTAAAAACACCATTTACCTGAATATCTGATGGGGTAGTTTAACCAGCTCTACCTAGGGAACTGAAATACTAAAAATAGCATATACTTGGTTTGTCATAAGGTGGTTAAACCAGCACACTTAACTCAAGAACATAAGGAGTTGGTGCATGATTTTCTATGTAAGTTGTAATTTATCACTGAATGAATGAGGTTAAAGATTTTTAAGGTTTAAAGCAATATTGATGTTATGTGATAATACAGAGGGTGACAGTGGGATCAACACCTTGTGCCACATATAATGTAAGGCACAAGATCAAATGGTTCCGCCATCTCGTTAGAATGCAATATCATCAACTACCAGCACTGGCACTACACCAAAGAAGATCTGATATGAGAGCAAGAAGGTGCCAGAGAAAAAAATGGATTGACGACATCAAAGACACTGTACAATCACAGGGAATGACACTTTCCGGTGCCACACATCAGGTGTTGGAACATCAACTATTCCTACCTACGACACTTGGCGCCAAAAGTGGAAGATGATGATGAAACAGTGTGTGTTTAAAATCTACAACCAGAACACAACAAAATGAAGATTTCCCTTCCCAAACACTGGAAATATCGGTTCTAAATAGTTGCCCTTCAGACTTCAATAATTGACACACCACAGACGCAACATGCATCTGGTTATAGCTCATGAGGTAATGTGACCAGACTTTTCCCCTAGCCCATACCCACATTCAGATCAAGGACAGCTAATACATGCCAGCAATTGCTGGAAAATGTCAGCGGCTATTAAATGGAAAATTGCCTGGCTAACAAATACATGTGGTGGTCTCAACTGACCGCACAGTGTTTGGGCATCATTAAAGTCCACATTCTGCAAGCTGCTACAATGTGGCTCCCAAAGGTGCAGCCTGGGGTGCACGGGAAACTCAATATACAGAAGTGAGGTTAAGACTTAGGAGCATGCATCTTTCCCATTGCAACATACGCATGTGAGACCTGGACAATCATTAAACAAGCTGAGCAACGCATAAAGGCCTTAGAATATGCATGTTATAGATGGGGGTGTATCAGATGTGGGACATCTTGCTTATGACTGAGAAATTTTCAGGAAGGTTGTTATCATACGGGAACGAGGTTCTGCAAAGGACATGCTACTGAATGAATGAATGAATGAATGATGTAAAGCAGTTATGAGCAGGATGTAACGATTCCTTGAGCGAGCCCAGTACAGTCGGCTTTGCACTTATGGAAGCCTCCTTAGATGGTAGGGAATGCCCATGGTCTGCCCCTGCCTTCCCTTGAAGGAAGACCGACATGCATATGGCTGTCCCCAATGGGCCAGTGGTGTGTCAACAGTGGATAGAGGGACAAAGATGACATTAACACCTACTGGCCAGAACAAACAGAAACAATGTAATTATGTCCAAAATTTTTCAAAACATATCGGGTGGATGGAGGAGAAGAAGATAATCAAGTCTGGTTAAGAACCAAGTGCAAAACAGTGATCTGACATGGCTACAAACAAGATATAACCAGGCAGATCACAGTGCAGAAGAATTTAGCTATCAGAGCACTCCCAGACAAAGGTCATCCTTAAATAAATTTAGCCATTAGATTTCCACATTTACATGATCATGATGTAAACACATGAGGCGACCAGCTCTTCCTACTCTCAGGCTTTACATTTCAGACAGAGTCAGGGGGCTGAGTGGTCTCGAGGTATGGTGTCCGCCTCGAGTTCTGGAGGTACAGGGATCAACCCCCGGTGAGGACCGGGATTTTTTCACGTGGACTTCTAGTAATAAAATTTCCCCTGGTCTCTAGGTAGTGAGATCGGACACCCGTGTGTATTGATGCGCACGTAAAAAATCCCTTGGCAGTTGGAAATCGAAAAAGAGTAGCCTAACGGCGCTGCCCCGACAAAATTTCTAGTTAAAACATCTACCCAAAGTATTTCAGGATCCTCGCCGGTGCTACGGAGTTCGTGCACTGAGCTGAGTTTCTCCGGACTCAGGCTTGAGTTAGGAGAAGAATGAAGCACTTATGGGTTACACCCGTGTGCCATGATGTTGATCCATCGACTAAACTAAACTAAAAATTTCAGACAATTATCCGGTAACAAATTTACAAAGATGGGTCAACCCTAGTGTCACACTGGTCGGAAAGAAAACATGCTGCCATTCCTGGAGATGTCTCGGCTACTTAAGTCCACTAGCCACCATGTCAGTGAGTTCACTAGCCACCATGTCAGGAAGTTCACTAGCCATCATGTCGGTGAGTCCAATAGCCACCATGTCAGGGAGTCCACTAGCCACCATGTCAGGGAGTCCACTAGCCACCATGTCAGGGAGTCCACTAGCCACCATGTCAGCGAGTCCACCAGCAATTATGTCGGTGAGTCCAACAGCTACCATGTCAGGGAGTCCAATAGCCACCATGTCAGGGAGTCCACTAGCCACCATGTCGGTGAGTCCACTAGCCACCATGTCGGTGAGTCCACTAGCCACCATGTCGGCGAGTCCAATAGCCACCATGTCAGCGAGTCCAATAGCCACCATGTCAGCGAGTCCACCGGCCATCATGTCGGCGAGTCCACTGGCCACCATGTAGGCGAGTCCACCAGCAATCATGTCGGTGAGTCCACTAGCCACCATGTCAGTGAGTCCACTAGCCACCATGTCAGTGAGTCCACTAGCCACCATATCGGTGAGTCCACTAGCCACCATGTCGGCGAGTCCACTAGCCACCATGTCAGTGAGTCCACTAGCCACCATGTCAGTGAGTCCACTAGCCACCATGTCAGTGAGTCCACTAGCCACCATGTCAGGAAGTCCACTAGCCACCATGTCGGGAAGTCCACTAGCCACCATGTCGGGGAGTCCACTAGCCACCATGTCGGGGAGTCCACTAGCCACCATGTCGGGGAGTCCACTAGCCACCATGTCAGTGAGTCCACTAGCCACCATGTCAGTGAGTCCACCAGCCACCATGTCAGTGAGTCCACTAGCCATGTCGAGTCCACTAGCCATGTCGAGTCCACTAGCCATGTCATTCAATCCACTAGCCACTATATTGATGAGTCCACTAGCCACTATATTGATGAGTCCACTAGCCACCATATCATTGAGTCCAGAAATCACCACAGTACCCAGCATTACAGTTAAAACCATTAATTATAAACCCACACTCATACATCAATTCATTCTGCAGCAGTGGTTCTCAAATTTGGTGATGCTGCCTCTTAGGGAGCAACAGATTGATCCAGGGTTCAGTGAAATTTTGTGTGACTTGTGGACTTAACCCTTTACAAGGCAGAACGGTCATTTCCGTCCGATACCGTTAACGTGCGAAACGTCTCAAAACGCCCGATACTATTATGCATTGTAAAAACGCGATCTCTCGGCTTGAATGGGACGTGCTTGTGATGTGTGGGGGGACTCGAGGTGTGGCTTCAGAGGCCTAGCTTTTGGCAGTTCATATACCTCTGTCCTGAGTCTCAGTCTACGAAGTTATACTTTCAGACTCATGTTTGTTGGCATCATAAATTCTCTTCAACTAAAACTAACAAATGGACAATAAATTATCTTTACAAGTTGAGAATAAATATATATGGCAATCAGAAGAGACCACTTTCTCTCTTCATAAAGCAAATGAAAAGAATACGAAACTTCAAATCTGTATCAAGGCATCTTCCAAACATAGCACCAAGAAAATAAATTAGTTATGTACTGTTCAAGTCTTCTTGAACAGAAACCAGAACAAACAAGGCTTAAACAAAAGCAACGATAGATCATCATCAGAGAACATTTGTGAACTCATTAACTACCATAAACTATGACACTGCTTGTGAATGTGAAACAAAAGCGTATCCAATTTGTCAAACACTTTCGAAACAAATATGTTGATATTTTGATAAACTATGCATTAAATTTCAGCTAAATCTTTGGTTTCAAAAACAAAGTTAATTCAAACTGCTAAAGAGTAGTGACCCAGTGAGTCAAAATCATTTGGTCGCAAACCTTCAGAAAACAAGAAATTAAGTCAGTGAAGTAACATTAAAACTGAACATATGAACTCTTCAATGAACAGTGTAAAAGAGGGAAGAAAAGTATCAAGAATCTGCAAACAACCATTCCAAAATGTGATTTTATTTATATGATCTATCCCACCAGATTTGTTAGTAATATGACCCAATCTGGCAAATACAAATGCAATTCTCGATCAAAATTTTCAATTCTCAGTTTACATTCATTAGTATCCGAGTTAACAACTCATGATCAAGAACTGCTAATATTTATAGCCCCTGGTATCTGGCATCAAGTGTGGATCTCTTTCTATCACCAGCGGTTTCTTTTTAAGTCTGCACCGCACTTTGCTTTTTGTACAGTCTGTGTCTATTTCTTTGTTGTGGACATTATAGTCTAACTGTTGCAGTATCTCTACTTTCAAGCTCACCTTTCTGGTGCAGCCCCTTGTGTCTACGCAGTATATGCCTTCTTTTGTTTCTGTCTGCATCCATCTATTCATCACTGTCAAACCTGCATCTGCTGTCATCTCTTTCAAACTCCAAACATAATTATATATTGTACTGAACAGTATTCTAGTTAACTAACTACCAGATAATGTTCTGCACAAACTAATCTTCTCTGCAATGTATGTTATGTGCCACCCATGATATACCAATGTTCTTTGCCATCCATTTTGTACCAATGTTCTTTGCCATCCATTTTGTACCACTGTTCTGTACCACCCATGCTGTACCAATGTTCTGTGCCACCCATGATGGACCAGTGAGCTGTGTCACCCGTGATGGGTCAATGAGCTGTGTCACCCGTGATGGGTCAATGAGCTGTGTCGCCCATAATGGACCAATGAGCTGTATCGCCCATGATGGGCCAATCAGCTGTGTCGCCCATGGTGGACCAATCAGCTGTATCACCCATGATGGACCAATGAGCTGTGTCACCCATGATGGACCAATGGGCTGTGTCGCCCATGATGGACCAATCAGCTGTGTCGCCCATGATGGACCAATGAGCTGTGTCACCCATGATGGACCAATGAACTGTGTCACACATGATGGACCAATGAGCTGTGTCACCCATGATGGACCAATGAACTGTGTCACCCATGATGGGCCAATGGGCTGTATCGCCCATGATGGACTAATGGGCTGTGTCACCCATGATGGGCCAATGAGCTGTGTCACCCATGATGGGCCAATGAGCTGTGTCATCCATGATGGGCCAATGAACTGTGTCACCCATGATGGACCAATGACCTGTGCCACCCATGTAGGCTAATCCAGAGCCAATGAGCAGTACGATCACTAAGAATTCAGCGACATGATTTCAAAACAGGTTCCAGTGAAGCCATGTAATAAAATAATATGTGAGATGTGATTGATACTTAAACTCTTCCAGGCTATCATTATCATGTGACAAGCATCATCATGTGACCAGCCCACTGGCACGGGTCTGGGTGTCCTGGATCAATTCTGCTGACATTTCCCCCATCCCAGTCCAGCATCATTTCTCTTGGTTTGCCTGTCTCTTCTATTCTATCACTGATCTGTCTAGCTGTCCAGATGGTTTTCAATGCCTCTCATCACATTCCATGACCAAACAAAGTTGCCTCTTTGTTATACCTATATACAATGATCTACTTTCATTAACCTCTTCTATGCGATTGTTACATCCTCTAACAGTTCAAGATTATTGACAATATTACTTTTGGAACTACATTTCTGTTGATGCCAAGCTCTTATAAATTTCACTGTCACACATTCCATTATTCACTTCCATACTCAAAACAGGTTCTATTTAACATTTCAGCACTCTCTTTCTGACATTCACTGAGACTTCTTGCATAAGTCTCTTTTTATTTTCCCATATGTAGCTTTAACTTGACCTTTGCTCTTAATCTGTCACACATCTTCCATCTGATGACATGACAGCCAAGAATTTATTAACTTTGTTAAAACTGTACCCATTCTACTTTGGAATTATTTACTTTGATACAAGCATAGTTACTGTTTTCTCATTACATTCACATATTCTCACACATATTCTCATTTTTGTTTTAAAAACCAAAGCATAATCAAATGAAGCATGGGGGAAAAAAAAACAATCACTCACTCTCTAAAATGACTAGGAGACAAAGATTTTACTTACTTTCTCAAACAAACAAAATAATACATTAAAATAACTTAAAAGAGAGTGTAAAGTAACAAATTATGCCAGAGACTCAATAATTAAAGAATTAATTACAGCAGCTGCAAGAGAAATGCACAAGTAGTGTATGTACAAAGACAGTTATTTCATGTTTGCAAAGCATAAGGCTTGAGTACAAAGCTAGGCATGAGCTCTACAAGTAAATGCATAGATCCCAGATTCTGCACAAGCCATATAGGCCAGGCAAAAACGGCAGACTGACCTATGTGCCAATCACAACAAGCAACAGTTAAGAGTCACAATGATATGTAAGTATGTTAGTGTCCCAGATTCTAGTTACACACAGAAGATATGTCGTGTGAAGTCGTGATGTATGACACCAGACATTAATCTGTACCAGTTACCCATACATTTACCATAAACAGAGACAGAAGCGTGCTTAACATGCAGTTTCTACTTGTATCTGCACTCACAAAATTATAGACTACTGTGTGCGATACATGTGAAAAACCACACATTACATTGTATAATACACACACTTGAAAACTAGAATGTGTGTGTGTGTGTGTGTGTGGGGGGGAGAGAGAGAGAGAGAGAGAGAGAGAGAGAGAGAGAGAGAGAGAGAGAGAGAGAGAGAGAGAGAGAGAGAGAGAGAGAGAGAGAGAGAGAGAGAGAGAGAGAGAGAGAGCCACTCAGATGACATTTTGTAATACACATATTTAAAAACCACAGATGACATCGACTCATTGTGTAACACACACATAAAAAGATTATGTCTTGCAAACCAGATTATGTGTGCTGCAGACATACACAAATGAAAGTCACAAAAATTGTACTGTGTGGCACACACACACACACACTTGAAAGCCACTTAGATGACACTGCGACACACACCAGACAACCACTTAGGTTGTTACACTTAGGTTGTTAAACACAACACTGTCATAAAATACCAGAAACCATAAAATCTCACAATGTGCAATATTGTAAACATGCCGCAGGACCTTCACAGAATATCTCTCATTATGGCCGGTCAAAAAGTTCTGGAACTCGTGCCATATCTCCTGCCCCATACATCCTCAAACCTACGGGTTCTACAATGTCCTGTCTCCATATTTATGCTGTCAACCTGTCTCTTTTCCAAGAAACCATGCTTTACACCAGTTATTTCCATGTCACTTGATCATTAATATGACCACAATTTTTCAGTTTTTGAGACATGATGAGTTTATGAGCCAGTTCTCTTCAATGTTCACATCTGGTAGAATGTCAGTATTTTCCTTCTGCTTGTTCCACAATTTTCTATGAACTTTTCTGTAACACTTTATCTCAACAGAAATTTTCTTCTGGAGTAATTGCAAAAATGTCCATGACTTGTGTCCATGTTGTCACAGGAACGATGCACGTTCTCAATAATTTTACTTTCCTAGTGCTGTTCCATGGGTTCTTAATTTTGTGTTGCCTCTGCATTGCTATGGCTAGTCTGCAATACGGCTCAAGCTTCTAGGCATGTTTAGATACCAAATTGTAATAACACTGTGTGAATAGGATTATATCCTCAGATGACTCACTGACCAAAATGTAATAACACTTTGTGTACATGATTATATGCTCAGATGCTATGCCGACCAAACTGTAATAACAGGCTTATAATCTCAGATGTCAAGCTAACCAAACTGTAATAAGGCTTATAACCTCAGATGACATGCCCAAACTGCAATAACAGGCTTATAACCTCAGATGTCATGCTGACCAAACTGTAATAACATGCTTATAACCTCAGATGACACGCTAACCAAACCGTAATAACGCACTGTGTACAGGCATATATCCTCAGATGACACACTGATCAAACTGTAATAACACTGTGTGTGTAAACAGGCTTACATCCTCAACAAACAAAAATTACACTGCAATTTCATATCCCTTGATTCTCTGAGTATCAAGACAAATAGGACAGTAAATTGCTGTGTAAAGTAAAAATATGAATCTGTGTACAGGTATGTCAACAACTTTCTTTTGCATTACTACCCACTAATTCTGAACTTTCCCGCAGGTTTCCCTGTAAAATTAAAATGACAGATACAAATAGTCACCGCAAATCAATTTTTGAATTCCTTATAAAGCAACAAGATTGTAAACTTCACTAAAAGACTAAAAATCAAAATAATATTCCATTTACACACAAAAAATATGTGAGCGAACATAAAATATTCCAGCTGATAGAAATTAGTGGCTAAAATAGAAAACAGGCTGGAGCAATAAGACAGGTTTAATCTGGAGTAATGAGACACGGTTTAATCAATCTCATTGCTATCTAATCAAGAAACGATTCTGTGTCAAATTTCCTGTCAATATCTTAAAGGAAAACAAAAAGCTCGCAACTGTCACATGTTCAGGGCAGAATTATTGCACTTCAGTTATAAAATATGGAATATGTTGCTATGAGAACCAAAAAAAATTTTTGAATTTCACTCTGCAGGGTAATTTGATTTTACACAAAATGATCATTTTTATTTTACTGTGAAGAGATCAAATTGTGAAAAATCCCATATTTCAATTTATCGTGACTGACAAACATTTTTATTTAAAACAAAAAATTAAAACAACGAGCCTATTAACAACCTGCTGATGATGATGTCACAAGCTGGTAGGCCCAACCTGCTATAGATATAGATACAAATGCATTACGAGCTGTAAGCTCAACCACCCTCAGACATTGTTACAGGGGAGTTAACTGGCGGACTGGTCACCTCAGCTAGCGCTGAAACCTTGGTGAAATGCTTGCTAAAGGAATTTAGGAAATTGTGGATTTGTCTGCATCCAGCTGCCGTCGTCTCTTCTGCTCAGGTGTTGGCAAGAATTCATCGCTTCTTCGTTTGTTTCCTGAGGGCTTGTTAAACAGGCGATGGTTCTCGGGGAAGAAGGCTTTCTTTGCTGCCTTGCGAGCTCTCCTGAGGGTGACCCGGGTTTTCTGCAGGAAGCCCTTGCGTTTTTTGTGAGCTTTGTCTGTGAAGTCCGCATCAAGCATGCTGTGGTGAATGGTGGATAACTCATCAGCTGACAGAACATCATCTTCAGCGGACAGAGCGGACAGGTTGGTCAGATCCCCAGCCGTAATTGATGAAGCATTTAATGTGAAATCAGCAAGGTGGCTAACGGTTACGTCTGGCAGATGATTACTGAGTGTGATATCAGCCAGTCTGCTAGTTGACATGGATGTGTTCCTATTACTGGGCAGTTTGGAACTGCCACATTCCAATTTGCCAGCTGAAGTTGTGAACTTTCCACCATCGGCCGCTGAACCCTTGCGATGACTGCCCAAATGCAACACTTGATCTATACCCAGCTTAGATGCCCTGAAGAAATTACTCCAACGTTTTGATCCAGTTTTGTGAATGGACACAGTCTTGTTATGTTGCTTCAGTGGTTCTGTCTGTGTCAACACCGATGAAGATGCAGGTGGCACACTGTTGTCGTCAACAACTACACATGTTTCTCTCCGAGACCGGAGAGAATCTCCAATGCCTGCGGCCATCAATGTAGAAAAGAGGTGACTGGTGATGTCACCGTTAGTTGTGGATGTGGCAATGGTATTGTTCAAGGCAGATTTGGACATCGCTGACATTAAGAGGCTCATGTCGGGTGTCAGACCACTGCAAGAAATGGACCTGGCGGTCTCTTTCTGGTTTCTGGGTGTCACAATATGGTTCATGCTCCTGGAAGTGTTGAGAATGTGCCGAGGTGGGGACTCAACATGATTGGATGTTTGTATGTGTAGCATGGATAGGTCCTTCCCTACAGCAGCTGTTGTCACAGACACGCCCGTACTCACTTTGCAGGTTCTGGTGTCATTCTGTGACCTGATTTTACTAAAGTTAATCTTTGCCAATGAGCTGGCTGCCTCGTCTGCATTTGCTGACTTCATTGTGGAAGCGTTCTGGCTAGCGTTCAGCTTTGGCGGGTTGTTTAACTTCCTTCCACTTTTCACCAGCTTTCTTTTAGCTTTTTTAGATATGTGACTTCTCCTAGCCCCTGACATTTTGGCTGGGGCACTCATTGGGGTTCGAGGTCGATTACTGCTGCCAAAGGAAGAGCCTGGGGAATCAAGGCTTTCATCAGATGCCAGAGTAAATGCTTTGTCTGTGGCATCTGCAGAGCTATGTAAAGATTCTTCTTTACAACTTTCATTACAAGCATTAGCTCCAGTACAAGGTGTGGAGGGTGGTGGTTTGGGTAATGTTTTCTCATAGTCTGATCCAGAATCCCCATCGGATTCACCCTCCATGTCCTCCTCGTGAATGCTGTCTGTTATGCTGTTCACATGTTCTGCTAATCTCCTTTCAAGTCCTCCCTTCTCACTAGGACCAGGTCTGCTAGAATCTGCCAGCTTTGTAAACACCGCCCCAGATGGTTTGCTCGAACTGGTGCTGAAGCTGTGTGAGGTATTTGAATGTTTGTTGCCGTGCTGGCTGTTGTTTCTCATGCTGCTGGTATTCATAGACTGATTCCTGTCGTTGGATGCTGGGTGTCTAAAATTCCATCTAACTGGGGGCTTTGATGTGTGGACAGTATCGCATTCCTCGTCCAATTCTGATTTAGAACCAGCTGCAAAAGCCCTCCGTTGAGGGGACACTGTCACATGATCCTTGACCAAAGCTGGTCTCAAGATGGAGTCATCATTCACCCGAATGTGACTGTCACTTAAACTGCAATTTGCATTTTTATTGCTTTTGCTCCTGTGATCAATGTCTGTAGATAAGCTTGGTATTTTGGTCAGCTGCCCGGTCATTTCCCCTCCAGACAACAAAGCCTGTCGTTTCCGTCTCAGAAGAGTTAGCTTTGATGGGCCCAACGGATCAATCAGCACTACCACACAGGAAGTATTGTCAGCCTTTAGGGACTTGGCTCGCCATTTGTTCAGAGCACGAGAAACCAGGTGCTCAGCTGGGTTGCTCCAAAAGCTCACTGCTACATTCTGGAACGGAAAACAAATGATTTCTAAATATTGATAAGAGTGACAACAAAGGAGATTCGCTGTGCATGCTTCACTTTATTAAAGAACCCTTGACAGTTGGAAATTGTAACCAGCAGGCAATAATTGCCATGCCTAGGTAAAATTCTAAAAGTTAGATCTATCAAAAATAGATCATGCAAACTCTTTGTGGCTGCAGAATACTACAAGGACAAACCACCATACTATTTACCCAAGAATGTACTGGCAGTTACACAGCTACATTTTTGGTGGCTAGAGATATTTTAAAATCTTGATACCAGTCTTTGGATGAAATAACTATACTGTAATGTAGAACCTCAGGAAAACACCATGTCAATACTGCCTGCCACCAGCCTGAACATTGGTGGTGTGATGTTTCCTTTTATCACATTTGTCAATGTTAACTACCACATCTAATCTCAGAATGGAGGTGAAAGCAGTCACAGCAGCATTTTGCTGGCTGGAGGGCAAAAAGCACACAATTCATGATTGTAATATACACAGAGCATGCTAAGAAAGGTGAAGACAGGCATTTTTATGTAGCATGACATGCTTCAATAAAAAAAAAAAAAAAAATCAAAGACAGGAAGCATTTGTCAGATCTTTTGCCCAGGACATGCTAGTGTCGTGGGAAGCTGGAGGATGCATTGGCTGGGTCTGCACTGTTTGGTGGGGTATTTGTAAGAATGGTTCGGAAGGGAGATCTGGCCAACATACAGTACTCAGAAGAAATACCAGACTGACACATAAACTGCACTGGTATCATTGGTATTGGGACTTTCCGCTGACCGTTGAAGGTGAGGACGGAGTATGGGAATGTTCCGAATGTTGTGATGTCGGCTGACTCAACTCAGTGTCAATTACTGGTAATCAACCAAGTGCCGTCTTCACACAAAAGGTCGTCTGTAATGAGTCTCCAACACTCATCTCCATGGTGCACTCATAGAAGCTTTTTCCCGTCCATGTTTTGATGCTGTCCACCTGTGACATTGTCTTCATCTTTCATGCTTCCCCTCCATCTTTCCCTTGAGCATATTCTTTAACATGCAGCTATCTGTCTATATGACCAATGTACCTATATTGTATGACCCTGACCCTAGTCATGTCTTCTCCAATCATAGCACTACATCCAGCAGTCGTCATTTACACAACCAATAAGGCACAATTGTTTATTAACCCTTTGTCTTACAAAAGTCTGATACTGCAGCTGAAGTGTGAAGCCTTCAAACATACTAGGCCACAGTGAAACAAGGCTTGCTGACCGGCTTCTGAGTTTTTAAAAAAAACTAACACGAGCTGCCTGGTCAACCCAGCCTTAAATGGACACCAGTCAGAGGCAGACTGGATACTGACATAACCCATGCATAGAACCTGTAATGTATGGATGTGAAGCATGGACAATGAGCAGTCAAGCTGAAAAACATCTGATGGCTGTGGAAATGTGGTTTCTGAGGAAAATGCAAAGAATACCAATGACTGACAGAAAAAGCAATGAGCAAGTCCTACAAGAAACAAATAAAAACCGTAAACTGATTAGAGAAAATAGTCACAATTTGTTGGTCACGTTATGGAAATAAATATATTGGAGAACTTGGTGACTACTGGCAAGATTGAGGGAAAAAGAACAAGGAAGGCAGAGAAGTATGGATGGCTTATCAGCATGGCACGTGATGAAGATGATAGCTAAATTGTGGTCAAAACTCATGTTTAGCCATTGCAAATAGGTTTGAATTGACTTTGAGTGGATTAAAGTGAAAAATTTATAAAAATTCACAATGAAACGAGCGATTGATGAACCAAACACTTCAACAAGAAAGCAAAGTAGGTCTAGGCCGGTGGCTCTCGACCGGTGGGGAATTCCCCCCCAGGGGGGAATTTTAGGGTTTCCAGGGGGGGAATTAAGACTATATCTAGATTGCGTTAATACAAGAACCGATTACTTGATATTGTTTTTTCCTTCATACTTTACGGTTCTGTACATATCACCCTTCTGAAATTCATTTTATAACGTAAGTAGATCTGCAAATCACGTTTTATGTAGATGTCTAGACTTGTTTTAGGATGTGCTATTAAATTTAGCTTCAATTATTACGTATACTGTGTAGGGGCAGGGGGAAATTTTTAGGGAGGAAATACGAAAGGGGGGGGGGGGGAGAGAGAGAGAGAGAGAGAGAGAGAGAGAGAGAAATGACATTCTAAAAATTTGGGGAGGGGGGAATGACGTCCTAAAAATATGAGGGGGGAATGGCGTCCTAAAAATATGGTGATGGGGGGCACGGGCCAAAAAAGTTTGAGAACCACTGGTCTAGGCTTTTCAGTCCAACAGGTGATCGATACTGTGGTTTATTCAGACTGGATTGGCACACAAAGGTGGAATATCGGCGCTAGATGAAAGGTAGACCTATTTTCTACAATGTCTCCAAGTTACATCTTATTCTAACCACTTGTTTGCATGTAACTAACATTTTTCTACATCATGTTGGTTTTTTCTCTTTAATGCTCAGGAGCCCAGGTATAGGGGACAGTTAGGGTTAGGGCCTCAGGTCTGGTAGGGTTAAAAACAAAAACAGCAAAATACCACAGAATCCTTGAAAAGATTAAGAATCAAAGCACAGCATTTAACTTTTATGTTATTTTCTTTACGCCGGACTAAGGGAGTAGTTGAACATGGCATTTAAATATATCTAACTTAAATAATGCACAGAACAGAAGAAACAACAAATTATAGTAGAATTCAGTTTTCAAATGACCAAAAGTCAGTTGGGACCTTCATACACACACGGAGCAGAAAAGCAAGTATTTCCTGGACTTACTGGGTCACTGATGATCTTCTGTTCAAACTGAGACTCTAGATCCATGACTATGTTGACAGTCTCTTCTGGGGTCAGCATATTCCACAGACCATCCGAGGCCAGAATAATGCACCGGTGCTTGCTGGGGTCCAGTGGCAGCACAGCAACATCGGGCTCAGGTGACACAACGTATGTTTCTGTATAATAATCGTAGCTCCAGAGATCTCCTGAAAGTTAACGAATATAATAGAGTGTCTGTTATTAGTTAATTTGTTATTGCAAAGACTCGCAAAGAATGCTACATAGACTATAAATGGGTATGTTCCACATGGAGTGGCTTGCCCAACAAGACAAAGATTAAGAGCATATGAAGGATTTTCTGCCCAGTAAAGGTGTGTAGGCAGGCTGATGGAATGTCTGTCCAGGGCATGAGTGTGTGTGGGAAAATAAACAGGCTGATAAATTAGCTGCTGTCACTCTTTTGGGAGATGAGCTAGAATATGAGAAGGCTGATGTGGTAGAGGTTCTATGGGATTGAGCAGAAAGTGCAGCAAAACCAAGGAAGAAACCGAAGAAGATGATTCAGCATTGGGTGAGCAGAGGGTCTGGAAGACGCTCAAAGTGTAGAGGAAAATGCAGGCAGTTCAATGAGACTGCCAATGGTACTGTTCAAACTCTTCAATGGTGCCTGATGAAGGCAATGGAGCATGTGTGGAAATGTCCCAAGATCAATTAAATTCTCGATTTCAAATTTTACAAAGCAAGCTGAGTGAACCTCAATTTGGTCCTGTGGGCATTAGCATTAACTATAACACAGTAAATGCAGTTTACCTTAATATCACTTTCACTAAATTTTGATCTTTTTTACAATAAAAATTGTGATTCCACTTCACTATCTTTTAATGGGTCTTCTAATGCATAGGTACTATTTGAGGAGTACGGCGCCATCAGCATATCTGACATATAGCAGTAATGCATTATTAAAATGACATCTGTGGTGTGCTGTTGTCAAAATGAACCAACACCTTTTATGCCATTTGACTAGTACTGAGGGGGGCTGAGTGGTCTTGAGGTACGGTGTCCGCCTCGAGTGCTGGGGCCCGGTGAGGGGCGGGATTTTTTCATGTGGACTTCTCATAACAAAATTTCTCTTCGTCTCTAGGTAGTGAGATCGATGCCCGTGTGTATTGTTGCGCAAGTAAAAAATCCCTTGGCAGTTGGAAATCGAAGAGTAGCCTAACGGCACTGCCCGGACAAAATTTTGAGTTAAAAATCTACCCAAAGTATTTCAGGATCCTCGCTGGTGCTACGGAGTTCATGCACCGAGCTAAGATTCTCCGGACTCATGCTTGAGTTAGGAGTAGAAAGGAGCACTTACAGGTTACACCAGTGTGCCTTGATGTTGATCCATCGACTAAACTAAACTAGAACTTTTTGTTTGTTTGTTCGCATATCCTTTACAGGACATCACGTCAATATCAGCATCTTTCAGCTGATTGTTGATTTCTTGGCAAGATTACGCTCAGTAGTTTGCTATTGCTTTATGAGCGGGCAGCTCACATACCTCATAAGTTACTGAAGCGGAGAGAATCGCCACCAATTCTCGCGCATGTCACGTTACTCATGAGAGTATACGGGATTATGAGAAAGTTGTGTAACCCCTAGACCAGGGAGACTGGCAAACTAATACTGGAACATCCAAATATACCTACGACCTAAAAACGACATAATAAATAACATATTCACACCAATCTTATGCTACCAATGTCAAACTTGGATATTATTTATCCAAAACACACTTATGCAAAATCAACAACTGTGAGATGAGATGCTTGAGGAGGGCCGCCAACCTAATTATGCGAGACAGAATAAGAATTGATGCTATCAGACAGACAATGAAAACAACACCTTGTGGCACCTATATTGAAAGACAGAAGATCAAATGCTTTGGCCATCTTGTTAGAATGCAACATCGTCAACTATCAGCACTGGCACTACATCAAAGAAGATCTACTACAAGAGCAAGAGCGACAAGAAAATGGATTGATGATAAAAGACATTTTACAATCACACAGAATGACACTATCTAATTCCACTCATCGGGCGTTGGAGTAGGTACTATTCCTCCCCACGACGTTTGATGGTAAAAGTTGATGATGATGACTAGTAAAGACACTTTTCATGAGGGTCAGAGCTACCCTAAAATTTCAACCTGGATGAACTGGATTAATTATTCACAAAACTGAAATGGTGTTTAATGGCAAACTTGTATGTAAGAAAGAACTAATTTGTTAATAGAATTTAAATATGGAAGGACAGACTAGGCATCTATTATAAAAATGTTTCATGTTGAAAACATTGACAGTAATTTCACAAAAATAACCCACCCAGTGATCTCGCCACAGCCAAGAATGGAATCTGATCAATCTGTGTGCTGCGTCTCACTGGTCCCTTGTGGCTGGTCTTAGGTCGACTCCAAACAACACGGGGGACACCACTTTTGTTGATGACTTCACCACCTGCATCTTCAATGCGCAAACGTTCATCTGGATCATCAGGTTTGTGCTCCTGTCAACAATTAGCAATGAGATCTGACTGAATTTTGGGCAGCAGAAAACACTGCTCGCAACCTACAAAGTTCTGAGCCAACTGTCGACAATTAGCCAGATTTGGCCAAGCTTGTGGGCAACAGAAAACATTGCAGGCAGCAAGTGTACAAAGATATCCCTCAGCTTACTGTCAACGACAACACCAATCACCAAGAAGACAGAAAAGACAGAGACCCCTAGGGGGTGACTGACATGGCATATTGGGGCTGTTGCCACGAACATATTTTCTTGACAAAATGAGGAGTGGCTTAGAAGTATGTCTGCATGTAACTGGGAGACCAAGAATGAATCAGTGCCGACTGTTACATCATAAGCCTGAGGATATGCTGTGTTGATCCTGGGGTTGTGGATGTACATGCATGATCAGTCATGCCACTCTGTATGCAACTAGTCGCAAACTTCTTCTACTTTTTCTTCTTCTTCTGCGTTCATCCGTATTTTTTTTTCGGATGTGACTGCGTTGTGCCTGTTTACAGCAGAGCTGCGTTCTTGCGCCGTTAGGCCGACACATCCGACTTCTGCTGGCATTTTTTGACCGGGTTAACCTTCCCGGGGGTCCCAAACTGAACACAGTAACCAATTACATTCCTAGGCTAAAAGAAAAGCAGAAGTTACAACAAATCCTCAACTAAGAATGAAGCTAAGATATTGTTTAGATATATTGAACAACTAAGCATCAAATCAGGATAAGAAAGATCTTAACTGCAGAAGGATATTACAATACATAATGAAATGTTCAAGGACAAGGATTTATTGCACAAAACATTCATTTGATTGAATGCAGTTATTGCTTGTCCTCATCTTATCTTTATCCCTGTGATACATCTTCCATCTGATATCCAAGTACCCAGATATGTGAACTCCTGCATTTGCCCCAAAATAATGTCATTTACTTTAATTGCACATTTAGGCACAATCTATTTCTTTGAAAAACACTAAATATATTTCACAAGTCAGTTCTTTTTTCTTAGGAGCCAACATTTGTTGTTGCAAATGTGGACTACAAAATTATTGAAAATTCAGGTGCATTCGGAACTGCCTTGTGTTGGTTTTTATGAGGTGGTATGGGTGTCGGTCATTCAGAAAGCAATGGCAAGCTAAACTATTGAACGTAAACTTGCTAAGAGATAACAGCAGCAAAAAACGCTGGTGTTGACTGTGATGTCTAGTAAAGGAAATGCAACTAACAAGGTGATTGTGCACCTAGATTGTTCTACCCCTGGCCCTGATCTGTTTGGCAGTGAGACCAAGCTTTCTTGGATAAGGACGAAAACCAGAAGGTCCTGTGTACAAGCTGTGCACATGAAAAATCCCATGGCATTTGGAAATTGCCAAGAGTAGGCCAAAATACCACTGCTTAGGTAAAATACCATGTGCAACATGTCAATACATGAACTGTAGAGTTTTTTGCAAGGGAAAACTAACAGGTATGTGTGAAATAAGCACAGAAATGTGACAGGGATGCTGTTTGCCAGTTTTATATTCTGACTGACTATAGACTGGAAAATAAAGACAAGAACTACTGTCAGAAATAGAATTACATTAACCCTGATAGACGAACTTTATTTAGATATTGCCCTCCTATCCCACACATGAAATCAGATGCAAGATTATAATACTTTAAAAAAGTGAAACTTCATTTCAAGACAAAGATGAGAGAACATATATGGAGCAACGGTTAAAGATGTTTAAAAACAACAAGAATGCAAAAGACCCGAGGAAGTTTCATAGCACCAGAAAATGTGTGGGAGTCAAAAAAAATTAAGCCTAGTAACAAACTGAGAATATTTAACTCTGAATGTCAAATCTGTTAGTCAAGGAACTTTTCACAATGACCAATAAACTAAAATGTTACAGGAAAAAAATATGGGGAGAAGACGAGAACTGCAGAAGATGGCAACAAATAGGAGAGTTTGGCATGGATTAGCTGAGGGTGACTGCTCCAGAAGAAGATGAGCCTTTTCAGCCTATATTATCTGTACAAGGAAATTGTATACGGTTGGGGTTCGAGCGTCCACAGCAGATAGATGAATCAACAATAAACAAATGTAGATGAGATGGTGACAGTATCATTACCTTTGTGATACAAACTGCTTGGTAGGGGAAGTCATCGCCGGAGTAAGCATCATTCTCCCCCAGCACTAGTGCCGAGTCTCCGACATGACCGGTGTACAGCTTACCCTGTTTGATGATGGCAATGGTGGCGGTACTGCCTGCTGTACTAGGCAACCCCGTTGGTGTCTTTGGCCAAGAATCTGAGGAAGAAAAACAATAGCAACGCCCATGAAACATGTAAACAGCTACAAACTGTACAGCTGATCACACATCAAGCAATGACACAAACAATGGCTATTACCTATTGAAGGACATGACAGTTGATATATGTCATGTTGTTATTATTATGAGAAGGGATGGGATGGCAATCATCTTCTTCTTCTTCGTTCATCCGGATTTTTTTTTTCCGGACGTGACTGCGTTGTGCCTGTTGACAGCAGAGCTGCGTTCTTGCGCCGTTAGGCCGACATATCCGACTTCTGCGGGCATTTGTTGACCGGGTTAACCTTCCCGGGGGATGGCAATCAAAGGTGCTAAAAGCATGAAGGTAAAACGAGAACAAGTGTGTGTGTGTGTGTGTGTGTGTGGGGGGGGGGGGGAAGAGAAAGAGAGAGAGAGAGAGGAGGAAAGGGGAGAGAGAGAGAGAGAGAGAGTGTGTGTGTGTGTGTGTGTGTGGGGGGGGGGGGGGGGGGGGGTCATGACATAGAAATGAACTAATCCTACACCTCATAAACTTATCAGGATCTCACAAAGGATGTTTGGCATCAAGATCTTCCCATGCTGCCTATCCTCAGCAACACATGTAGTGAGACAATGACCCAGTGAACTTTATTTTCAAAGAGTTACGAATTGGGCACTCAGGATTGTCTGACATTCTGCCCTTCTTATCTGTCTCGTCTCATACACTATTTCATTGATACATCACTCATGAAGCTAATCTTAGACAACAACAGAAACAATATTTGCATTATAAATGCATGGAAATTTGCAATAATCAACAATACATGACTCATTAAAACTAATTTTTGACATGGCAATTTCTTAGGAGCGTTCATTTGAAACCTATCTGTGCCGCACTGCACGTAATTGCGTACGTTTGTCGAGGAATTCGCGGAATTCTTGGAGTTGTCGATCGATGAAAGACTGTGGCGCCATTCGTCTACAGGCAGCCGCCATTCTTTGATGCTGGGGACAGGCAGCCGCCATTCTTTGATGCTGGGGACAGACTGTCCTGATGAGAGTCGGCAAGATCTTTTGTTGTGGGGGAAAGATTTATCCAGATCACAAGCCGGCAAGACTTTTTGGAGTACCGGGAACAATTCCCCAGATCAAAGCGGGACAGCCGGCGGGTTGTTTACATCGAGCGGAAAAGGAGAGAAAAAATAGTTTCTCTACGCCTAGTGTCTAGTCAGATTTGTGACGTCATTCAGACAGTTTTAAAACAGCCTGGACAAACACCTTTGGCGGGAGTCGACCAAATGTGAGGCAACAAGGACGTGTTTGATGTTCCTGTTCTGATTATGGAAAGAGACCAGTGTCTTTTGATTTACATCAGCGGACATTTGTCCATTGTGTGATTTAGTGGTCTCGATTTCAGACGGGAATAAATATATGGTATTTAATTAAATAAACCCAAATTAGATGATTCTTAGGAGTCGAGCGTAGTAATGTGCGCTGTGAGAACTTATTATAGGAGTGTCGGCAGCAGTAGGCTATCGCGTTGCTTAAACTAGCTAGTGTGAGATATCAATTAACTCAGTGAGTTAAGAACAAGGTAGAGGGATAATATTCGGGGAGATGGGGGAAATGTCAAATGTTAGGATCTTCCAGTAGGGTATCTACGCTTTTCCTTTCGTCTTTCCTTGTCTCAGACCGATGTGATGCTCCTCTGCCTTATGACAGAGTTTAGTTCTCTGTTAAATATCTGAGTGCGGCCGTCGGCCTACACTCACCTAATGAAGGTTGGAATCTGGTTGCTCTCACCGGTTGTTCTCTCTTCAACAGGTTCCACTATGTTTTCCAAAAAAGCTAGCAGACAAGTCATAGAAGAAGATTATGGCTCGATAATTGAAGGCAGTTTTTACTCAGCGGCCTTTGCACTGGGCCCATAACCCAGAGGGTCTGCAAGAACCTGGCCTCTGCTGAGCAGGAACCGACGATCATCTAAGAGTGATTCCTCCGTGGTAGTTCTATCATATTAGAGTGAAGATACAATACCACCAGTAACAGGGATAATATTAATTATATAGAGAAATTAACAATTAACATTGTGTTTTCCAAATGGTGAATTCCTGTGAGAAATTAACAATTAACATTGTGTTTTCCAAATGGTGAATTCCTGTGAGAAATTAACAATTAACATTCTGTTTCGAAGTGACAGTAAACATTTATTTTACTGTACAAGGGTTATCAGATCACAGAACTTTTAGTGACATATTAGTTACACTGTGTGTGTCGGATTCATGATCAGTATTAGACTACATCCATCATTGGTGACCAGGCATCCGGACTTCTTCTTCTGAATTCATGCAGATTTTTTTTCCGGATGTGACTGCGTTGTGCCTGTTTACAGCAGAGCTGCGTTCTTGCGCCGTCAGGCCGACACATCCGACTTCTGCTGGCATTTGTTGACCGGGTTAACCTTCACGGGGGTTTCTTAGGACATTTGAATCTCACTGTTGTGGTGTTATCCCCCATCCTAGCTGGCCCATATAGAACAGCCAAAGACATCCTGGTCAACCCTCAAGGGAAGGCAGGGGCAGACCATGGGCATTCCCCGCCATCCAAGGAGGCTTCCATACTTGCAGAGCCATCACACAGCGCTCTGGTACTGGGCTCACCCAAGGAATCGTCACATCCTGCACATGGCTGCTTAGCCTCACTTCCGTATATTGGGCCTTCCGTTCACCATAGGCTGTTCCTCCGGAAACCAGAAGATTGCAGTCTGCAGATGACATCCACACAGTGAGCTTTCGATTAAGACTTTCCACATAATGGATTTTCTATCCAAGCAATATTCCATTTCGTGCCACTAGGACACTTTTTCCACCTTTTATAAAGCCCACACAGTGAGCTTTCGATTCGGACTTTTCACGTAATGGATTTGCTATCCAAGCAATATTCCATTTCGTGTCACTAGGACACTTTTTCCACCATTTACGAAGCCCACACAGTGAGCTTTTGATTCGGACTTTCCACGTAATGGATGTGCTATCCAAGCAATATTCCATTTCATGCCTCTGGGATGCTTTTGTAACCGACATACCTGTGGTATGAAGTGTGGCAGTCTAAATACATCTTCATGCACCTTTAGATGATAACCTGAATGTAGTTAAAGTAAGCTGTAGTCAACTTGAGCTTGTTGATATCTCCATAGAGCTTGTCCTCAAATGAAGCAGGCGTGGGCCAAAATATCTTTCTCTGTTCTGCATATATTGGGCACTCCTGCAGCAAATGTTTAGCTGTCATTTTACCAGTTCCACAATTACATTCATCGGTATCTCCTATCTTTAGTTTATTGAACAAGTGGTGTTTCAGCCTGTTGGATGCTCTGATTCCCATTTGGTTCTATAAGTGCTTTTTATAAACCTTTTTGCCTCATTATAGGTTATGTCTATGTCAGGCTGTGGTAATCGTCCACCCTCTTTTGCTAGTCTGTCAGCCTCTTCATTTCCAGGTATACTGCAATGTGATGGGATCCACTGTATTACAACTTTTTTGGATTTCTGGCATAGACCATGGAGTGCTGCTCTTAGGTCAGCTAGTTCTGTGCTGTTTTTGCTCTTCAGTATTGAGACAGCTGACTTTGCATCTGTGAAGATAGCTATTTGCTTCTCTTTATTTTCTTCCATCAAGAGCATTTCTGCTGCAGTTTTCAAAGCCCCTACCTCCGCTTTGAAGTTACTTGAAAATTTTCCAGTTGCCACTGACTGTTTTTATCATTCCATTTTTTAAATTAACCCTTTACAGGGCATAGCGGCCATTACCGGCCGATCGCATAAAACGAGCGTAGCGGCCGATTGCACCCGACACTATTATGCATTGTAAAAACGCGATCTCTCAGCTTTCCTACACTTCCGACGGCTACTTTCACTTTCGCCAACAGCTTGATAACGTGGCCATCATTTGTAAACGCGCTACAATGAATTTGAACGGGCTTTTTTTTGAGTTTTCAGGATTTTTAAGCTGTTTTTCAGCGATTCTTCAAGTGATAGCCGAGATTTCGCTGTTCAATTTAAATGACATTAAAGGGCACGAAGTTGATTATTAATCGGAGCTAGATATCAGTGCAAAGCGTTACTTTGCATTAGCAGTCGTGAGTCGGACTTTAAAGAAAGTGATTATGATTCTGAAAATGTGTTTGTAAATTGCCATATTGGTGACGGAAAATCACAAACAACATGCTGTATTTCGTAAATATTTGTGTTCATATATGGATTACCGGCAACAATCATGTGAGTAACATATGCTGCATGCTTTTCCCTTCATTGTGTTGTTTATTTAACTAAAATCGGTTGACTAACACCTTATTTGTGATGCTTTTACTAACGCAACCCGAAATTTTACAGAACCTGAAAAAATCTTGCCCGTTCAGGGCTAAAAAATGGAGAAGCGTCTGCCCTGTAAAGGGTTAAACATGTGTGCACTGTATAATATATATAAATATTATTAATATTGTACTAAGGGAGACATTTACAACCATTTGTGAATGATGTCTCGTACATTATTCACAAACGGCTGGTCACGTGACGTTTACTACCGCCGTCGATTGGCTTCAGAAGACTATTATTCTCTCTTCTTGTCCGTCTTTTGTTTGCAAGTTCTGTTTCTTCAACGGAGTGACTACTCACAAAATTTTTTGAATAGTACGAGCCGCTATACACAAAAATGTATTGCTGGTCACGTGATTATTCGGCTGGTCACGTGATGTCTACTTCCTTTTGACTACATTATTAATGTTTGTGTAACTATCAGCGAGTTCTTGGTAGTGTAGTGGTTAGTATCTCCGCCTGTCACGCGGGAGACTGGGGTTCGACTCCCTGCCAGCTATTTTTTTTTTAATTTTTAATCAATCAATCAGGTGCCGTCTCCACAATGAAGGTTGGCTGCAATGGATCTCCAACACTGTCTGCCTCTCGCCTTGACTGTACATTCTGTCAGGCTGATGTTCGTCCATCTCTTGATGTTATCTTCCCACTTGTATCGTTGTCTACCTCTTGCCTTGCTCGCTTGCCCTCAAGTATGGTATTTATAAGAGTATCATGTCTTTTAACAATAACATGGCCGAAATATTTCATTTGCCTCCTCTTTATTTCTTCCATCAACTCTCTCTTCATTCCCAGTTTGTCTAGAACCTCTGCATTTGATTGTTTTTGTTTCCATGAAATACGACCTATTCGACTGTATGCCCACATCTCCAGAGCTTCTAAGTGACTTTCTAGTTGCTTGTTTTAGGAACTAAAATATAGAACTGAGAAACTCGAAGCATCTGAATAAAGTGTGCTCCAAAAAATTTTGTGCCGAATAATCACATGACCAGCCACAAATTTGTGTGGTTCTTCAAACCTCACAAAGACAATATTTGTCGACAAGGACATGCTCTACGTACAGTGATAATTTATTTGGCAAGTAAAATTCACATTAAACAAAGACATCTATTGGATCCATGAGATTCGCAACGTATCAAGAAGAGATAAGATCAGAAATGAAGAAATCAGGACTAAACTGGGGGTTGTAGCTGCACTAGATTTTATTAGAAGGCAGCAAGTCAAATGGTTTGGCCATGCAAGTAGGTTACCATTCAACAGCATACCACAACAAGCAATGATGTGCAGACCAGATGGAAACAGAGGAAGAGGCCGACCACGTAAACGTTGGATGGAGGGAATAGCAGAGTCCATGGGAATATCGATATATGAAGCCCATAATCGGGCACTCTCACAATGTTTATACTTCAGCTCGGTATAGCATATTATTATTCTTTGAAAGATATGTCAAATTGTGCTGAATGCCAAATACATTTTCACAATAGCTTGCACTGATAGTATCAGTGTCATATCTAGCAATTTTGGTCAATATTTAAAAATTGGGTTTTTACTTATGAAATCATACCAGTTAGATAGAGCTTGACAAGACGAATCCAACGGTATCTCAACGTAGAGTATACGTTAATTCTAAGCAGAGTTATGATTTTTTTGGTGACGTAATTTAATACCAGGAAGTGCAATGATAACCTAAGAGATAAGTAAGATTTTATCGCGACTCTAAAATTGGAAGCTGAGAAATTCTGCCTTCTATTACCGTGGCTTGTTTATTTTTAAACGGACAACGTTGTGCCATATATCATTGCGTCCGGGGCGGCGAGGCCTAACTTGACGTATTCTTTTATTTTTCAATAGGATGTGCTATGACCTAATTAACAATTTAAAATGGCCGCCAATTGTTTATTATTTGCCTTCTATTACCGTGGCTTGTTTGTTTTTAAACGGACAACGTAGTGCCATATATCATTGCGTCCGGAGCGGCGAGGCCTAACTTGACGTATTATTTATTTTTCGATAGGATGTGCCTTTACCTAATTAACAATGTAGTCACTGGAGGGTCTTCTCCGTGATTATTTATTGTATTTTGTGTAGGTATTTGTTCGCTGATGAAGCTAGTCAAAACGTCCTGTGTTTTTCGTTATTCTTTTCTGTAAGCTTCATTACTCTGTGTAATTTTATATTTTTGATATTTTCAGCTTTGTCGCAGTACAAAAAGAAAAAAAAGAGGCAAGTGAAATATTTCGGCCACATTAAAAGACATGACACTTATAAAAACCATATTGGAGGGCAAGCAAGCAAGAGGTAGACAACGATACAAGTGGGAAGATAACATCAAGAGAATGTAGTCAGGGTGAGAGACAGACAGCGTTGGAGATCCATTGCAGCCAACCTTCATTGTGGAGACGGCACCTGATTGATTGATCACAGTTCCACTAAATTTATTCATATTTTAACAAATATATAGAAACTCACCACAGGAAGGTGTGCACCTGAATTGTTTTATCAAATTGACACAGGCTGTGGCAAAGTAGGTGTGACAGGCAGAATCTTGAATGTCACAGGAAATGGTTCAAGAAAGAGTGTCACAAGTGATGGCCATTCTTTGGTTAATTGCTTTTTATGTTTCACAACTAATTTTTTAAATATATGTAAATTATTAGTAAGAGTACTTTCCTGTATTAGCTTGCCTGGTTCGTTGGCATGAACGAGACTCATCACTACTCTCAGCACATCAGGTACAGCACGACCATCTACTATCATATTGTCTTAAGGGAGAGTTTATTCGCAGTGCCCTGCGAATAGACGCTTTGTTTATTCGCAGGGCCCTACACCGGGAATAATCACGTGACCAGCACATAGGGCCCTGCAAATAGACGCTTTGTTTATTCGATTTTTGACTGACTGCTTTCGACTGACTGGCCTCATGAATTAACAAATAAACAAGGAAATGCTACGCATATAAAGTGCAGGAAAACCTGGTATATGTGAAGCGGGTTGAAAAGAGAGAAGAGAGAGATAGATAATGAAGATAGTGTGCGAGACAGAGATATGAGAAAGATGTGTTGAAAGACATAAAAAAGTGATAAAGACAAGAAAGAGAGAGAGAGGAGGAGGGGGGGGGGGGGGGGGGATAGAGAAGAAGAGAGAGAGAGAGATGTCTGTATGCCTCTCTATATGTCCGCCTGTCTGTATGCCTGCCTACCTGCCTACTGAACCACTTTCGTGTCTAACTACCCACCTACCTAACCAACTATGAATATTACAAAGAATTATCGCCGAAGCAACGGAGTACGTGCTTTGTGCTCGATACTTTTGACAACAGCCAGCGGGGAGAAAATTAAGCGGAGGAGAAGAGGTAGGGGAGAGGGGGGAAGGAAAAGGAAGAAGAGGGCTGGAGCCAGAAGGGGTAGAAGGAAAACGGATCGTTTGGGACTCAAAAATGTGTGGGTTGGGTATTGGAATTGCCGTAGTGCAAAGCAACGAGGACCAATACTGGAGAAACTGGTACTAACTAAATTACACTCACTTTAAACAACACAATTCTAAATACCTAAAGAGATGAAGGATTGACTTTCACCCAATGAATTGCTGAAAAATTTAAAAAAAACATTGTCCGGCAAGGAAACGAACGATTGACATTTGACTTTCATCCAATTAATTGCTGAACAATTAAAAAAAAAATGTCCGGTAAGGAAACGAACGATTGACATTTGACTTTCATCCAATTAATTGCTGAACAATTAACAAAAAAATGTCCGGTAAGGAAACGAACGATTGACATTTGACTTTCATCCAATTAATTGCTGAACAAGTAAAAAAAAAATGTCCGGCAAGGAAACGAACCTCGAGCTCCAGCCCATCTGGCGGGGACACTATCAACTATGCCACTGACGACACGTTTTCCAATCAACGAAAATGAATAATATAGCCGCAAACTTACGTTAAATCACGTGACCAGCCGTGCCCTGCGAATAGACGCTTTGTTTATTCACGCTTTGTCCATTTGTATATATGTCTATCTGAATCTCTATCTAACAAACTGTCTGAGTCTGTCTGTCTTTCCATATGCATATGTATGTCTGGTTAACTCTCTGTGTATGTATGTATGTATGCGTGTGTCTGACTCTCTATCTGTTTGCTGTCTGTCTGCCAGTTTATATATCCGTTGTTTATTTGTCTGTATCTCTGACTGCCTGCCTGCCTCTCTCTCTCTCTCTCTCTCTCTCTCTCTCTCTCTCTCTCTCTCTCTGTCGCTTGGCCAGTCAACCTGCCTGTTCAGAGTATTGCAAGGAGAGGTTGAAAGAGATGTATGAATTGGCATGGTGGAACACAGATGATCGATGTGCGAGTGTCGGGTTGGATCTAGCTACCCATCTACCTGCGTACCTACTCATCCACCTACCTGCCTAGCTACCCACATACCTGCTTACTTAACTACCTACCTGTCTACCTACCCACATATCTGTCTCTCTAACGATCTATCTGTCTAACAACCCACCTACCTGCCTACTTAACCACTTTCGTGTCTATGAATATGAAAACTATGAATATTACAAAGAATTATCGCCAAAGCAACGGAGTACGTGCTTTGTGCTCGATACTTTTGACAACAGCCAGCGGGGAGAGAATTAAGCGGAGGAGAAGAGGTAGGGGAGAGGGGGGAAGGAAAAGGAAGAAGAGGGCTGGAGCCAGAAGGGGTAGAAGGAAAACGGATCGTTTGGGACTCAAAAATGTGTGGGTTGGGTATTGGAATTGCCGTAGTGCAAAGCAACGAGGACCAATACTGGAGAAACTGGTACTAACTAAATTACACTCACTTTAAACAACACAATTCTAAATACCTAAAGAGATGAAGGATTGACTTTCACCCAATGAATTGCTGAAAAATTTAAAAAAAACATTGTCCGGCAAGGAAACGAACGATTGACATTTGACTTTCATCCAATTAATTGCTGAACAATAAAAAAAAAAATGTCCGGTAAGGAAACGAACGATTGACATTTGACTTTCATCCAATTAATTGCTGAACAATTAAAAAAAAAATGTCCGGCAAGGAAACGAACCTCGAGCTCCCGCCCATCTGGCAGGGACACTATCAACTATGCCACTGACGACACGTTTTCCAATCAACGAAAATGTATAATATAGCCGCAAACTTACGTTAAATCACGTGACCAGCAGTGCCCTGCGAATAGACGCTTTGTTTATTCGCAGGGCCCTGCGAATAGACGCTTTGTTTATTCGCAGGGCCCTGCGAATAGACACTTTGCTTATTCGCAGGGCCCTGCGAATAGACACTTCCTTGTCTTAATGTCCTAACCGCATTGCGACAGCTTTCTTTTGTAGATTAAATTTCATGCATTAATGTAAGTAAGTAAGTTTGTAACTGCTGCATAAATTAAGCAGCAGTTAACCCTTTACAAGGCATAGCGTCTGATTCCGGCCGATGCGAGAAAACGATCGTAGCGTCCGATTCCGGCCGATACTATTATGCATTGTAAAATCGCGATCTCTCGGCTTTCCGACACTTCCGACGGCTACTTTCGCTTTCGCCTACAGCTTGACAACGTGGCCGCCATTTGTAAACACGATAGTATCAATTTAAACGGACTTTTAAGGACAATTTTTGATAGTTTTCGGGATATTTACGCTGTTTTTCAAAATGGATTTCGGCGATTCTTCAAGTGATAGCCGAGATTTCGCTAGGTTCATTTTAAATGACATTAAAGGGCACGAAGTTGACTATTAATCGGAGCTAGATATCAGTGCAAAGCGTTACTTTGCATTAGCAGTCATGAGTCGGACTTTAAAGAAAGTGATTATGATTCTGAAAATGTGTTTGTATATTGCCGTATAGGTGACGGAAAATCACAAACAACATGCCGTATTTCGTAAATATTTGTGTTCATGTATGGATTACCGGCAACAATCACGTGAGTAACATATTCTGCATGCTTTTCCCTTCATTGTGTTGTTTATTTAACTAAAATCGGTTGACTAACACCTTATTTGTGATGTTTTTAGTAATGCGACCCGAACTTTTTCCAAACCTGAAAAAATCTTGCCCGTTCAGGGCTACAAAATGGACAAGCGTCTGCCCTGTAAAGGGTTAATTAATTATTAAGATATTAAATAATAAAAAATTTAAATATTAAATAATTAAATATTCACTAAAAATTAATTTCTACTTATGCTCTACAATTACACTGTTCTGTATCTAATAGTGAACAATTAATAATTAAATACTAACTTATTTAAAACATACAACCTATTTTACAGTACTGTATTTAAATTTAAATAATTAAGTGCTGCAGCGCAGCTTAGAAAAAAGTACTCCTTACTTACAGTTACACTACTTACAAGTTTACAGACGGGTCTGAAAACTGGCTTTCAAAATTATTTTCAGTCATGTCAAATGCTGAAATATTATGCAAGTACACAGATACATTACTGCTACACATGACACTTGTATTCTGTTTAATTTTAGTACTTAAATTACCAGTTCTAATTATAAATAAATACAGGTCCGCTATAGTTTATTGTATGGGCGCCGCAATCTTCAATTTTGTGTATGACGGCAATGGTCATGTCACTAAATATATTTTCCTGAACGCCCACAAACACCTACAATGTTGAAACTCTTCATATTTATTTAAAATTGAACGGGGGATTCAAAAATGCAAGGAAAAATGAAGGATTCTTTCACATACAGGAGTTATAAGACACATTACCTTACTATTCGTAAATATAATTTTTTTTAAAATCCAGATAAAACAGTTTTTTCGGCTCAATAAGTTGGCGCCTAGCAGAAGGACCAATGCTGAATATATGAGAATTATGAATAACTTTCCCTTTCATTGTACCACACTTGCTTTCGTTTAATTGATTTTTAGATGGACATGGTCAAACCGGAAGTGAAACCGTTCGGCACAACTAAAAGTTCGCGAAATTAAGAAATACCTTACCCGCCCCACCCGGGAAAGTTCGATAACTCTGACATTGCTACTGATACTCAGTGTGTGTTGCATGTACTGTAGTAATATATTTAAATATAAACCAACAAACAATGTTTAAAGCTAAAGTGTATGATCAATGATCGGTTTGCTTCAGACTTGTTTCCTGAAATAAAATTGCCTGCCATTAACAGTGAATCCTATTATTTCTGAAGGTGGTTATAAATGGAAATGTACTACTAATGTTATCTAAGGAACTTTCATCTGGCTCTGACTCAGATGTCTGAATGTATGAAAGAAACAGGCCACTGCCACTGCACTAGTTAAAGCTCAACTAGTGGTTATTTCATTGTTGTTTGGAAGAACAACTTCAAACAACAATCTGATCTATGTTATAGTCATATTAATATTATACACTTTAAGGTCAAATTTACTCAAGGTTTTATTTCGAACTTGCTAAATTATATTATAGCATTCTTTAATAATTAAAAGGAATATACAATGTTACGTCACACATGACAACTCTGGACTGATAAATAAAAATAAATATTTATTATATCTTTAAACTATCTTTGAAACAACTGATATTTTGGAAGTAAATACCACTAACAAAATAAACATAAACAAATGCAGTAATTAATAAATAAGACAACAATGTCATGTTAGGAACGGCAACGCGCCAACTAAAACAAAGCAACTTCAAATTTCTAACAATGAACAGCTTGACCATTAGTCTAAACTCTCATACAATTGCGCGGGGATGCCTTTTTCCGGTAAAGATTCAAACATATGCGTGTTTCGTTGTTGTACAGAATGTACAGTTATAATGAACCTCGCGTTTAATATCGTTCACAACTTGATAAAGAATTCAAGAAAAGACAAAACCTATGAAATACCCGACTACCTGCGAAATCCAGACCGCATGAACGTGGTTAAGTTTCATTGTTTTTCAGCGCTCATTGTTCTCATTTTAACTTAAGTCAGGGAAAGATAGAGATTATTCCGACTACACAAACCTATTAACCAAAAATATATAACTTACCAAGAACATTCCACATTGCATTGTGTGTATCAAGAAAACCTTTTTTAATCGCCTGTAAAACTTGTTCGTCGTCATCTGTCCAAAATCCGCTGTATTTTGTTATTTCATTGAGCAAATTGTCTTTGCAGAAAGTCGAGGCTTCGGGTCCTCCATGTCCATCGAAGATACCAAAGTATGCAAATTCATAATCCTCTGTATCCTTTTTCAGAAATTTAATCACATGGTTATCTTCCATATACTTTCTGGCACCTTGATCACAATTCCCTGATACCCTAAGGTTGACGCCAATTCTGTGGCTCGTCATTTTCGTTACGGCCAAACCTGTATGTGAGACCCAATGGCCGACATGAAGTCCCTTATTTTCAACGGAATTTCCTTTTTGTCTTCATTGGCTGTCTATTTATAACCTGTCTTCCTATTGGATGTTAGCACAGATGCAAACAGAGCAATGAAAAATGGCTCCGGAATAGTGCACGAGATAATATTAAATATAAGAAAAATGGCCTTGCGTGAAACAAAGAAAGTTTAATTACCCGACTGGAAAAGTTGCACCAGTCATGATGAACTGAATCTTTTCTATATTTCAAATGAGGCTCTACGTAGATTAAGAAATGAAATAAATGTCATCTCATGTTTAAAATAATACAAAGTCATTCATAATTATGCATGGGTTGAAATGTAATTGTTTTCGTTTTCATTGTTCTCAACATATCATCACAATGTGAATAGCATTTATAGCACTCAAGAAAACAAGAATGCCTACTACCATTGAGGCTCGTGGTATGGGATCCGGACTGGCAACCTGTATGTCGCAATCCTCAAGCGGACTTGCACTGTTTGCTTGTTATCCTCCACAATGTATCTTAGCTGCAATGATTTCCCTTGAAAATGTTATTATAATAGGTTTTCTTTTCGACTTAAAACACTTGCTGATTTTTATAACCGATTCTACAGAGGTCGTGCATTTTGTTGAAAGCCTCCTTGTGTCATCTATGGTAAGATACTGGAACACTTATGGAGGTGTCAGTGTGCTATGAAAGTGACGTTGTGTGAAAATGAAACGCTATTTCGTTATGGCTAAACTGCAAAAGTGGTCTCCCTGACCTAAGGGTTAGCGACTTTTTCCGTAATCCCGTATATTCTCGTGAGTAACGTAACCTGCGCGAGAATCGGTAGCGGTTCTCGCCGCGTTGGTGACTAATGGGGTATGTGAGCCGGCCGCCCAGAACGCAATGGCAAACTACTGGGCGTAATCTTGCCAAGAAATCAACAATCAGCTGAAAGATGCTGCTGTTGACAGCGATGTCCTGTAAAGGATATGGGAACCAAAAAAAAAAAAAATAGCAAACTGGAGAAAATATTCACGTTGATGCAAAATTGTGTTTAGAAACACAGTTACACTCGATTATATATGCAAATTTGGCATGTTATTTGATTATTTAAAAAGTACTATAAAGCATTATATTTAAAACGTCTGAGATTTTGAAGTATTTGTGTATTGATAGGTAACAAAAAACGTCAAATTAAAGCTGTTGAGTACATGCTACATGTATGATGGTCGTGAATTTCCCTAAATTTATCCAGAAAGCTGATGTCTATAAGACGCTGTTGGTGTATTCCTGAAGACAGGATGAGAATGTGGGAGGCGGGGAGTTATCTACACCACTTGTACATACAACAACAAAACTGCGATTTCTACTGAGGAGAGTGTGAGCTTATGTGCTGCCATTAGAGACGGGACATCAATTCTTAATCTAGTTCTTAAACTTTTTTTATCTCTTTGAACTCGAGCATAGTTCAAGATGGACTTATTTTGCGCATGGGTCAGCTTTCCCTATTACCGGTGTCCCTCATCATCAGGAGGCGAACCCACTCCGACTTCTGAGATACTTGTAATTTACCTCAAGGACGAGAGTTAAAGTTAGTTGCATATCCTTTATAGGACGTCGCAGTCAACACCAGCATTTTTTTTTTTTGGCTGTTTTGATCTCTTGGCAAGTTTACGTTCTGTAGTTTGCCATTGCTTTCTGAACGACCGGCACCCACACTATTTTGTAAAAAAGAAAGCAATGCAAAACGGTTTGCTGCCAGTTCGTCTGCTGCTGAGTTTCGAACGCGGGTATGTGGGGTTACGCCAGTAACGCCTTCGCCACGGAGCCGGCCAAGGACGAGAAGTCAACATTCTAGTCCAACTGGCGGATGTAGGGGTTAAACCCGCTACCTCGTCATCAGCACATCGGAAGTTTAGGAGTTTATCCATTCGGCCATGCTTACCTCCAATTCTTAATCTATTCTTAATTCTAAACAAAAAAAAATAGAAAATTATAATCTACCAACTTCGAATAAGACTGTTCCTGAAATGCTGCATTACCACATTACTACTAATCCTAGAAATAACTGAGAACTGTCCGCCTGCCTATAATGCACGTAACTATCCAGCTCACACAACTACTTCAAGCAAGCGGGAGGATATTAGGCTAAGTGCGCGACAACTTCTAATTTACAAATCCAACTAGAAGGAAACCAAGCGACCGAGCGTGCCATCGCTCGGAAACAAGTCATCATACAAGCCTACGACGCCTAACGGCATAGGGCAGTGAAGGACAAACGAAAGAAGAGGAACAAGAAGAACACGTATGATACAGGCCACAACTAATTGACTAAATATGTTTATTGATTATGAACAATTAATATTTCAGAGTACAATCACTAGATTACCTCATATCGGTTACAAAAGCGTCCCAGAGGCATGAAATGGAATATTGCTTGGATAGCACATCCATTACGTGGAAAGTCCGAATCAAAAGCTCACTGTGTGGGCTTCGTAAATGGTGGAACAAGTGTCCTAGTGACACGAAATGGAATATTGCTTGGATAGCAAATCCATTACGTGAAAAGTCCGAATCGAAAGCTCACTGTGTGGGCTTCATAAAAGGTGGAAAAAGTGTCCTAGTGGCACGAAATGGAATATTGCTTGGATAGCAAATCCATTATGTGGAAAGTCTTAATCGAAAGCTCACTGTGTGGATGTCATCTGCAGACTGCATTCTTCTGGTTTCCGGAGGAAGGCCCAATATACGGAAGTGAAGCTAAGCAGCCATGTGCAGGACGTGACGATTCCTTGGGTGAGCCCAGTACCAGAGCGCTGTGTGATGGCTCTGCAATTATGGAAGCCTCCTTGGATGGCGGGGAATGCCCATGGTCTGCCCCTGCCTTCCCTTGAGGGTTGACCAGGATGTCTTTGGCTGTTCTATATGGGCCAGCTAGGATGGGGGATAACACCACAACAGTGAGATTCAAACGTCCTAAGAAACCCCCGGGAAGGTTAACCCGGTCAACAAATGCCCGCAGAAGTCGGATGTGTCGGCCTAACGGCGCAAGAACGCAGCTCTGCAGTAAACAGGCACAACGCAGTCACATCCGGAAAAAAACTCCGGATGAACGCAGAAGAAGAAGAAGAAGAAGAAGAAGAAGAAGAAGAAGAAGAAGAAGAAGAAGAAGAAGAAGAAAATCACCTCATATGACATGATGCAACAGATATACACAAACCTACATTGTGTACATACATAAATACAGATCAGACAAACTGGTCTTGTCAAACAAGTTATTCATTCCGGAAACTGATTTGTATTTATAACCATGTCACTCCATCGTTAACCTAATTTTGTGACTGCCCATAGACTTATTCTTCAATGTGTTAGTTTCCCCAGAGACTTGTTCTTCAATATGTTGGTTTCCCCAGAGACTTATTCTTCAATGTGTTAGTTTCCCCAGAGACTTGTTCTTCAATATGTTGGTTTCCCCAGAGACTTATTCTTCAATGTGTTGGTTTCCCCATAGACTTATTCTTCAATGTGTTGGTTTCCCCAGAGACTTATTCTAGAGAAATGAATCCCCTGGTTTTCACGTTCTAATAAGAGATGCCCGTTTCCGGACCTTAAGTGCACTGGACATGAAGTATCACGCTGCGTGATTTATTGGGAGGATAATGTGGTGTCTTTCCCTTGTCTTCCACGCCTACACTAGGATCCTTTACCTCTGATTTCGACAGCCATTTCCGAATGTCTGGACAAGTGAGTACCCTATTCTACTCAGATACAGAGTTGTCCACCTATTCCGGTGGATAAACAGTGGGTACTAGGAAGATAGATAATCGGTAGATTATGGCAGGGGCAGACAGCGAGAAATGCCGCTGAATGGACTTGGCGGTGGCGTGGAAGATTATCATTGGTGGAATTTACAGAAAACCGAGATCTGTGTCGATGCACGAATGCCTACGCCTATTAAAAGGAAAGTGTTGGTGGTGATGACTTCACCACAAGTCCAATAACAATTTCAAACTCCGGCTGGACTATTGATGTGCACAGCATGCAAGCGATGTCTCCTACATATAACCATGATCTGAATAGGCTAGGCAAATGATCCACTACCCTGTGACCACGGACAAGAACAACTTGCTAGACTTCCGGATTCGTTTACAACGTCAAGAAATTGATCAAGCAGTGGGAACTGATGAACAAAGCGGCGGACTCCAAACAACCCACCCACTCCGCGCCACAAGCAATAGCAGGTCCACCGCAAACAACTTCGAACAACATACAATAGAATAGAACCACAACGTAAAATGTTTATGTATTACTTCTTCAAAGGACACTTGGCGGGAACCGCAGACGAAAGCCCCGCCGGTCAAACAGTATCCAGGTGTAGACGACAAAGAGACTCTAGAACAAATATTAACACTGGACAACCCCTAGGCGAACACGAAGAAAGCGTTACCCAAACATTGTATCGTAGTAACTCGGATTACGCATCATAATCAAATGTTTCTCTTTCATGTTGAGCGCCAAGCTGTTCCGGTAGCCGCGGTTTTCACAACAGATAACACGCTTGCCTATCGGCCTGAGAGTCGTGTTTTTAGAAATCCCTATTCAGCGGAATGTTTAAAACTAGCCTGGGCTCCCAGGCCGTACCAGCCTGATATGGACACCAGGACATTAGTTGGGAAGTAAAGGCGTCCGGCGTGATACTGAGCACATCACCCTCCCCCTCTTGCATGCCCGCATGGCCGAATGGGTAAGAACGCGTGTTCTTAAACATCCGGTGTGCTGATGCCGAGGTAAGCGGTTCAACCCCTACAACGGACAGCTGGGCTAAAATTTTGACCTGTCGTCTTTGACTTGGGAACTAAAAAAGTCGCTTAAAAGTCGACAGGGTCGACTTCATTGCACCGGGTTTTATCCCATATGGCTCGGTCTCTTTCCGCAGCGCGGAAAGCGTCACACAAAGCACGAACTCCGTAGCTCTAGCGACGACCCACAGGAGTCTCCGAAAAATTTAACTCGTAAACCGAAGGACGCGGCCCGGAATCAAACCCACAACCTTCGAAGCCCGAGTTAAACGGCTTAACCACTTCGCCACGAAGATTCCCACTTGGGGACGTAAATTACAAGTACCTCTGAAGTCGGAGTGAGCTCGTATGATGGCGAGAGACACTGTTAATAAGGAAAGCTAATCCACGCCCAAAATTCAGTCCATCACTACTATAAATAGTGTGTATGGACTACGCTTGAGTTCAAAGCGAGCGAGTGCCCCCCCCCCCCCCCCCCCCAACAACAACAAAAATCCCCCCTCTCCCACTTAGCTATATATAATTTGACCACATCAGGATTCCAACCTGATCCCTTCATAAGATGACCGAGCGTCGTTGAAGGAACCAATTTTAAAATTAAGAAACAGCCAAAAATCTTGTTCTTCTTGTTCTTCTTCTTCTTCTTCTTCTTCTTCTTCTTCTTCTTCTTCTTCTTCTTCTTCTTCTTCTTCTTCTTCTTCTTCTTCTTCTTCTTCTTCTTCTGCTGCTGCTGCTGCTGCTGCTGCTGCTGCTGCTGCTGCGGCTGTTGATGTTGTTGCTGCTACTGCCGCTGCCTCCAACACCTTTTATCTAGAACATTCAGCATAAGCCTACAGTCAGCCCATTGTCGGGCAATTGTCGTTAGTTACTATTGCAGTCCAAGGAATTCGCACCAATCGTCTTAGGAATATCCTTGTGCTATCAATGAGAACAGACTAAAGATGGGTGGCGGAGGCTATAACGTTTCTCAGTAACCATCCCTTATAATGTGTTCTTGTTTCGTTCAATCGCTTATACGACACTATGTCAACAAGTCCCCATTTCTCTCCTCTGTAGACTTCTGTCTCTAACAGCTGTAAGTTCCCGGTTGTCAAAACGTTCTCCGGACGTCTTCTTAACATATTTAGTGTTAAACAAAGATTTGGACAAAACCACAAGTAATTTTGGACTAAACAGAAAGTAGATTTGGACCAAACAAACATGAATGGTGGAATATAGGAAATAGGAGTGTATCACAATTATGACTTAAAAGTTGTTAATATGGTAGCAGACATGTTGTATTATATATCAAATTAACGGGGTTTGCATAGGCGAAAACATGCCCCATGTCAGTATTTGTACATCTACTTCCTGCAGTACTTATATCACCTCCGTCTCAACATCTGTATTTGTACATCTACTTCCTGCAGTACTTATATCACCTCCGTCTCAACATCTGTATTTGTACATCTACTTCCTGCAGTACTTATATCACCTCCGTCTCAACATCAGTATTTGTACATCTACTTCCTGCAGTACTTATATCACCTCCGTCTCAACATCAGTATTTGTACATCTACTTCCTGCAGTACTTATATCACCTCCGTCTCAACATCAGTATTTGTACATCTACTTCCTGCAGTACTTATATCACCTCCGTCTCAACATCTGTATTTGTATATCTACCTCCTGTAGTACTTAGATCACCTCCGTCTCAACATCTGTATTTGTATATCTACCTCCTGTAGTACTTAGATCACCTCCGTCTCAACATCTGTATTTGTACATTTACCTCCTGTAGTACTTAGATCACCTCCGTCTCAACATCTGTATTTGTACATCGCTATTTCATGACGGCATGCAGGCAAGAGTACAGGAAAATGGTGAACTGTCTGAACCCTTTCCTGTCACCAATGGAGTGAAGCAAGGATGTGTCCTGGCACCAACACTGTTCAGCCTCATGTTTTCAGCCATGTTGATGAATGCCTTCGAGAACGACGACATTGGAATAGACATCAACTACCGTATGGATGGAAAGTTATTCAATCTCAGAAGGCTGAAAGCTAAAACCAAAATTAACAGCGGCACCGTCAGAGAGCTCCTGTTTGCTGATGATTGCGCTCTATACGCCAACTCAGAGGCGGACATGCAACATAATGTTTCAGCTTTCTCACATGCCTGTGCCAACTTTGGGCTCAATATCAACTTGGAGAAGACTGTAGTTATGTACCAGCCAGCTCCAGGGAATAGTCACACTGTGCCGAATATCAAAGTGTATGATCATAGACTAAGTGTTGTGGACAAATTCACCTATCTTGGCAGCACCGTGTCACAAGCTGCCACAATCGATGACGAAGTGAATGCAAGAATCTCCAAGGCCAGTGCAGCCTTTGGCAGACTGTACAAGAATGTATGGGACAGAACTGGAATAAGCCTGCAAACAAAGCTAAAAGTCTACAAAGCAGTTGTATTATCCACACTGCTATATGCTTGTGAAACCTGGACTGTTTATCAGCGACACGCTAGGAAATTAAACCACTTCCACACAGTCTGCCTAAGGAAGCTACTGAAGATTAAATGGCAAGACAAGATTCCAGACACTGAAGTCCTAGAAAGAGCATCCATGCCCAGTATCCACACTCTACTGATGAAGAATCAGATTCGCTGGGCTGGTCACTTGACTCGCATGCCAGATCACAGGCTCCCTAAACGAATTTTCTACAGTGAACTGCGTTGTGGTAAACGCTCCCAAGGTGGCCAGAGGAAACGTTTTAAAGACACTCTGAAAATTTCACTGAATGCTTTTGGAATTCATCATGACACCTGGGAAATTCGTGGCGTGCATCATTGCACAAAGGTGCAGTCATATGTGAGGCAACCAGGACTGCAAGAGCTGTGAAGAAAAGGCAGGACAGAAAAACCACTGCAGGAAATCCTCCTCCAGAGACGGCAAGCATTCTTTGCCCACATTGTCAAAGAACATTTCGAGCCAAAATAGGCCTTATCAGCCATCTTAGAACCCACGGCTCCACACCTTCAACCCCACTGGATGAAATGAATGGTCATCATCATTCTTGATGGACAAACAACAACAACATTTGTACATCTATCTCCTGCAGCGCTTAGATCATCTCTGTCTCAACATCTGTTTTTGTATATCTACCTCTTGCAGTACTTAGATCACCTCCGTCTCAACATCTGTATTTGTACATCTACCTCCTGTAGTACTTAGATCACCTCCGTCTCAACATCTGTATTTGTACATCTATCTCCTGCAGCGCTTAGATCATCTCTGTCTCAACATCTGTTTTTGTATATCT
This sequence comes from Cepaea hortensis, assembly GCA_963921405.1. Classification (NCBI taxonomy): domain Eukaryota; kingdom Metazoa; phylum Mollusca; class Gastropoda; order Stylommatophora; family Helicidae; genus Cepaea; species Cepaea hortensis. Next base: position 404,355,487 of record OY992876.1, read on the forward strand.
ACCTCTTGCAGTACTTAGATCACCTCCGTCTCAACATCTGTATTTGTACATCTACCTCCTGTAGTACTTAGATCACCTCCGTCTCAACATCTGTATTTGTACATCTATCTCCTGCAGCGCTTAGATCATCTCTGTCTCAACATCTGTTTTTGTATATCTACCTCTTGCAGTACTTAGATCACCCCTGTCTCAACATCTGTATTTGTACATCTGCCTCATGCAACCGTTCTCCGTGTCATCATCTGTGGAAAAAAACAACAACAACACACATACACACACACACGCGCGCGCGCGCGCATGCGCGAACACGCACAAAACAGTGAAGTTTTTACAAGAGACAACACTGCAGATATAGAAAATAAATTTCAAGCCAACGAAAGAATAATAATAAGAAAAACAATAACAAGAGGCATAATAATAATAATAATAATAATAATAATAATAATAATAATAATAATAATAATAATAATAATCCGGTACGCCGATGCCGGTGTAGCGCGTTCAACCCCTCCACCTGTCCGTTGCACTAAAATGTTGACTTGGGAAGTAAATTACAAGCACCTGCGAAGTTGAAGTGGGCTCGCCTGATGGCGAGGGACAGTGGTAATAGGGAAAACTATTCCACACGCAAAAATCAGTCCGGTGCACTAGCAATGGTAGCCCGCGTATAGACTACGCTTGAGTTGACAGCAAGCGAGTGCAAAAAGCAAATAATAATAATAATAATAATAATAATAATAATAATAATAATGAAGAGGAGAAGGAGGAAAGGAAGAACTTTTAAATCAAATGTGCAGGAAGCAGCTTGTCGTGAAGAAACTTGCCGGTCGTCGCCTCTTCAACAACACATAACAGCAGTTGATCTAGGAATGAATAATGCGTACTTTATTTTTGCGCGTAGCCTCATGAGACGCGGATTGTGGGACGTTCCATCCGGTAGGAAATGGGGAGCATGATATACATTTCATGATTGCGTGACACACGCGGAAACCGAAACTCCCCATATACAATGAAATCAGACGGTATATCGAAATGTTGCCTCAAAGGCTTTAACAGCATATAAAGTATTATGTTAAATTATAATTATAATGATGATGACGATAATGGTGATGACATCGCTACTATTACTGCAACTGCAGTTTACATACATCTCCAGCCCTAAATTAGATGTTCTTCCTGGAACAAATGTTGCCAATTCTTTGGTTTATATGCATTTAAAACCCTATATTAGATGTTCTTCCTGAGATAAATGTTGCTAATTTCCAGCCCTAAAGTAGATGTTTTTCATGAGACGAATGTTGCGAATGCCTTGGACCACCAGAGTAATTAACAACAATTTGCCTGGAAGTGGATAATGGAAGTAGAACATTAAATACAGCTCTACGAAAGGGACAAACAACATTCTTTGGTCAAATAATGAGACGAGAAGCAATGAGGAAACATCGTGACAACTGGAAAGTCAGTGGGAGAAGAGGCCGGGACAGATGAAAGAAATGATGAATGATAGCTGAGATGGTGGCATGGAAAAATATCATCAGCAGAGTTGGTCCAGAGCACCACGATTAGTGGAGAGACATGGAAGCCTACGCCAGCTGACAGGACATCTGATGACGTTAATGATCAGATGTTCAAATTGCCATTCTTGTAAATAGCCCTTAACTGTGTCCAGTGCTTCATGAAGGGGGTGTTCCGTGTCTGCAGCCACTCGGAAATATGATTTAACCTGCAGCACCTTGAGCCTGTCTGCATTCGTGGGAAAGGTTAGAATGTAGGCCTATCCCCATACACACTACTGGCGTGTCCCTTGTGCATCCAAGTATCACTTGCATAACTGCATGCGCTCTAGTTTCACCAGCTGATTCTTTGACAATGTGAGCAGTCCCAATCCATACACAGTTACCGAGAGAATCAAATGTTGAAATAGTAATAACGACATTATTTGCTTCATGCCCATTGCTGCCATGACCTTCAGCGCACCGAGTTCTCATAAGAGCTGCTTCCACGTGATCCTCGAATGACAGGCTTCTGTCGAATGTGATTCTCAGGTATCTCAGTTTACCGTTTATAGTAAGACTTGGAACGTTAACTTTAACAATATTATTGTCCAGAGAGCACCATAACACAGACATCGTATCGATCACTTTGTTTATTGTCTCCTGCAATTCTTGCGATATTTGCATCCTCTCTCTTCCCTGCCTATATGCAAGGGCATCATCTGCAAATCTCAGTATTCTCCAAATCCCTGGTGCTTCAATGCTCGCAATCTTGCCTGTGAACACATTGAACAGCACAGACGACATTGCAGATACTTGTGGTAATCCCGGGGTAATAATGCACGCCTCCGAGATGTTGATGATGATGATGGTGTGAATAACTGGTTTTCTGAGAGCTAATTACTGAAAAATCGTGTACACTGTTTAGGGATGTGGAACCACTATTAGCGTTAAAGGGACCGAAACGGGAGAAATATCAATTGATACAGTACAAACACCAACAGAAAGCAAACAAAACGGTGAATTATCTCCCTTGAGTTAATAAATGCATGAATAAATAATAGTTAGCATTAGCACTTGGCTGAGCACAGACAGCAACTGTCCCATGCTTAGATTCAGTCCTGTCATTACATGAAGCCGCCTAGGGCAGTCTTCTCTGCATGGCACATTGTACTGTACAGCTTTGTGGGACACAATTATGAACACATTAGTTAGCAAGTTATATCCCTTAGTTATAGCAGAGTAAGCTAGCGACAATATTGCAGTACAGATAGATAGACAGAGGAAGACAGCGTGAGAACATTCTTGTATCATGCCACAGAAGGGAGTCAACACACGAAATGACCCATGCCGTCGGGTATGGAAATTTGTGGAGAGTCATGATCGCCCACGTAAGCCGGCAGAGCACTGGATAATGATGATGATATTGCAATAACTATGCTCTTTTAAATTGGGAAAAGGTTTTGCTTCTTTCACCTATTTAGGGATTTTGTTTTATATATTCGGTCTATGTAATTACCTATCTGCAAGCATAGCTGATGATTGCTTTATATTTGTTGGAAAGGAAGAATCCAATATCGTTGTGGAGGTTTCGTTTGCGCCTAATGTGACATCACATCATCGTGTGCCATGCCGACAAGTGAAGGCGGTCATGTTTCGCCATTTTACACGGTTCTCAGAGTGGGCCAGAGATGTGGATCAGCTCCGTGTTCTTGTCTCGACCATACCACGTGTCCAAGCCATCTAGATATTTACATTTCGGCATTTCCCTTGTTCTTTTCCCATCAATCTCGCGAATTGTCACCAAGTTCTTTAGTTTATTTCTTTTCATAACGTGTCGAAACAATTTTGACTCTCTACATCTAATTTCTCTAATTAATTTATGGTTTTCAGCTGTTTCTTGCAGGACTTGCTCATTGGTTTTTCTGTCTGTCCTTGGTATTCTTTGCATTTCCCCCAGAAACCGTATTCCCACTTTCACTAGATCAGTGGTTCTCAACCGGCGGGAAATTCCCCCCCCCCCTTCCCATGCGAATGACACACTGGGACTTGAGACCTGATGAGGCGGCTCTGTCCCCTGGGGAACAAGGAGTCCTTATTTAAAAACAACAACAACAACACCATGTATACGCAAGCACGTTTGTATGTTATGTCGATCGACATCCCGGCACATTGGGTGATTCCCATGCTTGTTGGGTCCTCCGATGGATGTATGTGTAAAACACATACAGCTTGTAATCGGAACCAAACTCATATAACGCAGTGACAATGAGGAGAATAGAAAGTTAAAGTGATAGATAGACAGGCAGACAGACAAATAGATAGATAGATAGATAGATAGATAGATAGATAGATAGATAGATAGATAGATAGATAGATAGATAGATAGATAGATAGATAGATAGATAGATAGATAGATAGACAGACAGTCGATCAGGCGGATGGACATACATACATACATACAGACAGACAGACAGACAGATAGATAGATAGATAGATAGATAGATAGATAGATAGATAGATAGATAGATAGATAGACAGTCGATCGGGCGGATGGACAGACAGACAGACAGACAGATATATAGATATATAGATAGATAGATAGATAGATAGATAGATAGATAGATAGATAGATAGATAGATAGATAGACAGTCGATCGGGCGGATGGACAGACAGACAGACAGATAGATAGATAGATAGATAGATATATAGATAGATAGATAGATAGATAGATCGATAGATAGACAGTCGATCGGGCTGATGGACAGACAGACAGATAGATAGATAGATAGATAGATAGATAGATAGATAGATAGACAGTCGATCGGGCGGATGGACATACATACATACATACATACATACATACATACATACATACATACATACATACATACAGACAGACAGACAGACAGATAGATAGATAGATAGATAGATAGATAGATAGATAGATAGATAGATAGATAGATAGATAGATAGACAGTCGATCGGGCGGATGGACAGACAGACAGACAGACAGATATATAGATATATAGATAGATAGATAGATAGATAGATAGATAGATAGATAGATAGATAGACAGTCGATCGGGCGGATGGACAGACAGACAGACAGATAGATAGATAGATAGATAGATAGATAGATAGATAGATAGATAGATAGATAGATAGATAGATAGATAGATAGATAGACAGTCGATCGGGCTGATGGACAGACAGACAGATAGATAGATAGATAGATAGATAGATAGATAGATAGATAGATAGATAGATAGATAGATAGATAGATAGATAGATAGATAGAGAAGAGAGGGAGATGGCGCGGGGGCGGGATTTGCACCCCAATGTTTCATGGGGTGAAGAACGACAACAGACAGAGCAAATGAATTGAATATATGGAAGCCACGACCCCCGTCATGACTTACAGCTTCATGTAAGGCGATGCGGTAAAATAAACACCATTAGAGAATTAACAAACTGCGCTCGTCTCCGCAGACCACAATAAATAAATAACCCCATAAATAACATTTCGCCTGATTGACCGAGCCAAGGAAACCCTGGCCAGGTGCTGATGGAGGCGGTTGCTGCCCTTGGTCGGCTGCTAGTCGTCTGTTGTTGTTTTGTTGTCCGTTGGTCGGGGCTGGGTGAGCAAACAGATGCCACAACAACCTGCAGCGGCTTGACACAGGTGGATCTTAACGCCTTCTGCACGTAAGTACACTACAGTTTATACTGTCATGTTACGTGCAGTTAATATTTGTTGAATACAAGTAGCCGAAGCGTGTTAATTTATGTCCATTGCTTACACTTACATAACGTTTGTCGTTTCAGTATTTGAATGTTATTTTTTTTTTTTGTCAAATCACAATGATGAGTGTTATTATTAGTACTGTTAGTAGTTATTAGTAGTGTTAGACTGTTAGTGTTGTTAGTCACAGTTTTGTTTTGTTAATTCGCTCAATGCACGGTACACAATCGCATTTATGTGGACGTTACGTTATGTGCATTTTACTGACAGACACTTAGATTGGTGTTTGCGACAAATTAATAATAATTATTATTTTTATTATTTTTTTTTTGGATTATATTATTATTATTAGCAATTTTGGTCAATATTTAAAAATTGGGGTTTTACTTATGAAATCTTACCAGTTAGATAGAGCTTGACAAGACGAATCCAAGGTATCTTAACGAAGAGTGTGCGTTAATTCCAAGCGGAGTTATGAATTTTCTGGTGACGTAATTTAATACCAGGAAGTGCAATGATGAATTAACAGATTAGTCAGTATTTATCGCGGCCCTAAGATTGGAAGCTGAGAAATTCTGCCTTCTATTACCGTGGCTTGTTTATTTGTAAATGGACAACGTTGTGCCATATATCATTGCGTCCGGGGCGGCGAGGCCTATCTTGACGTATATTTTTTTTTTTTATAGGATGTACGGACATCCACCTGATCACTTCTTCTTAGCCTTCACTCTCAGACCACCTTCACAAAATAAGAATATACTCCAGAAAAGCATCGCACAAAGCACGAGAGTCTCCGTGTCTCAGAGAAAAATGCACTTGACTTTTATGACTTTTCAATAGGATATGCTGTTACCTAATTAACAGTTAAAAATAGCTGCCCAGTTATATTAATTAAATGTCATGTGAAATGTTCGTCATTAGTGAAAGAACAATTCATGAAAATATATCATATTTACGTTTAAGTTCCCGCTAATCACTGGTATCATGAAGGGTAATAGACTACAATGGCTGGGGCATATAGAAAGAATGGAAGATAATAGGGATACAAAACTCGCTTACACTCACTGACTCAGGAAATAAATGACCGTAGACCCCGAGGTAGACCAAGAAGACGGTGGAGACATAATATATACACAGACCTACAAGCACTTGGAATCAATGACTAGCAAGAGAAGGTCAACCAGAGAGACGAATGGAGACGGATTGCAAGATTGTATCTGCAGCAAAGAACCTCAATGGCTTGGAACGCTGAAGAAGAAGAAGAAGAAGAAGAAGAAGAAGATATTATATTGTCTTAATGTCCTAACTGCATTAATGTAAGTAAGTAAGTTTGCAACTGCTGCATAAATTAAGCAGCAGTTAATTAATTATTAAAATATTAAATAATAAAAATTAAAATATTAAATAATTAACTGTTCACTAAAAATTGATTTCTACTTCTGCTCTACAAAATAATTACAGCACACTGTTCTGTATCTAATAATTAATTAATAGTCAGCAATTAAAAATTACATACTAACTTATTTAAAACATATAACTTATTTTGCAGTACTGTATTTAAATTTAAATAATTAAGTGCTGCAGTGCAGCTTAGAAAAAAAGTACTCCTTACTTAACAGATTAACACCTTACAAGTTTACAGACGGGTCTGAAAACTGGCTTTCAAAATTATTTTCAATCATGTAAAATGCTGAAATATTATGCAAGTACACAGATACATTACTGCTACACATGACACTTGTATTCTGTTTAATGTTAGTACTTAAATTACCAGTTCTAATTGCAAATAAATACAGGTCCGCAATAGTTTATTGTATGGGCGCTGCAATCTTCAATTTTGAGTACAGTATGGCGGCCGTGGCCATGTCACTAAATATTTTGTCCTGAACGTCTGCAAACACCTGCAATGTTGAAACTCTTCATATTTATGTAAAATTGAACGGGGGATTCAAATATGCAAGAAAAAATGAATTAATCTTTCACACACAGGAGTTATAAGACGAATTACCTTACTAATCGTGAACAGAACCAAATAAAATCCAGATAAATCGTTTTTTTGCCTCAATATAAATTCCCGCCTAGCAGAACAGCCAATGCTGAATATATTAGAATAACTTCCCCTGTCATCGTACCACACTGCTGTCGTTTAATTAATTTTTATCCGCACAGGGTCCATCCGGAAGTGATCGTTCGACGGCTCGACAAAAAGTTCGCGAAAGTACAAAAATAAAAATTGGAGAGCTCAGGAAAGGGCGATAATTCTGAAATTGCTATTATTATCATCCAGTAGGGTGTTCGGTGTAGAATATTATTATTATTATTTATTACCCTCATAACGCCCGTACCTTGGTGAAATTTTCAGAAATGTTTTAATTTTATAAAAACTACACAGCTAAATAATAATATTATTAATAGTATTAAATATTATTAACAGTAGTAACAGTGAATAGAAGCTGAAATATGATTTTCAATTGTACCTCATTCAAGTCTGTATGTCAGTTCTAATCCGAGATTCAAGCTTTTATCAGTGTTTCTAATAATTATAATATATTCTCTCTGTCATTCCCTAGATAGATGTCCTGTCCTGTATTTGTTAGAAGCAGTGTTGTTGTCTTGTGTAAATTAATTAAGAGGTTCTTTTTTGGTGTGTGACTAAGTTTGGTCACCGATCAGTATGACCACAAGGAAGATGGAAAAGCAAAGGCAAGTTACCTTCGTCACAGATACCTAGACAACTAAATTAAAGCCCTGTAACTGTAGCAGATGTAGCAATAGTAATAGTGTTAATGGTAATTATATAATATGTGTGTAGTTGCATAGATTCTTTACATAGAACAAATTGTAATAGAAGGGAGAAAGAAGGAAACATTTAGTTTTATAAAAAATTTATGTTGGATAGAACTAACAATTCAAATGGTCTGGCCATGTAACTAGGTTACCAACTAACAGTATACCACAACAAGCAGTGATGTATTGTACACCATTGCCTGTTGTGGTATACTGTTAGTTGGTAATTTGATAAGTTAGTAATTTGATAGTTGATAAATTTCCTAAACTTCTTATTCTTCCATTTGGTCTGTACAATGTACAGACCAAATGGAAGAAGAAGAAGTTTAGGAAATTTCATCATGTCAGGCACCAAGGCTAGAAAATAATTTCTATTGAATTATGTCAGGCAAATTTAGCATTATCGTTAGCATTATCATTGTCCATCGCACTGGTGTACATCACAGCGAAAGCCCTAGTGAGTCAGTCAGTGGTTGTTCGTAAATCACTTGATAGTGATTGATTTAGCTTCTCTTGCATTGTCTTCGAGTATACAGGATGTTTGTAAAGTCTCACTACACTTTGTATGTAGAACAATTTTGAAAAATTAAGTACATGACACCCTGTATATGCTAGCAGTAAAAAATGTTGCCACCAAAATGGACCTAAGTAGTGACACAGTGGCTTGAATATTTCCGAAATAACCGACACAGTGGTCATTTTAATCTGCTTATTCTGCATTAGTTATAAATTGAGGTAATCAGTCAAAGTCTGACCCCAAACACCTACGAATAGACAATGCTTTAAAGGGGAGGAATCCATGTATTTAATTAAATTAATATGTTTGCTGAGAATTGGAAGCATTGCTGCTATATTAAAATAAAAAAAGTTAGTTGCATATCTTTTACGGGATGTTGCAGTCAACTTCAGCATTTATTGGCTGTTTGTGATTTGCTAGTTAATTTTATTTTTAGTAGTTTGTCATTAGCCGGTCTCCGTGGCTAAGGGCTTGCGGACGCGATTCGTGAGCCCGCTTACCTGCGTTCAAAACACAGCTGCGATCGGTTTGGCAGCAGACCGTGTCGCGCTGGGTTTTAACATGTTGGTATGTGAGCCATTCTTTCAGAAAGCATACTATGGCAAACTACTGAATGTAAACTTACCAAGACATCAGCAACAGCACTAAAGTGCAGGTGTTGACAGCGATGTCCTGTAAACAGGATATGAAAAAAAAAAAAGTTTGTTATTGCTTTCTGAACTGCCGATGCCCCATACCATTGAAATCAATGCAAAGAGATCAGCTATATTGAAGGAGTGTTGTGTCGTGTTGTTGTTTGTCCATTAAGAATGATGATGACATTCATTTCATCCAGTGGGGTTGAAAGTATGGAGCCGTGAGTTCTAAGATAGCTGATAAGGCTTATTTTCGCTCAAAATGTTCTTTGACAATGTGGGCAAAGAATGCTTGACTTTCCAGGAGGAGGATCTCCTGCAGTGGTTTTTCTGTCCAACCTTTTCTTCACAGCTCTTGCAGTCCTGGTTGCTTCACAAGTGACTGCACCCTTGTGTAATGATGTACGCCACGAATTTCGGTCTTTGGCAGCAGTCTCCCAGGTGTCAAGATGAACTCCAAAAGCTTTCAGTGAGATTTTCAGAATGTCTTTTAAGCGTTTCCTCTGGCCACATTGGGAGCGTTTACCACAACGCAGGTCGCCATAAAAAATTTGTTTAGGGAGCCTGTGATCTGGCATGCAAGTCAAGTGACCAGCCCAGCGAATCCGATTCTTCATTAGTAGAGTGTGGCTACTGGGAATTGACACTCTTTCTAGAACTTCAGTGTCTGGGATCTTGTCTTGTTATTTAATCTTCATTAGCTTCCTAAGGCAGACTGTGTGGAAGTGGTTTAATTTCCTAGTGTGTCGCTGATAAACAGTCCAGGTTTCACAAGCATATAGCAGTGTGGATAATACAACTGCTTTATAGACTTTCAGTTTTGTTTGCAGGCTTATTCCATTTCTGTCCCATACATTCTTGTACAGTCTGCCAAAGGCCGTGCTGGCCTTGGAGATTCTTGCATTCACTTCGTCATCAATTGTGGCAGCTTGTGACACAGTTCTTCCAAGATAGGTGAACTTGTCCACAACATTTAGTCTATGACCATTCACCTTGATATTCGGCATGGTGTGATTATTCCCTGGAGTCGGCTGGTACATAACTACAGTCTTCTCCAAATTGATATTGAGCCCAAAGTTGGCACAGGCATGTGAGAAAGCTGAAACATTATGTTGCATGTCTGCCTCTGAGTTGGCATATAGAGCGCAATCATTAGCAAACAGCAGCTCTCTGACGGTGTCACTGCTAGTTTTGGTTTTAGCTTTCAGCCTTCAGAGATTGAACAACTTTCCATTCATGCGGTAGTTGATGTCTATTCGAATGTCATTGTTCTCGAAGGTATTCATCAGCATAGCTGAAAACATGAGGCTGAACAGTGTTGGTGCCAGGACACATCCTTGCTTCACTCCATTGGTGACAGGAAAGGGCTGAATGGTCTCGAGGTATGGTGTCCACCTCGAGTGCTGGAGGTCCCGGGTTCAAGTCCCGTTAACGGCCGTGAATTTTTCACATTGATTTCTAGTAACAAAATTTCTTCTGGTCTCTAGGTAGTGAGATTGGATGCCCGTGTGTATTGTTGCGCATGCAAAAAATCCCTTGGCAGTTGGAAATCGATAAAGAATAGCCTAACGGCGCTGTCCGGGCAAAATTTTGAGTTAAAAATCTACCCAAAGTATTTCAGGATCCTCGCCGGTGCTACGGAGTTCATGCCCTGAGCTCAGTTTCTCCTGACTCAGACTTAAATTAGGAGTAGAACGGAGCACTTATGTGTTACACCCGTATGCTGTGATGTTGACCCGTCGACTAAACTAAACTAAACAGGAAAGGGCACATACAGTTCACCATTTTCCTGTACTCTTGCCTGCATACCATCATTGAAGGAGTAAATACAAGTTAACTATCAAAATTTTTGGCAAAGTTCCATATTTCTTACCATTCTCACATTCAAAATATACCATTTTGGGGATGCGGGGGGGGGGGGGGAGATTTCCCATAGATGCTTTATCATAGATGACAATTAACAAAAGACAGTGGAAATATTGACTCACTTAAAGGACAAAGCTCAACAAATGGGGCTAGTTATCAACCAAGATAAGAAAGAATATATGGTAATTTCAAGAAGAGAAAGAACGGCTAAAAATCTGGCCACATACAAATAGATAATATGACCATTAAAAGAACGGAAACATACAAATACCTGGGTACAATCTTCAACTGCTCCAACATAATAAGGGAAGAAATACAAACTAGAATCGACTCTGGAAATAAGATATACTATGCACTACAACATCTGCTAAAATCAAAGGCGCTATCTCGTAACACCAAGATCACAATTTACAAAACACTGATCAGACCAATTGTGCTGTATGGCTCTGAAACTGGAGTACAGCTAAAGGAGACGAAGCCTTGTTACAAACCTTTGAGAACAAAGTCTTAAGACGCATCTTTAGGGATACACACAGTGGAGAGTGGAAAAGAAGAAGCAACAAAGACATTTATGATCTGTTTGTCCCCGCTAATCACTGGTATCAGGCAGGCTAATAGACTGCAATGGCTGGGGCATATAGAAAGAATAGAAGATAATAGGGAAACAAAACTCGCTTACACTCAAGAAATAAATGACCGTAGACCCCGAGGTAGACCAAGAAGACGGAGAGATAATATACATACAGACCTACAAGCACTTGGAATCAACGACTGGCAAGAGAAGGTCTACCAGAGAGACGAATGGAGAGTGCTTGTGTCTGCAGCAAAGAACCTCAGTGGCTCGGAATGCTGAAGAAGAAGAAGAAGAAGAAGAAGAAGAAGAAGAAGAAGAAGAAGAAGAAGAAGAAGAAGAAGAAGAAGATAGATGCTTTAGACCAGTGGTTCTCAACAGGTGGGGAATTTTCCCCCTCCCACCTGGGGGGGGGGGGGGGAGGGGGGGGCTGATTTAGGGTTTCCAGAGGGGGGGGGGGGAGAATTAAGATTTTTTCAAAATCGCGTTCATACAAGAACAGGTTACTTGATATTGTTTTTCCCCTCCATACTTTATGGTTCTGTACTTCTCGTCCTTCTGAAATTCGTTTTAAAACGGAAGTAGACCCGCAAATCACATTTTATGTAGACGTCTAGACTTGTTCTAGTATGTGTTATTTAATTTAGCTTCCATTTTTACGTACACTGTGTAGGGTCGGGGGTGGGGGGATATATAGGGAGGAAATATGAAAGGAGGGAATGATATTCTGAAAATATGGTGAAGGGGTGCATGAGCCAAAAAAGGTTGAAAACCACTGCTTTAGACTTGCTCACTGATCTTCCATGTCAGGAGTATAACCATGTTAGCAATTTCAGTTTTAGTGAACAATTGTTTATAATAGCAAGGCATGAATTTCTTGAACTCGAAAGCAAACAAATTATTTACTGTGTAGTTTAACTGGACTTTTGTTTCTTCTCTGTATCCATTTTCTTTTATATTCTTGGCAACTTTTACTCAGAATTAATTCATACATTAATATGTGTTCTTTAAATTACCCGGAAGACAACAATGATATCATTGGATAATTATTTGTCAGATCTGTCCATCAGTGCTGGTTTCATAATGAAAACAAACAACAACAAATTGGCAGCTTGTAAATTATCTTATTGTAACATGAATTTGTTGTTTATGATGATGAATTATGTGTTACTGTTGACGACAGTGGCGTTGTTGCTGGTGTTTGTGATGGTATAGTTATTCTAATAGTACGTTTTATTTAGTTTCCTTAATTAGTCAAAGCCATAGTTGACTTTATTCAAATTATAACCATTACTGACTTCTAGTAACTGAGATCATTGTTTTCACACAACCATTGGCTTTGTTGTTTTTGCATCACTCATTGGTCGGTGCTGGCTCCAGTGTTGAAGAGGTTATGGAGGCAATTCGTAATCCCGCATACCCCATTTGAAACACAGCTATTGGCAGTTTGGCAGTAGACTGACTGCCTTGTGTTGAGTTTTTACGAAATGGTATGGATGCCGGTCATTCATAAAGCAATGGCAGACTGCTGAACGTAAACTTACCAAGAGATCACAACAGCAAGAAATGCTGGGGTTGACTGCAATGTCTTGTAAAGGATATGCAACTAACTTTAACATTGGTCAGTGTGATATTGACCACATCACCCATCCTGTGCTGTTCAGTTTACAAAAAGGGACTAGAACCATAAAATTCAGACCTCAGGACTGGAAAGGGAATTTTTTTTTAACTTCTACTTTATTATAACTAATTGGTCAGTAATTCAAAAATGTAGAGACGTAAGTGATACTATGGGCATAGATACTATATATTTTACAAGCCTTTTTGTATTGGATGCTCTGTTTTAACATAAATGTTCAAGTGTTCTATATTATCAGATGTCACATTTTTACTGATTGAATGATAGTAGTAAAGCCTGTGCTAAAATGTCACAAAATCCTCCCTATAAATACCTCTCATCTCATTGATAACTTGATGTTAAAAATTCCAGATTGTCCCACCCAAAAGATGAACAACATTTATCTGTGTGAGTGAGTCATAGGCAATCAAATATTGATCTAGTGACATTTTAAACCACAGCATCATTTGCGTGACACATTTACAGCATCGTACAGTCACAGCCTGGGTCTGAAGCTCTGTTTGAACTGAGCTTAACAATTTGTGATTGATTTTCCAATATTTATCAGACATTAGAGTTAAGAGGGAACTGGTGGAAGTTATTGAAATGTGATAATTAGACACATCAGACAAGTTCTTATGGTAGTTTCTGAAGCACATCTCACTATATGAGTTGACCAGATGTCTGTAACTTCAGTCGGCATTGTAGCGAAGGGATTACAAATACAATTCGTAAACCCGCATACCGCATTTGAAACACAGCTATGGGCAATTTGGAAGCAGACTGCCTTGTTTTGATTTTTAATAGTGGTACGAGCGTCAGTAATTCATAAAGCAATGGCAATCTACTGAAGGTAAAGTTGCCAAGAAATCACAAGTAGTAAAAAAAAAATGCTGGGTTTGACTGCCATATCCTGTAAAGGCTTGGTGTTTTGCTTCAGAGCTTGCTTGCTTCTAAATTGTGTAAGGCTGATTTGTTTTTTTATTCTACTTGCTTTGAACTCGTAGTCCATACACACTACTTTTATTAGTGCTGGACTGAGTTTTGCGTGTGGATTAACTTTCCCTATTAACAATGTCTCTCACCACTTAGAACCCACTTAGAATTCAGAGGTACTAATAATTTACGTGCCCAAGTCAAGGACGAAAGGTCAAAATTTTAGTCCATCTGTCCAGTGTAGGGGTTGAACCCGCTTCCTCAGCATCAGCACACTGGATGTTTAAGAACAAGCGCTCTTATCCATTCGGCCATGCTGACCTACACGACTGATTTTGAAATGTGTTCACTAGCCCTAGGCCACAGCTTCTGCTGACTTTAGGACAGTGGTTCTCAATCTTTTTTGGCCCGTGCCCCCAACATTTTTTGGCCCATGCCCCCCACATTTTTTGGCCCATGCCCCCCTTCACCATATTTTCAGAACGTCATTCCCCCCCCCCTTCCTATAAAAAATTTGCCCCCCCCCCTCACCGTATTTTCAGAACGTCATTCCCCTCCCCCCCTTTCATATTTCCTATCTAAAAATCCCCCCACCCCTACACAGTATACGTAAAAATGTAAGGTAAATTTAATAGCACATACTAAAACAAGTCTAGACATCCACATAAAACATGATTTGTGGGTCTACTGACTTTATAAAATTAATTTTAGAAGGATGAGACGTACTTAACTGTAAAGTATGAAGGGAAAAACGATATCAAGTAATCGGTTCTTGTATTAACGCAATCTGGAAATGGTCTTCATCCCCCCCCCCCCCCTGGAAACCCTAAAATTCCCACCGGTTGAGAACCACTGCTTAAGGATCACTAAGACATAACAGCAGTTTCCATCAGGGCAAAATACTTATAAGAAAGCACCAAGCAGACCTACCCATGAAAATACTTCTGAGTCCACTCTTTACCCAGTAACATGGCAAAAGGCCAGCGATACCCTGTAAATCAGTTTTGTCAACCGGTGGTTACCTATGGACATGAATATAGGGAAGTGAAAAAAACTCAGAAAGTTGCCCAGAGGATCATGGATCCAGGTCTGCATAGATGGTTCAGCAGCAAATACTATTTAAAAGGAAGCTGCAGAAATCCATATCTCATATCTTGGCAGTCACTCTAAGACCCCTGCTGTCCCTAATCTATCAGTCTCTAACATCACAGCAACATGTATCCTCTTCTGTCGTCTGTTTGTCCACCATGCCAACCCAAACATTAATTGTGTGTTCTCAGAGACACCCTTACTGGCATACAGGCCAGACAGGAACTATAGAGTTGTACTAGTTACACTAGAGTACATTGTGTTCTCAGATACACCCTTACTGGCATACAGACTAGGCAGGAACCTTAGAGCTGTACTAGTTACAATAGAATACAGGGATCCCCCGGGAAGGTTAACCCGGTCAACAAATGCCCGCAGAAGTCGGATGTGTCGGCCTAACGGCGCAAGAACGCAGCTCTTCTGTAAACAGGCACAACGCAATCACGTCCGAAAAAAAACTCCGGATGAACAAAGAAGAAGAATACAGGGATCATCTTCATTATCACAGATAGGCACTATGGCTTACCTCAGAAATTGATGTAAGTAAGACCTGTCCTTTTGAACTACAAAGCCATTTTTCCTAAATGCAGATTTAACATCAAAGGGGGCTTATTTTTTGCATGAACTGCAGCATCATCTCTGTCATAATTTGCAAAAAGTATCATAGAAATTTCTTTAGTAGATAGATTCCTACAACACCTCCTCAATATCAGTAACAACACCCACAGTCTTGTTTCCACTCACGTCAACAGCACTGATCACTGTGGGGTTTCAGATTACAACCTCTGATCATGCTCGTGGAATGAAAGACACCGTGCCACGGTTGAAAACCATTTTATCTTCTTCATAGAATGCTTATCATTACATAATCCAGCACAGCTCTTGGTATTATTTCCCTCTGTCACTTTTTACATTGTCATTTTACCAGTTGTCTCTCATCTCATGGCTGTATATTGTGGTTTTGTTCATCCCTTTCTCATCCTTGACTGTTCCAATGCATGATGTAATCTTCAGTGTCTCCGCTTGTCATGACTAGTAAGAATGTAGCGTTGTCATTTACTGGGCGTATATATGTAGATGTCAATGTTCCTCTCTGTTCCTGTAGATTCTTCAGAAGTAAAGTAGCATGCCTGAAGTACTCTTGTACATATACCATCACACTATTTCTTTCTTGTTCTTGATGTGTGGAGTGAGATATAAGCAGCAGTGAGAGAAGCGGGATGAATACTGTTAACATTATACAGTATACTTGCCACAGTATACTTATTATCCTTGCTGTCTAAATTACACATGGGTTTATGATTTATATCATACGACAACAAATAATATAAGCAACATCAGCTTCATGAGGTTACCTTCTTACAGAGAATAGTAGAGAGTCATGTTTGTCAATGTCTGCCCCAGACCATTCACATGAAGAAAATGAAGCTATGCTATCCAGGTTAACAAATGGAAGGTCTTGTATGCATGTTGCCCATCTGTAAAATCCTTCTGGAAGGCTGAATAAACCATTGCACTGATTAATTTTTAATCATTGAACACCTTCCCAACAAAAGAATATATATAGCATGTATGATTCTGGTATGCACACATTGGAATCCTGACTGGTGCTATGGAGTTTGTGCAATGAAGATGATCCTATGATTCTTGTATTAAGTCAATCAGAAATAATCAACCAGTACCTTCCTGTCCAATATGGCGGATAGACGGTTGAGCTGTTAAGGCATCTGGAGTGTTTTTGCCTCTGGCTGTGGCCTGCTTATGCAGATTCCTCATGTTGGACTAGTAGTACATGGTTCCGTCGCCCAGCTACTGAGTTAAGTGTTTGGAGCGATACTGTGAGCTGTGGATTTCATGTGGAATGCTTTTACATCTGTCCGTGGTTGTTTGTATTGTGAACTGCATGTTCAGAAAATAGCGGTGGCTGGTTGCTGAACTAGCTAGTTTCGCATTATGCAGTAATGTATGTGAAGCTGCCGCTTCTATTGACAATGAACTGTAATTTTCGTGACAGACTGTTGTGTTGGCATTCTGTCAGTGGCCTTATGTACGTACTTGCCTGTGTGTGGTGTTGGTTTGTTGGTACTGCTGTTTGTTCCACTTGACACATGGGGCAGAGAGGAGCATTTTGTGTGATATTCACTGGCACAGGAATGTAGCATTATGGGGGGGGGGGGGTGTTGATCCTTTGCTGTGAAGTTGGAACCGCGACTAAGGACTAATGATGAAATCAATCAGTACTTTGTGACCCTTTTTACAACCCCCCTCCCCACCCACCCAAACACACGCACACCACACACACACACATCACCACCACCACCACCCGCCTTCCTCGGCTCATCTGGAGATAAGCATCCCTGACCCTGATTATATCTTTATCGTTTATGGGAAGACCAATTCAATATATCCAGGCCATTAACATGATGTTTTGTTTTCCAGAAATATGAGCCTATTTTCCACGTATGCTTCCTGTGCCATTCTGGCCCATAATTAATTCATGGTCTCTGTTGGCCACTCTGAGCTTTATGTACTCGCCCTCCCATGGCTAGTTGTATCGCTCTCGTGGGTGTTTTATCTGGTCTAGCTTGGTGTTTATCATATGTACTTTGTCTTCTACTTCCTTCATCTACGACATGTATTGTTGTGTTGCCTTTGATAATGTGACATTTCACCCTTTTGTGTGGATCCTAGCTGGTATTGCCATTGATGACTTTAATTTCCATTTTATTACTGCATTTTTGGGTATTTAATGATAACCATTTCTGTGTGTACATAACATTCATGTGATGTCCCTGATTATATTTTTATCAGTGTTGATTGCAAATTCTGTATGAGTGCTGTGTCGAACAACGTCACTGCACATTAGACATTCCTCTGATGTTTCCACCACCCTGGAGTGCACCTATTCATTGTTACAGGGAGGAGTTGGTTATCATATCTCCTCTCTTGACCTCAAAGATGGTATCAACGAGCTTGACCTGGCTCCATTGTCAATTCGTGTAGCCGAGGCAACATCAGAAATGTTCGGTGAATCATCCTCGCCTACTGTTGTTAAAGGTGAAGATAGTCTCAAGGCAGATACTGTCATCGGGGTTAGGGCTTCACATATTCTAGGCCATCACATAGTGATGTGTGATGGCTTATTCCCTTGCTTGTCACTTTTCCTTCCCCTAAACTTCTCACAATTATCAGATCCCCAACTTTTCAGGCTGGATCACACTTGTCAGACACAAATATTTTTGCCACAAATGGACTATATATTATATAGCAATGATTCATCTCCTGTTATTAACAGTCATATTTTGAATGACATATCTGTAGTTGTTTAAAAGTAATATTTTTTATGACATATCTGTAGTTGTTTAAAAGTAATATTTTGTATATCTGTAGTTGTTTAAAAGTCATATGTTGTATGACTTTCTTTCTTTCTTTCTTTCGTTCGCCTAAAATATGTTTATAACTGCAATGTTGTCTCTTGTATGACATATCTGTAGTTGTTTAAAAGTCATATGTTGTATGACATATCTGTAGTTGTTTAAAAGTCATATTTTATATATCTGTAGTTGTTTAAAAGTCATATGTTGTATGACATATCTGTAGTTGTTTAAAAGTCATATTTTGTATGGCATATTTGTAGTTATTTAACAGTCATATTTAGTATAAACTATCTCCAGTTGAATTAGAGTCATATTTGGCATCACATATCTCCGGTTGTCTTAGAGTCATATTTTGTATCAGATATCCGTAGCTAACAGTCATGTTTTGTATAACATATCTCCAGTTGTTTTAAAGTCACATTTTGTATGACATACCTCCAGTTGTTTTAGAGTCATTTTTTGTATGACATATCTCCAGTTGTTTTAGAGTCATATTTTGTATGTCATATCTCCAGTTGTTTTAGAGTCATATTTTGTATGACATATCTCCAGTTGTTTTAGAGTCATATTTTGTATGACATATCTCCAGTTGTTTTAGAGTCATATTTTGTATGACAGATCTGCAGCTGCCTGCTGTTTGTGCTCAGCTGTGGCAGTTATTATTGTATTCTACCAGCCTAATGAGATGTCCATGTTGAATATTTTAAAGTATTGTATGAGCATTGACTGTGTCTGACAGTGCAAGAAAGACCAGTGAGGCTGTCAACATGACATGATGAATACACTTGTAGACGTTATCCAGTTTAGAGATTTACACACTATTTTCTAAATTTTAAAGTTTTGCCAGTGTAGTGATCTTGCATGACGTTTTTTTGTTTTACTACTTTAATTGCTAAGTGTTCTTTAACATGTGCAGTAGGCATACACGACCTCATATCTTCCCCGACCTTGTCTGAAAAGACTAGACACCAGTTCATTACCCAGGAAATAGGGTTATGTAGAAAGCTTTTGTCAAAGTTGTTGACAACTAGGTTCACCTCCGTACTTTCCTAGTTCGTGTGGAAGTTATCCGAAGCAGCATCAGCATTGAAGATGTACTAAATTGAAGAGAGAACATCACAAATTATACAGACGTCGGGCTGATAGGATTATCTCTTCAACAGTAGCAATCATGATCAGAGACAAAACAGCAATTTTATCGGTTTTTGTGTGGACAGGCTTTTGAATTTAAATGTTACAGAGACATTCTTAGGATATCGTGGATTATGAAGAAGAAGAATGCTGACATTCTACCAGATCTGAACATCAGAGAAAATTGGCTCAGAAACACCTTCATGCCTCGAAAACTGAGCTATTTTGACCATATTAAATATCTTAGTGGTTTAGTCAGTCAATCGGGTGCCGTCTCTATAATGAAGGTTGGCTACAATGGATCTCCAACACTGTCTGTCTCTCACACTGACTGTACATTCTGTCGTAGTGTCGTGCTGATGTTCGTCCATTTCTTGATGTTATCTTCCCACTTGCATCGTTGCCTACCTCTTGCTACTTAGTTAGTTAGTTAGTCGACAGATCATCCTCATTGCACATCGAACCATTCAGTCCATAAGTGCTCGGATCCCCTCCTCAGCAAATCCCGCAGCGTGTAGCGGCTAACGACGCCAGTTCTGTGTTGGTTTATCAATCTTCTTTGGCTTCCTGCGTAGTGTTCTTGTTTGGCCACCCCTCTTTTAATTTGCTGCTCTCGCAGTCTGGCCATTGTTGTAGATTCACAGTCATCACTTGGTTCTCGCAAAAGTCTTACTTCTCGTAGAGCATTCAGAATGTCGGCCTGGTCCATGGCGCGTCCGCCCTCCACAGTAGCCTCACCTGCGAGCTTGTCAGCCCGCTCATTTCCTTGTACTCCCGCATGCCCTGGCACGAAGATGAAACTAATCTTTGCCAGTCGAGACCGCTCCAGAGGCAGCAACCATTCTCTTCGGATCGACCCTCCCTCTATCCTCTTGATCATGTTCATTGAGTCGCTAAGGAAACAAGCCCTAGTGAATGTCTGTGTCTCGAGCCATGTTATTGCTTTACTTACTGCCATGACTTCCATGGTCAGGCTACTTGTGGTTTCAGTGAAAGCACCAGAGTCCTCCTTCACAATTCTCCCTCCGGCCCGAGCTGTAAAGGCCCATGAGCTTCTCACATGTCGGACGACCGACCCATCTGTGTAGATGACCGCGTCACCGTCTAGCGAATTCTCGACAATCAACGCTTGTACTTCAGCCTCAACAGCAGCCGGATTTTCTTGTCTGCATTTTCTATCTAGTTGGATGCAAACTGAAAAGGATGTGCAGAAGTCTGTTGGCACTTGCACCCACTCTTCGCCAGGTTCTAAGTCCTCAAGTGAACACACCTGTTGAAGAATGTCTTCGGCTTGATCCATCCACGACCGTCCTCTTTTTAACCTGCTGTCCTTCACCTTCCTAATTTCACTATGCAGTGGATGTTGTGTGTTTGCGTTAATTCTGAGGTAGGCGCGTGCCCTGCAACCTTGTATTCTCTCTTCAATGGTTGGAAAATCAAGAAGGTAGCGCATCGCCCTGCATGCTGTATCTCTTGTACATCCAAGAATAATTCGCATAGCTTCATTCTGTATCCTTTCCATCCTTTCTATCTGCTTATGGCTGAGAGTCAGGATTGCCATTGCATACTCCAAAACAGACATGACCAGCCCCTCGTACAGAAGACATAGATGGCGCTGCTCACAGTTTGCTGCCGCCATCACTCGCATCGCTGCCAAACCCCGCTTGGCCTTTGTTATCACCTGGTCTATGTGCACATTATAAGCAAGGCTTCGATCAAACCGTATCCCCAGGTAATTCATTGCCTGCGTTCTTTCCACCGTCTCTGAACACAGCATTACAGTTGGTGTTGGAGTGTTGACAATATGATTATTCAACGAGAACCAAGTCACTGTTGCCTTTGTTGGATTGACCATTGCCCCAGCTTCATCACACCAAGTACTTATGCGATTGAGTTCGGTTTGTAGTTCTACAGCAACCTCCTCTCTATCCTTCCCCTGACGATACAGTAAAACATCATCGGCATATGACAATGTCCTGCCAGGTCCAGTGATCTGCTCACTGGTGATTCTCACTGTGTAGGCGTTGAACAGTACCGGAGATAATGGTGATCCCTGTGGTAGGCCAGGATATATTGTTGTTGGTTCCGAAGTCCAACTGCCACATCTAAAAACTACTTTCCGTTGGAAGAGGGCTGCAGCGATCCAACTAAGGAGGAATGGACGTACGTTTAGTTCGAGAAGCTGAAACATTAAAAAATCCAGTGGGACTCTGTTGTATGCGTCCTCAAGATCAATCGCTGCCGCAACGGTTTCAGTGCCTGAGTGGAAACCTGAACATCAGAGAAAATTGGCTCAGAAACACCTTCATGCCTCGAAAACTGAGCTATTTTGACCATATTAAATATCTTAGTGGTTTAGTCAGTCAATCGGGTGCCGTCTCTATAATGAAGGTTGGCTACAATGGATCTCCAACACTGTCTGTCTCTCACACTGACTGTACATTCTGTCGTAGTGTCGTGCTGATGTTCGTCCGTTTGTTGATGTTATCTTCCCACTTGCCTTCGACCTTACCCTCCAGTGTTTTTATAGGAGTGTTATGTCTTTAAACGTGGCCGAGATATTTCACTTGCTTATTTTTTATTTCTTTCATCAACTCTCATTTCATTCCCAGTTTTTTTCTAGAACCTCTGTATTTAATAGTGGTGTAGAATGAACAGTAATGGAGGGCATGTTTCCTGGATGAAGAGGCCGGGATCCACTGACACGATGGTGGGCAAAGGACATTAAAGATAATATCGGCAAGAACATTGATGAGGGCGAGGAATTGGTGAAGGATCGAGAGTCGTTCAGTAGAGCCGAACGAGAGCGGTGTTGTATAATGGACATACTATACGTGACGATGATTATGGACAAGAGGTGTCAGCAACCGGAACTGCATGCCAACAAGTACCCGGCGCTCGAAATACCAAGCATTTAGGCACATCCGGACAGTTTCCAGAAGCAAAACACAAGGTGCTGATAAGACAGGTAGCATTTTATTAGATAGTCCAAGGCAGATTCGGCGTCAAACCAATCGGTGAACTAGGGTATGCCTACCAAGCATGTGAAAACAGGATTCGGCAGACTGCGCGGAAGAAATCGTTAATGAAAGTCGCTTAAAAGTCGACAGGGTCGACTTCATTGCACCGGGTTTTATCCCATATGGCTCGGTCTCTTTCCGCAGAACGGAAAGCGTCACACAAAGCACGAACTCCGTAGCTTTTAGCGACGACTCACAGGAGTCTCCGAAATCGTAAACCGAAGGGTGCGGCCCGGATTCGAACCCACAACCTTCGGAACACGAGTTAAATGGCTTGACCACTTCGCCACAGAGCCCCCCAATCGTCAATGATTCAACGGGCAAGATGGCGTTTACTTGCAAAGCGTTGTGGAACGTAATGAGTACGGCAAGGCACGTAGAGCGCCCTGGTCATCCACTGCACCTGTGTTCGTCTCCAGTCGTCTTGACTTGTCTTGCCACTTCATTCAGATGGACTCAGGCGAGAGAGTGTGGTCGACAAATTTCACAAAGCTTCCTCACTTTTAATCCAGTTCATCTCGCACGTAATTGTTCATCCAATATTTTTTTTTTTTTTTTTTTTTACGGTGAGCTGCGCTGTGGTAAACGCTCCCAAGGCGGCCAGAGAAAACGCTTTATAGACACTTTGAAGATCTTACTAAAAGCTTTTGGAATTCATCACGACATCTTGGAGACTGCTGCCAAAGGCCGAAATTCGTGGCGTACATCATTACGCAAGGGTGTAGTCACGTGTGAAGCAAACAGAACTGCAAGAGCTGTGGAAAAAAAAATACTGGACAAAAAACCACTGCAGGTGATCCTCCTTGAACGTCAAGCATTCTTTGCCCACATTGCCAAAGAACATTTCGAGCCGAAATAGGCTTTACCAGCCATCTTAGAACTCACGGCTCCAAACTTTCAAACCCACTGGATGAAATGAATGGTCATCATCATTCTTGATGGACAACCACCACCAGTCCAAGGCAGCAGAGAGGAAAGACTTCCCAGCACTAGATCCCCTGACGGACTTGCGTGGATTTATTGGTACACCAGAATAAGACATTTAGGATGTCACGTTCTGTAGACGAATAAGTCGGGTTATAACCTGGGCTCCAGAAGAAATATTTCAGTTAGATATACCAAAGCATAAATAGAGCAGAGCACATTGTCGGCAACAGCAGGAGTTACATTCACGAAAAATCTAATCACAGAGCTGAAACAAATAGTAGACAGCGGAATGCAGTCAAACAAAAGGCAGCCACCAACGACAGAGCCGTTGTACCAGAACTGCCACACCTTACATGGGAAATGAACTGATTCAATGCCAAAGGTTAGAGTATCGCCAAAGTGTCACCTCCCATTTGAACAGAAGGACGATATATCGCTATACTAGGGTCATCGTGTTATTTATTTTGTTTCGTGGTCAATCAATCGTGCCATGCCGGAAAGCGTGGGCGGTCATGACTCGCCATTTCACTCGATCACCAGAGTCGTGGATCAGCTCAGTGTTCCTGTCTCGTCCATGCCACGTGGCCAAGCCACCCAGGTATTTTCCTCTCGGTCTTCCTCTTGGTCTGTTCCCCTCGAACTTGCCAGTTGTCACTAAGTTCTCCAATCCATTTCTTCTCATAACATGTCCAAAGAATTTTGACTGTCTTCGTCTAATTTCTCTAATCAGTCTACGATGTTCATTTGTCTCCTGTAGTACTTGGTCATTGGTTTTTTATCTGTCCATGGTACTCATTGCATTTTCCTCAGAAACCACATTTCTGTAGCCATCAAATGTTTTTCAGCTTGACTGCACATTGTCCAAGTTTCACATCCATACAAAAGAACAGGCTCTATGTACCCCCTCAACACAATTTTTCTCGTTTCAACTGACATCTTTTTATTGGTCAGAATGTTTTTCATCTTGCTAAAGGCTACTTTCGCCATGCGATTCTTGTTCTAATCTCTTCAAGGCATCTCCCATCAGATGTTATGACTGTTTCGTGGTATCTTCCCAAATTTTAATTTTTAGTGAATGGAAATTTACATTATAATACTTGTTCATTTGATTGTGTACCATGTTTGGGCCATACCTACTCACCTACTGTTTGTTTGGCACTGAACAAGTTAAACAGGTGCACGCCATAATAGAGGGAGAAAGGAAAGATGCTGAAGTAAATGCAGTCCAAAAGACTAACGCTAGAGACAATAAGAAACAACACAATAAAAGTAGCTACAAAGAAACGACAAACCCAGCAAAAATCGCCGAGGTGCCCAACAAACAGTATCACAAAAAAAAGCAACCACAACGAGACACTGGCGGAAATGCCAACAAGAAAGATCCCACTTACAAAGAGACAGACGATAATACAATGGGAGTGGGCATGTCCAGACATTACGCAATATCCATACCCACAGGCAAACCAAAAAAAAAAAAAATCATTTTCAGCCCACCGCAAAGCATGACACGGAGAACCCAAAAACCTGACTGGTTCAGTGCCAAAAAATGTAGGTTTTGACTAAATATAGTGGACAATTAAAACAAGTATTACTATTATGATGTAAATTTCCGTTCACTAAGCACTGAAATTATGGAAAATACTACGAAACAAAATAAATAACTCGATGACTCTAGTATGGCGATATATCGTCCTTGTATCCAAATGGGAGGTGATATTTGGCGATATGTTATCCAGTGGCAGTGAATCAGTTCAGCATCAAGAACCTTCATAAGAGACCCTGATTATATATAACCATCACGTGTGCATGCAGCGTGCACACAGCCACACATATTCGTGAATACCCAGGGGAAACCAGCCAGAAACCTGTATTAACTTGGTTTAATCTCCACCGGATGGCGGGAAATTATATGATTGAACTATTTGGAGGTTTGTTTATCAGGTATCCACATTCAACGCTGGTTTCTCTTCGGATAAATGTTTTGGCTACCTGCAGAGATTTCACGTGCCAGCAGCGGCAGCTAGTCTAAACAGGCACGGGAACGGGACTTAAAATAGCTGTATTAGCACAAGGGGAAGTTAGAGCAGGTTGGCAAGACACCATAGCAGAGGAGTTAAAGAACCATGTGTATGGGGTGACTACATGTATCATGTTGGTTTCAGAGCATCGCTGCAGAATTCGCTGGGAAAGTAGGGGTGGGGTGGGGGGGGGGGAGTGTCTTGCGCGTTTGCTTTAAAAAAAGAAGCAAAAAGCTGCCGTCTACTGTTACAATGAGTTTTGTCACCATTCGCCAGATAGATAAATCAACAGATTCCTTTTAGGGTTTAACTTTTTGTATTTCCTGCTGTAATCGTTCCCAGAAAGTCGGCGCGAATGCGTGTTCTGTCTTAAGCAGCGTTGAATGTTGTTGTATAATAGGACAATGCTTCCACAACTGTATTTCTTGACCGCACTCTTTCAGCAAGACAAGTTTGCTAGAAAATTTTATTGATGACAGATACGGTATCTTAGATACTTGACTTTTATTGGGGTTTTATGTATTGACATTACATTTTTCTTCTTCTTCTTCTTCTTCTTCTTCTTCTTCTTCTTCTTCTTCTTCTTCTTCTTCTTCTTCTTCTTCTTCTTCTTCTTCTTCTTCTTCTTCTTCTTCTTCTTCTTCTTCTTCTTCTTCTTCTTCTTTTTCTTCTTCTCTGTCTTCTTCTATTTCTTTTTCTTCTATTTCTTCTTCTTCTTCTTCTTCTTCTTCTTCTTCTTCTTCTTCTTCTTCTTCTTCTTCTTCTTCTTCTTCTTCTTCTTCTTCTTCTTCTTCTTCTTCTTCTTCTTCTTCTTCTTCCTCCTCCTCTTAATTTTCTTCTACGCCTCCTCCTCCTCCTCCTCCTCCTCCTCCTTCTTCTGCCTGTTATTCCCCCATTGGGACACAGGCCCTCGATCAACTCACTCAAGCCGTCCTATCTTTTGCTTTCTCACGCAACCCCGTCGATATCTTCTCGTGAATTGTTGTCTCTAATACTTTTGTCTGCGTCTTTTTAGACCGTCCTCTGTGTCTTTAGCCCTATGAGTTCCAGAGACAGAACGTTCTAGTTCTACTGTTTTCTGGTTTTCTCAATGTATGTCCAGCACCATCGTTTCTCCCTGATCTCTTGATTCACTAGCGGTTGTTTAGTTCTGTCTATGAGTTCCACATTGGTGCTTGTCATCAAGCGATGCTACAGGCATTATGGGATAAACTTCCCTCGCACCACACAAAAAGATTTGTCAGTCGTACGAGAGGAATTGATTACACATTTTATTGCCACTGGCTCTTTACATTACATAAATGCACAAAACTGTCTCTAATGCATCACACATGAATACACAGAATTTCCTATCACTAGTCGTCCCTAGCCCTACTGCTAAATCTATCTACTCATCTAAAGAAATACGCATCGACGCTAAGCGATGTGTTCCCTACGAAGTCTGTCCCCAGTCTGACGATTCTCCGCGTGCTGATTACACAGTACGCGGAAGGACCTCGTGCGTACTTCGGCTTTTGCGTGCTACATCATTCAACACGCTTAGAGTAGTAGTCTACTCTTGAGTTCTATTCTAGTGCTTCGTGTCTATCACCTTGGCGTGATTATACCGTGACCAGAGTGCTTACTCTCTGGTTGACACTTCCGTGTCTCATGAGAGAACTGTTTACAGTTCCCCTCCCTATCCACTTCCTACACCTACCCTGCCCTCATGTTGGGGCACTGGGTTACCTCTATTCTACTTGAGGTAGACCACTCGTTCAGGGTGGTCTTCCCTCCTATCTATTTTAGTCTTTGACACATACCCTCCCCTCCTGTGTTGCGTTACAAACTTTGACTCCTGGTTGTGACGCAAGAGGTTTCTAAAAATTAGTGTATCTAATTTTTTTGTCAAAGACTTGGTTATGGGTAACTCAATAGACCTCTACTGACTATTGTCACAATGTAGTATTACTTTACTTGGCTACTGGTGATCGCCACAACCTTGTCTGGTTGGCGTGAACCCTCTTCTCAACCGCAATATTATATTTATTAGAGGTTTGTCTGAACCGGACCATTGTCTTATAAGACCTGCCCTCAAATAGTAAATTAACTTACTACCCATACAAAGTTGATTTTCTTAGGATCAACACACGAATTGCTTCATGTCCCCCCATATAATATTAAACAATCCTTGCACAAGCTGTGTGCGACAGGCTTTACCTATCTCGCTTCCGCGTGTAAAGTTATCTTTCACTGTTAATTTAGTGTTTCGCTGTCTATTGTGTCCCCTGACCCGGAGTTATCTCCCTTGTTCTAAAAATTATATGCCCTTTACATGTTTGTTTTTCTGATTGTTTGCGTGTTTGGATGTAACTAATCTTATAATTTACCTTCTAACATGTGTGTCTGTCTATAATTTGTATGTAAGTTAGTTTTCAAGTGCCATAATTCGGTTAAATGTGATCACAAACAAGTGTATACCACTAATTCGTGACAACATTTCCGTCTTATGAGACTTAAAATACTTTTTCTAAGGTATACACTAAACTACACACAACACATTCGAGACAGTATATCTCAACATTGAAAGCAAACGCTTGACGCAGACAAATAATAAAAAGTCGCGTTGCGCAGCAGAAAAAATCCGCTGGTTGTCCTAACTCTCCATTGTATATTTTCCATTTTCTCTTACTTTCACACTTCTGTCACACATCTTTTATCCTCCCAGTTATTTAAAAACCTTGAAGTGACACTGTACAAGTTTGGCTCAGTTTGAAAAGAGTTGAGCTTAATGACTGTGCGTAACTTACTGCACTAGTCATGTATTTACAAAATATTTACATGGATGAAATAGGGTTGATAGTTTGTATCCTTATAATACTAAACACTACATTCTTTTGAAATACTAATACTAATTCTATAAATATATATATTCTAATTTGTTGCACAAAAATAACCTAATTTAATGGAAGTATTCTAACTAACTAAAAAAATGCAAATGATGTGCGATGAGTTATGTACCTTTCTGAAATGAGTAATGTGAAATGTAACAAAATTATAAATAATGGGTTATTATTATTATTTTAAAAAAATGTTTTAATGTCTACATGAAAAAAATATGATTAATAATTTTAGTATACATGGTGAAATGTATAATCCTTTTATCCTATAAGGTATAAACTACTTTTAATTCTAAATGATGAGGTTGTTAAAGTCTTTATCAAGATGGAATGAAATAATGTGAAATGAAATGTACTAACTGGTACTGTTCCTATCTTAACTTTTTATCCTCGTCTTTAATTAGCTATTATTAAATTTAAAGTACTATCCTAAGTAAGTGGGTAAATTAGTGATTTATCTAAACTAAAAAAAAAATCTATTATATTCCCTAAATCTAATTTAAATCTATATTAACGTAACTAATCTACCTATAATTTTTCACTATATTAAAAACATGTTATAATACATATCACAATAAATATATATACATAGTATTTAACTACCTCAGGTTAGTGGTTGCCATAATGTTCAGACATTGCTTTCGTTGGCACAGTTCATAGATACATAATTGTCCTGGGTATATTAAATACACTACACAGTCATACTTGTGTCTTATGGGTATTCTTCCACTCGTAGAGTCTGCTGGTGTCGTAGACATGTATATTCGTGTCTGTTATTTATGCATTGTTCTGACACTGTTCTTCCATGATTCACACAGGTGATTCACCGGAACACAAATGGAGCATAGTAAGTAATGAGCTGTCTATGTACACACGGTGATTCACTTGTTCTTGGAGCACAGTTCTTATTCTGCTGTCTACGCACATGGTGGTTCACTGTTTTTAGCACACAGTCCTGATCATGATGTCTATGTATTACATAGGCTATTGTACACAGGATATTTTAAGTGTACTAAATTACCTCATCTTACATTACATTTTCATGTGGCGTATCAGGTATTTCTACCTCAGATGGTCGACTAAGGGTATCAGCAAGAATGTTATC
The DNA here is from genome assembly GCA_963921405.1 of Cepaea hortensis. Lineage (NCBI taxonomy): Eukaryota > Metazoa > Mollusca > Gastropoda > Stylommatophora > Helicidae > Cepaea > Cepaea hortensis. The sequence continues at coordinate 404,385,202 of OY992876.1, forward strand.
CCTACCCTTAATATGCTCTATACTAAAAGTATAATTTTGTAATATTAACGACCACCTGTAGATGCGGTCATTGCGATGCACCCCACTTTGTATGACCGTGATTGGGGAGTTGTCGGTCTGTACTACGAAGTGATTACCCGCTAGAAATCGATGTAACTTCCTTACTGAATAGATGACACTTAGGGCTTCCAACTCTGATATGGAGTATCTGGACTCAGCAGGTGTGATCTTGCGGCTCACGTAGCAAATTGGATGGAGGATGTGTCACAGAAAAAACTGCAGTTTAATGATTCCTTGATAACTTACATATTAAAATACAAGGAAGGAGAAGGGTTAACAATTGTGTACTTCATTCTGCGAGGAGGAATAAAATTCACGAGCATTGACCTACGAATATAAAAATAGGATACAGGTACGCGCCGAGGGCAGTGACTCCCGCTAGTATCGGGGCGACGGGAAAATGAACGGAGAATGCTTTGAAGTGCAAACGAGCGATGGACAGAGGACCAGCTCAACAGCGGAGAACGGAGCGCCCGGACGTATACGTGATTTCACTGAACTTTTGATGTTACGGGAACGACAAAGGCGATTGTTGATGTATGGACATCAAACACTAACGAAGAACGGAAGGCCCAATATAAATAGTAGCAACTGGGATGGTTGGGTTAGTGTGTGCTACCGAAAGGGACGGCAAACTGGATTTATGTCTCCTGAAAATAGCAAAGAAATCATCCCGGGAAATGGGATAGAAGTGATTGTGTGCTAATAGATTTCAATGCTTGGAGTATCATTAATTCTAGATATATAAGGTTCTACTACACAGCCTGACCTATCAAAGAAGATCAACCAGTACATCTCTTGTACAGAGAAAGCAGTGTTGATAATACAGGAAAGACATTTTAATTTAATCAGGCACTTCACAGGTGCAGTGAAAGTATATCACTATAGCAAATGCAAAGTGGGTGACTTAACGAATGTCAAAAAACAGGTTTTGGTGAACCTTAGAGAAGAAACTTTATTCAAGCATAGAAAATAGGATAAAACATTTTCATTTAGTACTCACCTAAACGAAACAGGGAAGAACCCTAGACCAGTGTACATATATTCAGAAAACGGTTAAATAACTGTGGACAGGTGTGAGGTGTTTTCACTGATGGATTATAACAACATAAAACTGAAAACTCTGTCTACGGAAAGGACTTACCGTGATCACATTACTGTACGGTGTTACTGTGGTGAACAATTGTTTGTGTTTTCAAGAATTGGATTAAGTCAAGACCCAAGCTGAACGGATCATACCGGGTGAGAACGTTCTAAGTCTGTGTTTGATATCTGATGTTTTGGCCTGTTGAATATGCCGGAGAAGATTACGGAGACTATTTATCAACATCTTATCTTGCATCCACACTAGAAGAACATACCAACTACATAGACACTATCCATACATACACCAGACATAGTTTTTATTAATAAATCTTTTGTTTATTGTTGAAAGGAACTGTTGTCGGAGTATGTGTTGAAGGAATAACGGAGAGAGAGTGAAAGAAATAGATATATGGAAGGGAAGACAGAAGAGAGGAGTGTAGACTAAAGTCAGGCAATAATCCCAACAGATAATAAGTTGAAGATGTACTTGTTGATTCCAACTTCCTCTCAGGAAAACAAGTGACAGGATGCCATTGTAGAACTGACCTAGTACTGCAGCGATGGAAATCCTGCTGGCATTTGTCCTAAGATAATAAACGAGCCTAGGATTAGGCAAACGCAGGATTGGCACATTACTAAATAGGAGTTTAAATTTTGACAATGCAGAAATTAATAATGCATCTTTGACATCTAATTTTACTGATGCTTTCAAAACATTTGAAAATACACTTGTGATTTCAGCTAAGTTCGGTATGAACTTACTATAATAATTTACTAAACCCAAAAGGCTCCCGACCTGCTTCTTTGTTGTAGGCATGGTCAGGTTCATAATTTTAGTAACAATTCTATTGTCAGTTTTTAGTTGTCCTTGTGAAATGACATGACCCAAAAAATCAATTTCTTGTAGGCCCAGTTCAACTTTGCTCGGTTTGACAGTGAGACCGAAGAGTCGCAACCTATCGAAGACATGTCTGAGTTTCAGTAAGTGTGTTGTCCAGTCGTCTGTATGGACACAAATATCATCTATATATGTCACCGTATTCGTCACTCCATGTAGTAAATCTCTAGTTAGGCGTACGAAGGTGGCAGGAGCGTTACGAAGTCCGAAAGGAAGAAACCGCCACTCGTAAAGACCTAATGGTGTTGAGAATGCAGTAAGATGGATGGATTGAGTCTGCATAGGGACCTGCCAATATCCCTTAGTAAGGTCTAATTTAGAGAAGATTTTGGAGGTGGACATATCAAGGATAAGATCTTCGCAGGAAGGAATTGGTTCTGCGTCGATCTTAGTGACATTGTTGAGTTTTCTATAGTCCACACAGAGACGAATTGTGGAGTCTTTTTTCTTGACCAAGACGATTGGAAAGGAGTACTCAGATGTAGATTTCTGGATGATTCCACTAGCTTCTAAATTAAGAATTTCCTTATTTAGACTTTCTCTGTAGCTAAGTGGGATAGAGTACGGCCTGCATTTGATAGGCTTAGAGTCCGAAAGAAGGATGGAGTGCTCGATCCTGTCCGTCCTACCTGGAATGTCGGAAAATATGTCCTTATATTCTGTCACTAATTCTATTGTCTGTCGTCGTTGGTCTTCTGTTAGTCCCGGTTCTAACCGTATACAATCTAATGTCGCAGTCTTGTCTACAATAGGAACAGGTAGTTCCATCCCGTCGTCGTCTACCTGATTCAGTACGGTTGTGGTGCTAAGTGCGTTTTCTGTATGCTCACTAGGTGTATGCATATTGTCGGCTTTGCCAGTCTCGCTAACTAGTGTAGTTGCGTTGTGTATGTCCGTCGTCTTATCAATAGGTGTGGGTGCATTGTGTTCGTCTGTCTCTAATTCTGTCTCTTGTCGTGAAAAGTAGGGTTTCAACATGTTGATATGAAATATCTTTAAGTGTCCGTTTATCGATATTTCATAATCGACATCTGAAATTTTTCGTACCACTTTGAATGGCCCTTGCCATGAGGTCAATAATAAATTCCGTTTGTCTGGGAGTAAAAGCAGTATGTCTTGATCTGGTTCAAGATTAATAGTCCTCGCACCTCTATTTGCGTATTGGCGGTAGATTTGACCTTTCCTCTCCAAAGCTGCCTTGGCTATGATACACGATTTCATAATTTTATCTCGTGTTTCTGTTACCATTTCATAAGGTGTTTTAAGGGTTGGAATTTCAATTGCATTAGTTACTAACTGATGGTAAATTGTTAGGGGTCACCGTGGGTTAGCCCCGTATACTAATTCAAACGGTGAGAAACCCGTGCTTGAATGGGGAATCTCCCGATAGGCGAACAGCACTGTTGGCAACAGTGTATCCCAATCAGCTGGGTTTTCTGCTGTCACCTTAGCCAGCATATGCTTTAGGTCTCCGTTAATTTTCTCTACTATTCCATTGTTGGCTGGATGATAAGCTGTTGTAAAATGCTGTTTAATTCCTAACATTTTCGTAAGGGCTTGCGTTGCAGCCGATATGAATTGGGTTCCACGGTCGGATAAGATGGTACGTGGAAATCCGAATCGTGAGAACAAATGTAGAAATACATTGGCAATATCTTTGGAGGTGATGTATTTCAAAGCTACTGCCTCAACCCACCTCGAACATAGGTCTACTAGCGTTAAGATGAAGCGATTTCCTTTGCTGGACACCTGGTTCAGGGGTCCAACAATATCTACCGCCACACTCTCAAATGGCCTAGAGGCCAGTGTTGAAAGTTGTACTTCAGCTGTAGGATATTTACCCTTACGTACTAGTTGTTGACAGACATTACATGAACGACAAAATACTTTTATGTCATTACAAAAACCTGGCCAATAAAAATGAGCCTGAATTCTGGCCCTGGTTTTGTCGTATGCAAGGTGACCAGCAAACGGTGACTCGTGTGCAATCTTTAGCACAGTTAGGCGGCGTTGTACAGGTAACACCGTTTGCTGAATCTCATGGTTGCCAGCTGTATAATAACGAGTAAGAATACCATTATTAAGTCTAAAGAACCATGATGCGTTTTTTGTTACTTTGGCTTTTTCTGTTAATAGTTTTAGATATGGAGACACACTCAGATCAGCTTTTTGCTGGTCTATGAAGTTTTGTCTGGTGGTATCATCCGTGCTAGTTGGTGATAGCAACAGTAGTCTTTCTTCCTGTAGTGTGTCTTTATGCTTAATAGTATCTGCTCTGGTTGTTGCATTAGCTGCATTTAATTTTTCCCATGCAGCTATTTCTTCGTTAGTGCAATGCTTCATTTGGGGTAAGCATCCCAAAATTAAATCAGTACAAGGGTTATCTAAAATAGCACATGTAAAGGTACCAGAAAGGAAAGGAGTGTTAATACGGGCTCTTGCCAACGGGTAAATTTCAATATTACCCGAAAAGGTTCGGCATTTTACTGAGTCACCTGTATAATCATTTGGATTCACCAGTTCCTTTCTAAGACCGATAAGAGTGCTCCCACTGTCAAGCAAACATTGGCATGGTATTTCGTTGACCAATGCATTGTGGAACACCAAATTGCCTCTGGAGGCTAATGCTGCATTTACACTCTCAGTGGAGAATGATACTGTATGTCCACATTCTAATTTTCCGTCTGCATGAAATTGGTGACATCGCTCACAACTGTCAAAGCTTAAAATATCGTTTACACAACAAACATCTTCAGATTGATTAACAGGTAATTCATTCTCGACCTCACATTCAGTTTCACTCCCACTATCAGAAGATGTATCAATCAAAATTGCACTGTTGGCCTTCATTCTTTGGCGGCTTAGGCACTTATTGGAATAATGCCCGTAGCTAGAACAGAAGAAACATTTGACTGCACGCCTGTATGCATTTCTCTTGTTTTGTTGTTTCTTAATGACCATCTCAAGATGTGTCGGATAGTTTGGTGATTTATCACACATAGCGTAAGTATCATGAAAAAGTTGGCAATACACACATTTAGGCAATTTTTGATCTTTCTTGTCGACTCTCTGAAATTGTTTTTTTATTGCTACGATAGCTTTTAGGTTGGTCCTTAACAAAAGAGACTATTTCAGAGTCGATGTTTGATGTTTTAAAAATTTCTCTATTCGAGGAAAAATATGCGGAGCCTTTCTTCTCGAATTGTTCTATTGATTCGATGTCTGACTGTTGAAGGAACTTAGCGAAAGGAGTTGGGACTGTGGATATGACTTTATCCATTGCTATTAAATTTTTAAGTTTCTCATAGTCCTTTCCTATTTTTGCTGCACTAAGCCATCTATTCAGCACACTTTGGACATTCGAGACATAATCGATGAAGGTCTCACTTGGTTTTGGCTTTAAGTTAGAAAACTGCACTTGATACCCAGGGGCATCAAGTAAAAAATGTTGCATTATTCTATCATGAATGTACTGATAGTTAGATCTAAGATCAGTTGGTATTGATTCAATAACTTTAAGGGGCTCCCCACTGAGGTTTTTCATGTAGATCATGGCCCACATATCGATTGGTACTTGATGGTATTTAAGCTGATATTCGACATTTTCTGTCCAAGCTGATATGGAATCTTCTTTACAGAATGGCTTAATAATATGTTTGTATTTATTAAGTTTATTCTCTTCTTGCTGACTCTTTAGTTTTGTAGCGGAGATCTCTGAGTGTGAATTTACTTTCATACCTTTCATCTTTAACTGTGTGTCTGATTAAATCTGTATTTGTTTTTCTTTCACTCTTGCCATTTCATCTATCTCTCTTTGCTTTAACTCTCTCTCCTGATCTAATTGTTTTTGCTTTTAATTCTCTCTCCTGATCTAATTGTTTTTGCTTTAACTCTAATTCTTTTTGTTTAATCTCCTTATCTTGTTCTAACTGTTTCTGTTTTGTTTCTTCAGCTAATTGTGCAATCTCCTTCTGGTGTTGTCTTTCTTGTTCTCCAATCTCCTTCTGATGTTGTCTTTCTCGTGCACGTTCGTCTCTCTCAGCATCTTTTACTTCCCTAAATTTTTGATCAGCATATTGCTCTAATTCCTTTCCTGTGTGTCCTAATACCTTGCCTGCTTGTATGAAATCCGCTAAAGTTGACATGTTGTTGGATAATTAGCTAGAGTTGATAGGTACTCAAATATTTACTCAGGTATATTGGCTATGTTGAGTTTTTAAATGCCTGTATACAAAAAATATTATCAGATTACACCCTGAAAAAGAGATGCATTATTAATTATATTGCATTCAAAATAATTTGGGTATACTCATCTCAGCAATCCAGAACAATCAGGTACATTCGTTTGGCACCTCAGGTACAATCGTTTGGCACCTCGACATACACCTTGCGTTACTCTTATACACCGCTCTTGTTATACCTGGTTTATAAGAGCATCAATAATTAACTATTTGTAAACGACATATGACTTTAGACATTTGTTTGACATTTACAATCACATGCCCCCCGGATAACACAATGTGGTATAGTTAATAGTAAATGTCACTGTCCTGTCTTCGTTCTAATGTCTTCTGCGTTCCCTAACTATTGCTGTTTAATTTATGAAAGTGCTGTGCAGACGGAATCTTATTTGCATAAAGAAAGTAGTGCCATCGTGACGGTAGAAAATAGAAAAAAATATATAAATAATTAAATAAACTCTTTGAAATAAATATAACGGTAATAATAATGTTCAAATAAATAAATATATTCAATAAATAGCTTGTATAACCAAATAATATTCAATATAAGCCAAAGATTCAGGCGAGCAGCCGCTTGGCGATTTGTAAACAATCTGTTGCTGATTGCAAATGGCGTAGGGCAGCTGTTTGTCAACCGCGATACGTCACAGGCGCAGCGTTATTTTTAGATTGGAAAAATCGATATTGTCGCCGGCTCATTTTTTTTTTATGTATTGCTCCGCCATGAATCATATTTGATAAATACTCATAAATAAATCAATAATTGTAGAAATAAATGATACAAAACTATAATAATAATACTTACAGATCAGAAGAAAACATGTTCATACAGTACAAACACTTCAATAAGCATAAATAAATGTTAATCGGTCACGATGGGCACAGCTCGCAACTTGTTCTAGTCTGCACACGCCATTTTACACTAACACAAATTAAACCCTGTGATAACCTGACAGTAATACTATTCTAGATCCGTGGGTGAGTGTTTTAGCTTGAACAATTGTCCAAGCTACACTTCTGACACCACTTTTATCCTAGCCTGTCATCAAGCGATGCTACAGGCATTATGGGATAAACTTCTCTCGCACCACACAAAAAGATTTGTCAGTCGTACGAGAGGAATTGATTACACATTTTATTGCCACTGGCTCTTTACATTACATAAATGCACAAAACTGTCTCTAATGCATCACACATGAATACACAGAATTTCCTATCACTAGTCGTCCCTAGCCCTACTGCTAAATCTATCTACTCATCTAAAGAAATACGCATCGACGCTAAGCGATGTATTCCCTACGAAGTCTGTCCCCAGTCTGACGATTCTCCGCTGCTGATTACACAGTACGCGGAAGGACCTCGTGCGTACTTCGGCTTTTGCGTGCTACATCATTCAACACGCTTAGAGTAGTAGTCTACTCTTGAGTTCTATTCTAGTGCTTCGTGTCTATCACCTTGGCGTGATTATACCGTGACCAGAGTGCTTACTCTCTGGTTGACACTTCCGTGTCTCATGAGAGAACTGTTTACAGTTCCCCTCCCTATCCACTTCCTACACCTACCCTGCCCTCATGTTGGGGCACTGGGTTACCTCTATTCTACTTGAGGTAGACCACTCGTTCAGGGTGGTCTTCCCTCCTATCTATTTTAGTCTTTGACAGTGCTTCTGTCATACCAGTTTAGTTCTTATGTTCTGCACCGGCTCCAATTAATGAATTTTTGTAGTTTATTAGTAATTATTGAGCTGTTCTGTGTGTTCCTGTTTCACACAGTAGCTCTGATTTAACGTTCAAATTAAATATTCTAAACTTGGTGCTAGGTTTTCTTGTTTGTTTTACTTCCATGAATGTCCCAATGCTATAAATGCTATTCTGAACGTTTGTATTCTTAATGTAATATCTCCATATGTTCCCCCAACTGTGTCTGCATTGCTACCTAACTAGGTGTATGATTCCACTTCTGGGTTAACTCTGGCAGCCATCACTAAACAGATTCCGCCGCGATAAAGATTTAAACCCAGGACCAACAAAACGACACACAGTGCACCGGGGAGTAAGCTAGTCCAGATCAAAAGAGAATTAAGTTAAGTTAGTTGCGTATCATTTTACAGGACGTCACAGTCAACCCCATCATTTTTATGCTGTGTGTGATCGCTTGGCAGGTTTACATTCCGTAGTTTGCCATTGCTTTCTGAAAAGCACCGGCACTCATAATACAATTTCGCAAAAAAGAAAAAAAAAAACATAAAATGCAAGGCGGTCTGCTGCCAAATCGCCCACAGCTGGGTTTCGAACGCGGTATGCTGGATTACGAACTGCGTCCGTAACTCCTTTGCCACGAAGCGGGCTCCAAGAATATGCATTAACCCCCCCCCCCCCCCCCCCCCCTTTCCCCTCGGAGTTAATGAGACGTGTCCACTATTGAATTATTTGGTCAGATTGATATTTTGACGAATCTTTAATAAACATTGGAGTTAAAATATCGCTATAATACAGTCTTCAAGATGTAGAGGCTAAACATTTGCCTGGCGTAAGATTCGGACAGATTATAATACCGTTGTGTTGGCTGTTGTAAAAGAAATGCGTGAACGTTTCCAACGATGTACTAAGAGTGCAGCCCACATCTTTCTCATACGTATACAGAAAGGCGGCAGGAGTGGAAGGGGTGCCTCGGCAGTGAGTCATATATCGGTTAGCGGAGGTATCGACCAGTTTGTCCCGATAGCCATTAGACCTGATGTTAAACCGGGTCGTTATTTATCTCCTCATCTCATTTTCTTGGGCTTCACGTAAGACTGATGTTTCTTCTGTTACGTGTAGTGCGTGTTTAATGATTCTGCTGTCCCCTGTTGCAGTCCTACATTATTCTGGCTAATCTCCTTAACTCTTACAGGACCGTAAGTCCGTGTTTGGGGAGAATATTTCCAAGCGTTCCTCGCATTGTGTGTGATTACAGCGAGGCCACATCCGACCCCAGCAATACAACAATATAGGAGCCAGTTTGCCTTCATTGCCCAACACATAAATACCGGGTGTTTGTAAAGTCTCACTACACTTTATATGTAGAACAATTTTGAAAAATTAAGCGCATGACGCCATCATACAATGTGCTAAAAAAATTAATTAAATTAGTTAAATAGTTACTGCTATGGTCTAGTTCTAGTAGTACCAATGAAGCATTGAAAACACCAATGAAATATTCATTATAACTTATTCAACAAGGAAAACTTCCGGTCGCCAATATGGCGGTTAGGCGCTGAACCGTTTAGGCCTGTGGCGTGTTTATGCTTGCAGCTACGGTTTGCAATCGCATTTTTTTCATGTTGGACTGTTAGTACATGGTTCCGTCGCCCTGCTACTGAGTGAGTGCTACACTGTGAGCTGTGAAATTCGCTGGGAATGCTTTTACATCTGTCCTGTACAGTGACTTGCATGTTTGGAACAATGGCTACCGGCTGTTGCTGAAGAGACTGATTTGCCTTTTCGATTCACGAGTGCATTTTTAAGGAGATTCCCGGGATGCACAAAATGTCAGCGATCGCAATTCGGGCACTGAGTACCCGTCAGAATAAGGCAAAGCATCTGAACAAAATAGGGAATGGAACTCATTTGTCCTATTGCTGTCAAATGTAGAGGTCAAAAGCCGACTGTGTGTATGTGGAAGACAAGGGGGCACCACACTTTATCTTACCAGAAGTACATTTCTAAGTAGGTCATACATCTCGAATATGAGAGTGCCAAGGCCAGAAACTTCATTATAGTTTTCGAACTGAATAACCTGACATGACGTATCTAGACTGTCTATAATGAATGGTTGCCTGGTGACACGGCATTAGTTAGATGTACAGGCTTGTTCGAGGCTGGCGGAACACGGATGTAGCCATGTGGCTGATAGGACGGGATGGAGCTATTAGTGGACACGTCACGCACACATGAAATTAGCGTCCCACTAGAGCGATCAGTGTTCACACTGCGCGACATTTGCTAGGGGAGACCGACCACCTGCCAGTTAGCTGTGAGTGCAAAGCTGTCAGTTTTTAATAACCAGCAGTCTATTATCACCCGTGGCCAAAGGTTTGCGAACGCTGTTCGTAAGCCGCTTACCAGGCGTTCGAAACGCAGCCGCGGCCGATCTGTGCAGCAGATCGTGTCGCGTTGTGTTATAACTTGTTGGTATGGGAGCCGGTCGTTCAGAAAGCAATGGCAAACTACTGAACGTAAAATTTGCCTAGTACATCAACAGCAGCTGAAAAATGTTGGTGTTGACTGCAACGTCCATGCAACATTAAAAAAAAATTATCACCAAGTGCCATCTCCGCAAGGGGGAATGTAAGTCCCGTAACAGAAACCCGGTGCGCGTATGTGAAGTGTTATGACCATCACAGTTTGTAGGACTCAGTTCACGGAGGGGTAGGTGGCTAGTCTTTTTCTCCCGCTGGCATCCAACACACGTCTGACAATGTTCAGGCCATTATCAGGGCAACCTCATAACCGCTACACCAGTGCACACGCTGGCTCCGCGTTGAAAGTTAGCTGTAATGAGTGTTCCACACTCTCTGTCTTGCCTCTTGACGGAGCATGTATCCAGACTTTGGAGGCCATGGTGGTCATCTGAACCATTACCGAAGCTTAATGGTGTGTGTGTGTGTGTGTGTGTGTGTGTGTGTGTGAGAGAGAGAGAGAGAGAGAGAGAGAGAGAGAGAGAGAGAGAGAGAGAGAGAGAGAGATACTGTCCTCAATAATTTTTTAATTAGGGATGAATATCCCACCTCAAGCCGCTCTGTCTCGGACGTATCTTATTAGAGACGGGTGCCTATACCTTCAAGCCACGTTGCCGCCAGTAGAGACGGACTCCCATCCCCCAAGGCTACTGTGTCCCACGGCACTTCTCTAACACCGGTACTGATCCAGATACCTTCTCAGCCACCTTGCCACGGTACTACTCTAGTTATGTACTGATTAACACTGGAATAAGGGGAACTGCAGTAAAGGTTTAAAAGTGCAGTGAATGAACCATCGGGAGGGTGGTGGGGGTTAGGGGTGTTGAGAAGTAGATGGTAAGCTTGACTAGAACACGATCACAAGTAGCAATATGGACGTTGCAGCTAAAGCCTTCGCCAGTACATAAAAAAAAAAAAAACACACACACACACACACGCGCGCGCGCGCGCGCGGACACATCTTATCATCTTATCTTGTTCCTCTTGTACCTTGCGGTGTCGAGGTGAAGTATAAACAGCGGGAGAGTGGCCATTTATGAACTTTATGTATCGAGATTCCCATGGACTCTGCTATTTCTTCTGTTCATCGTTTACATGGTCAGCCTCTTCTTCTGGTTCCGTTTTGTCTGTGCATCTGTACTTGTTGTGGTATACTGTTAGTTGGTAGCCTAGTTACATGAAAACAAAAATGACCTGGTATTTTGAGACAGTAGCAAAACATGTGCTCCCCCCCCCCCTTTTTTTTTCTTCTTCAAATGTTCATTTTATCTTCATTTTTCTAATTCTTTCATCTTTTTATTCTTCTCATCCCGCTCTTTTGAGTTAATGTGGTCACTGGAGGGTCTTCTCCGTGATTATATGTTGTGTTGTGTGTATGTGTTTGCTTGCTGATGAAGTCTAGTCGCCGCAACGTCCTGTATGTTTCGTAACTCTGTTCTGTACAGCTGCATTACTTTGTGTTATTTTTTTTAATTGTTTATAATTAAAGGCGGACGTCCTACGGGATGTCTGTTGTTCCAGCCTGGTATGTTAATCCACTTTGGCTTAGCTATGACATTGCCGTCTTCTTTCCAGTTGTCTCACCTTCAACCCACTCTTTTCCCCCAATGTCGATAACTCAGATTTTAGTTTGTTTAAATAACTTATTCAGGCACTCTTCTTCACCGACTAGAGTTGTGTTTCGTTTTCCTAGTGTCGACCAACACTACAGCGAATAAGTTCCCCTCTTGTGTTTAGGGCAGTGGTTCTCAACCTTTATTGGCCCATGCACCCTTTCACCATATTTTCAGAATGTCACCCCCCTCCCCCCTCCCTTTAATATTTTCTCACTATTAAATCTCCCCACCCCCACAGTATATGTAAACATGGAAGCTAAATTTAATAACACATACTAGAACAAGTCTAGACGTCTACATAAAACGTGATTTGCAGGTCTACTTACGTTATACAACGAATTTCAGAAAGGCGAGAAGAACATAACTGTAAAGTATTTAGGGAGAAACAATATCAAGTAATCGGTTCTTGTATTAACGCGATCTTAAAATAATCTTAATACCTCTCTTTGCGGGACTTCCCCACCGGTTGAGAACCACTGGTTTAGGGCATACTGCCAGCAGCTTGTCGTTTGTGCGTGAACTGGTGCCGTGGCCAAGCTGTCTCACAGTGTTCCAGGTTTATACTGTTGTGCATCGCCGTCATTCAGTGTTCGCTCTGGATTCTTCCCTGCTCTAGTTAGTTCCCTGTGTACAATTCTTCTGTATGCGTAAGTAAGTGGGGATATGGCGGTTAGTTTGTTCATTCTTCTTCTTCTTCTTCTTCTTCTTCTTCTTCTTCTTCTTCTTCTTCTTCTTCTTCTTCTTCTTCTTCTTCTTCTTCTTCTTCTTCTTCTTCTAAAACTGCCACTGATGCCCCCCCCCCCTTCTCTTCTTTCTGTTGTTGTTGTCCTTCTACTACTACTGCCACTGTTTTTGTTTTCTTTTCCCTTCTTTTCTTCCTTGTGTTGTTGTTGTCCTTCTTCTCCTACTACCGCCACTATTGCATTTTCTTTGTCTTTCTCTTCTTCGTTTTGGTTTGTTCTTCTTCAACTGCTGCCATTGTTGTTTTTAATTTGTCATTCTTTTCTTCCTATTTTCTACTTCTGCAACTGTTGTTTCTTGTTTGTCCTTCTCCTATTCCTTTTGTTGTCCTTCTCTTCTGCTTTTTGTTGTCCTTCTTCTTCTACTACCATTGATTGTTTTTCTTTTTCCTTCTTTTCTTCTTGTGTTGTTGTTGTTGTTGTTGTTGTTGTTGTTGTTGTTGTTCTTGTTCTTGTTCTTGTTCTTGTTCTTGTTCTTCTTCTTCTTCTTCTTCTTCTTCTTCTTCTTCTTCTTCTTCTTCTTCTTCTTCTTCTTCTTCTTCTTCTTGTTCCTCTTTAGAGGTGAGCGCAAGACATCTTGTTATGGAGCTCCCAAACTCAGATCTCTCTGAGAAAGGTTGACTTAATCTAGACATGTTCCATCGTGGGTATTGGCATTTTTATACTCAAAGACTTCATTTTTTAAACCAAATTATTCACTGTTTTCCCTCTACAATTTTGCCAGGATTTGGCAGTACGGCCTACTCTTTGTGATTTCCCAATGCCGTGGTATGTTTTTAACGTGCTCAACACGAACAATCTCAAGTGTTTCAGCCTATGTCAGAGCTGTCTTGTGGGCAGCTAATATCACGAGATAAGGTAAATGACTTGTTCTCTCTTGTGGCATAGAGTGTGTGTGAGGATGGACCCATATTTCCGCCACCAAACAGTAATCACTTGTGGAACAGAATAATTGCTACGTTTATCTTGCCCGCATCTCCACGGACTCTTACACAAGAATGTGACTCGAAGTTGGAAGCTTTTTTTTTGGAGATGTAAAATAATGTTATCCCATGATGTAAAGATTGAGCTGAGCAGAAAGAGATCACATGAACACATTCTTACGCGACATTGGAAAAAAAAGTATTGTGGGGGGAGGAGGGGGGGGCGGAGGAGATAACTATTGCAAAATATACAAACAAGCAGGCTAACTTGGCCACACCACAGACATGGAGGGGTGCTGTTGAAAATACAAGAGAGCAAAATACAGGGGGAGAACAAGAGTACGCCCAAGAAAAAACTACCTCACTCAGGCATTCAAGAAACAACTGCCTCACACAGACATGCAAGAAACAACTACCTCACATAGACATGCAAGAAACAACTGCACCATACAGGCATGCAAGAAACAACTACATCACTCTGGCATGCAAGAAACAACTACCTCACACAGACATGCAACAAACAACTAACTCACACAGACATGTAAGAAACAACTACCTCACACAGACATGCAAGAAACAACTGCACCATACAGATATGTAAGAAACAACTACCTCACACAGACATGTAAGAAACAACTGCACCATACAGGCATGCAAGAAACAACTACCTCACACAGACATGCAAGAAACAACTGCACCATACAGACATGTAAGAAACAACTACCTCACACAGACATGTAAGAAACAACTGCCTCACACAGACATGTAAGAAACAACTACCTCACATAGACATGCAAGAAACAACTGCACCATACAGGCATGCAAGAAACAACTACATCACTCTGGCATGCAAGAAACAACTACCTCACACAGACATGCAACAAACAACTAACTCACACAGACATGTAAGAAACAACTACCTCACACAGACATGCAAGAAACAACTGCACCATACAGATATGTAAGAAACAACTACCTCACACAGACATGTAAGAAACAACTGCACCATACAGGCATGCAAGAAACAACTACCTCACACAGACATGCAAGAAACAACTGCACCATACAGACATGTAAGAAACAACTACCTCACACAGACATGTAAGAAACAACTGCACCATACAGGCATGCAAGAAACAACTACATCACTCTGGCATGCAAGAAACAACTACCTCACACAGACATGCAAGAAACAACTGCACCATACAGACATGTAAGAAACAACTACCTCACACAGACATGCAAGAAACAACTACCTCACACAGGCATGAAAGAAACAACTACCTCACACAGATATGTAAGAAACAACTGCACCATACAGACATGCAAGAAACAACTACCTCACACATACATGCAAGAACAACTACCTCACACAGACATGCAAGAAACAACTACCTCACACAGGCATGAAAGAAACAACTCCCCACACAGACATGTAAGAAACAACTACCTCACACAGACATGTAAGAAACAATTACCTCACACAGGCATGTAAGAAACAACTACCTCACACAGACATGTAAGAAACAATTACCTCACACAGGCATGTAAGAAACAACTACCTCACACAGACATGTAAGAAACAATTACCTCACACAGACATGCAAGAAACAATTACCTCACACAGACATGCAAGAAACAACTACCTCACACAGGCATGCAAGAAACAACTACCTCACACAAACATTAAGGCCACTGAGATTCATACTTAGACTCCTGAGTTCAGACTGCATAAACTGATGATGTCGACAGATGAGTGTGCGCTCTCACACACCGACGCGCGTGCGCTAACACACAGCCACACACATTCCGTGAAAGCCCATGCAGCTGAAGTATGCTCATTTATAATAGATAGCCAGTTAAGTACACGACGACCACAAAACTTTAAACTTTTCCCAGAATTTTTGCACATGTGAGGAAACAGCGGTCATCCTGGATGAGCACAATTCAACACTAGAGAAATACCAAGGAGGAAACTTAATTTGAATAGGCTGCAGAATTGTTGTCCATTGAACCACCTGCCAGCCTGCACTTGGTTTTCCACTATGATATTCGGTCAAACGTAACGGGCTCATTGAACCACCTGCCAGCCTGCTCTTGGTTTTCCATTATGATATTCGGTCAAACGTAACGGGTTCTTTTGACACGCCTTGAGATGTATCGGACATACTCGAGTATAGTGCTTCCATATTGACGTGGATAGGCCTTAGGTTCATACCAGAATGCGATCGGCGTTGCCAGTAGTGGGTTGTGCTCAATATTTAAATTTCAAAATCCTGAAACAACCACACAATCAATATGGTGCTAACCCAATGTTTTAACTGATTAACTGCCGTGGGATGATTAATCGTCTTAAGCGTCATCCCGTATCTGCCATAGGCTTATATACTGTAGTTTTCTTTCTGTAACCCCCTTTAATGTGATACATAATACAACATTTCTGCTACCATATTAACAAATTTTAAGTCATAACTGTGACACAGCCCTACTTCCCATTTTCCCGCCATCCATTTTTGTTAGGTTCAAACCTACTTTCTGTTTGGCACTGAATCTGCTAACAGACCAACTGGCACCCTAGGGGTCATGTTGTCAGTGTCACACAGGTCGCGTTTACTACCGAGGACATATATTGGTACCCATTTGAGGTTGAGTTGACCCGCCAGCCCAGGTGCATTAAAGAAAAATCAACCGTGATATGAATTTGAACTCATTACACCAGGGCCGGCTGGCCGACAGGCATGCAAGCTTGTCACGTGGCTACGGCAACTGCTAGCTACAATATCAAACTGACATTATTCATTTGCCAACGAAGCAATGGCCTGTTTATTTGCTGTCTGTCATGGATGTTGACCAGTACGTCTATGATCAAAGCACTCTCACGTGGCTGTTAATCCAATAGTCTCAGAGAGTTGTTATACCCCCCGTGTTTTACCTTGTGTTTACCATGAAAGTAGTCCGGGTTACCCCACTAGTTGTTGTACCAGCCTTGTTTTACCTCGTGCTTACCATGAAAGTAGTCCGGGTTACTCCACTAGTTGTTGCACCAGCCGTGTTTTACCTTGTGTTTACCGTGAAAGTAGTCCGGGTTACTCCACTAGTTGTTGCACCAGCCGTGTTTTACCTTGTGTTTACCGTGAAAGTAGTCCGGGTTACTCCACTAGTTTTGTACCAGCCGTGTTTTACCTTGTGCTTACCATTAAAGTAGTCCAGGTTACTCCACTTGTTGTTGTACCAGCCGTGTTTTACCTCGTGCTTATCATTAAAGTAGTCCGGGTTACTCCACTATTTGTTGTACCAGCCGTGTTTTACCTTGTGCATACCATTAAAGTAGTCCGGGTTACTCCACTAGTTGTTGTACCAGCCGTGTTTTACCTCGTGCTTACCATGAAAGTAGTCCGGGTTACCCCACTAGTTGTTGTACCAGCCGTGTTTTACCTTGTGCTTACCGTGAAAGTAGTCCGGGTTACTCCACTAGTTTTGTACCAGCCGTGTTTTATCTTGTGCTTACCATTAAAGTAGTCCAGGTTACTCCACTTGTTGTTGTACCAGCCGTGTTTTACCTTGTGCTTACCGTGAAAGTAGTCCGGGTTACTCCACTAGTCGTTGTACCAGCCGTGTTTTATCTTGTGCTTACCATTAAAGTAGTCCAGGTTACTCCACTTGTTGTACCAACCGTGTTTTACCTTGTGCATACCATTAAAGTAGTCCGGGTTACTCCACTAGTTGTTGTACCAGCCTTGTTTTACCTCGTGCTTACCATGAAAGTAGTCCGGGTTACTCCACTAGTTGTTGCACCAGCCGTGTTTTACCTTGTGTTTACCGTGAAAGTAGTCCGGGTTACTCCACTAGTTGTTGCACCAGCCGTGTTTTACCTTGTGTTTACCGTGAAAGTAGTCCGGATTACTCCACTAGTTTTGTACCAGCCGTGTTTTACCTTGTGCTTACCATTAAAGTAGTCCAGGTTACTCCACTTGTTGTTGTACCAGCCGTGTTTTACCTCGTGCTTATCATTAAAGTAGTCCGGGTTACTCCACTATTTGTTGTACCAGCCGTGTTTTACCTTGTGCATACCATTAAAGTAGTCCGGGTTACTCCACTAGTTGTTGTAGCAGCCGTGTTTTACCTCGTGCTTACCATGAAAGTAGTCCGGGTTACCCCACTAGTTGTTGTACCAGCCGTGTTATACCTTGTGCTTACCGTGAAAGTAGTCCGGGTTACTCCACTAGTTTTGTACCAGCCGTGTTTTATCTTGTGCTTACCGTGAAAGTAGTCCGGGTTACTCCACTAGTTTTGTACCAGCCGTGTTTTACTTCGTGCTTACCGTGAAAGTAGTCCAGGTTACTCCACTAGTTGTTGAACCAGCCGTGTTTTATCTTGTGCTTACCATTAAAGTAGTACAGGTTACTCCAATAGTTGTTGTACCAGCCGTGTTTTATCTTGTGCTTACCATTAAAGTAGTCCAGGTTACTCCACTTGTTGTTGTACCAGCCGTGTTTTACCTTGTGCATACCATTAAAGTAGTCCGGGTTACTCCACTAGTTGTTGTACCAGCCGTGTTTTACCTTGTGCTTACCGTGAAAGTAGTCCGGGTTACTCCACTAGTTTTGTACCAGCCGTGTTTTACCTCGTGCTTACCGTGAAAGTAGTCCAGGTTACTCCACTAGTTGTTGAACCAGCCGTGTTTTATCTTGTGCTTACCATTAAAGTAGTCCAGGTTACTCCACTTGTTGTTATACCATCCGTGTTTTACCTCGTGTTTACCATGAAAGTAGTCCGGGTTACCCCACTAGTTGTTGTACCAGCCGTGTTTTACCTTGTGCTTACCATTAAAGTAGTCCAGGTTACTCCACTTGTTGTTGTTCCAGCCGTGTTTTACCTTGTGCATACCATTAAAGTAGTCCGGGTTACTCCACTAGTTGTTGTACCAGCCGTGTTTTACCTTGTGCTTACCGTGAAAGTAGTCCGGGTTACTCCACTAGTTTTGTACCAGCCGTGTTTTACCTCGTGCTTACCGTGAAAGTAGTCCAGGTTACTCCACTAGTTGTTGAACCAGCCGTGTTTTATCTTGTGCTTACCATTAAAGTAGTCCAGGTTACTCCACTAGTTGTTGTACCAGCCGTGTTTTACCTTGTGCATACCATTAAAGTAGTCCGGGTTACTCCACTAGTTGTTGTACCAGCCGTGTTTTACCTTGTGCATACCATTAAAGTAGTCCGGGTTACTCCACTAGTTGTTGTACCAGCCGTGTTTTACCTCGTGCTTACCATTAAAGTAGTCCAGGTTACTCCACTTGTTGTTGTACCAGCCTTGTTTTACCATGTGCTTTCCGTGAAAGTAGTCCGGGTTACCCCACTAGTTGTTGTACCAGCCGTGTTTTACCTCGTGCTTACCGTGAAAGCCGCCTTCGTGGCGAAGAGGTTACGGACGCAGTTCGTAATCCCGCACACCAAGTTCAAAACACAGCTGTGAGCGATTTGGCAGAAGACCTCCTTACCTCGGTTTTTATGAAATTGTATGGATGCGGATCGTTCAGAAAGCAATGGCAAACTACTAAACAAAAACTTTCCCAGGAATCACGAAAAGCCAAAAATGCAGGGGTTGAATGCTACGTTCTGTAAAGGATATGCAACTAACTTTTTGTTACCATGAAAGTAGCCCGGACGACTCCACTAGTTGCCATTACATGTGCCTACTCCCAGCCATTATTTGTGCCTACTCTCAGCCATTACATGGCATATTCTCAGTCATTACTTGTGCCTACTCTCAATCATTACTTGTGCCTACTCTCAGCCATTACTTGTGCCTACTCTCAGCCATTACTTGTGCCTACTCTCAGCCATTACTTATACCTACACTCAGCCATTACTTGTACCTACTGTCCTTCTATTGCTTGTATCTACTCTCATCCATTGCTTGTACCTACACTCAGCCATTACGTGTACCTTCACTCAGCCATTACGTGTATCTACACTCAGCCATTACGTGTATCTACACTCAGCCATTATATTTACCTACTCTGACCCATTTATTATTATTATTATTATTATTATTATTATTATTATTTTATCATCATCATCATCATCATCATCATCATCATCACCATCATCATCCAAGATTTACGTTAACACCTCCCCACTAGTCTCAGACAAGTATTACCGTCTTTGACCCAACAGTGTTAATACCTCGAAATGGCAGTCGCCTTGTGTACAAATATGGGTTTACGGGAGAATGCTGGACAGTTAATTGGTTAAAATATATGCATGTTTTGAATGAGGCTAAACCACGACGTCAGCTCAAACATCAGCACTAGAAACTCGCCGATTTTGGCCACATAATGAAACGAGAAAGACTCAAACATATTGTAACAACTGAAAAGATTCACAAGAAAAAAGTTAAAGGAAGACGGTGAAAGAAAATATTTGAACTCACAGATTTTCATAATGGCATGGGAAAATTTCAGCACATGAAATTAAACATTTGTTGGAGATGGCGAGACGGGAAGAAACATGGTAGCAAACGCCTTTTGACAGGAAAAGGATTGGAGGAAGACAGCGAGGGAAAATTCTAGCTAGACAGTCTGTCATAGTGGCATGGGAAAATATCAGTTCATATAACTTGTGTTGGAGACGGCGAGATGTGAAGAAGCAATGAAGCCCACGCCATTTGGCAGGGCACTTGATGATAATGATGTTAATGTTGATGATGATGATGATAATTATTGGAGAGAGAAAAGTTAACAGTGAACACGATGCTGCACCGTGGTTCTTGTATTACATTCTACATCTGGAGGCGGTTACTCTGTTACAGTTTACAGATGTTACTAGTGTTGTTTTGAGCTGTGCTGTTCATGGGCAGACGCGAGGTTTCTTCAAGATATCATATCAGGTTTGTCACTCCAGCACTGGTTGTGCAGTTTTTGTTCTTTAGTTAGTTAGTCGCGTGTCAACATTACGGTAAAGGGTCGCCCCATTATGCTCCCTTCCCGGACAGTGAATATCACACAAAATGCTCCTCACTGCCCCATGTGAAAAGTGGAACGGACAGAAGTCTCGACAAACAGCCTGCACAGATATACTTTGCATAATGCCGCTACCAGAATGGCAACACAAAAGTCCTCCACGAAAAATACAATTCATAGTCTTAGGATGCGGCAGTCACTAAAGAGCCAGCAGCCACACATTGCTGCATAAGGCACGTGCCATACTCGTCTACAGAGGGAATGAGGGAGGCTTGGGCATGAGGCTGGCTTCCCTATTTCGTTCAAAAGCGCCAGCAGTAAAGTCCAGCCAGCCATAAACATGTTATATATATATATATGTAACCAAAAGACTAAATGACATGGCACGCAGACCAGACCCAGAGCTTTGGTCGGCAACTGGTCGCCGGTAAGCGAAAAGTTGAAGTACTACTTTGCCGATCCGACACCTTCTGCAGCTTTTCTTGTTCCAGGTGTAGTGGAGTGACCTTTCCTCTGGAGTGAACTAGGCAGGCTGAGAGAGGAATCATGCTGCATAGGTAAAACATGGTCTCTACAGTTCAGCCCATGCTTTGTACTATGGAGAGGTTATCATACCTTGTTTGGAAGCACAGTGTAACAATCGTCTCTCAAGACGGCAAAGTGCCAGCAGTATACTGCACTGGGTCACTTTTCTAATGTTAGTAATATTGCCAGGGCACGGAAACACTGCACCTCCAGTTTAAGAGTTCTATCTACTGAGGGATCTAGTGCCTGCACACGCGACCTCCAGCCTCGTGAAGATAACTGGAACATTCAACAAGTGATTCACTTTAGAATCAACTCTGGCCATCGCAAACGGAAACACTGATATGTCTATTCTACTTTACAGCCGCCGTGTTACTGGCATTTATTTGTCAGTTACTCAAACCTCCTCATTTGTTTCCTGTGACAGACAGAAAATTACAGAAGATGACGGGGGAATAGACTTGAGAGTAAAGTTGGGACGTGGGTCTCCAGACAGTTGACGATTTAAAAGTGCTTTCGGAGGCCTGCGGCGCCCAGGGAAAAGGCTGTAGCAGACAGTGACCTGATCCATCAGAGTGAGTAAATAAACATACTGTTCCAAACGTCTCGCTACAAAGGACTTTCAATCAGGTGCCGTCTCCACAATGAGGGTTGGCTGCAATGGATCTCCAACACTGTCTGTCCCCCGCCCTGACTGTACATTCTGTCAGCTTGCCGTTCGTCCATCTCTTGATGTTATAACTTGTATAGTTACCCACCTCTTGCTTGCTTGCCTTCCACCTTACCCTCCAGTATGGTTTTTATAAGAGTACATCCATCATGTACCATGCCGATAAGCGTGGGCGGTCATGTTTCACCATCTAACTCGATCACCAGTCATGGATCACTTCCGTGCTTCTGTCTCGACCATGCCACTTGGCCAAGCCATCCAGGTATTTACTTCTCGGTCTTCCCCTTGGCCTCTTCCTTTCGATCTTGCCAGTTGTCACCAAGTTCTCCAATTCATTTCTTCTTATAACATGCCCCCAAAAATTTGACTGTCTGCGCCTAATGTCTCCAATCAGTTTACAATCTTCATTTTTTTCTTGAAGGACTTGTTCATTGGTTTTCTGTCTGTTCATTGTATTCTTTGCATTTTCCCCAGAAACCACGTTTCCCACAGCCATCAGATGTTTTTCAGCTTGTCTGCCCATTGACCACGCTTCACATCCATACAATAGTACAGGTTCTATTTAGCACTTCAACACTCTTTTTCTCGTTTCAATTGATATCTTTTTATAGGCCAATATGTTTTTCATCTTGCAAAAGGCTACCTTCGCAATGGAAATTCTTATTCTAATCTCTTCAAGGCATCTCCCATCTGATGTTATGACTATTCCCAGATATTTATAAGAGTATTATGCCTTTTAACGTGGCCGAAATATCTCACTTCTCTTTTTCATTTCTTTCGTCAGCTCTCCTTTCACTCCCAGTTTTTCTAGAACATTTGTATTTGATTGTTTTTGTTTCCATGAAATACGACATATTCTTCTGTATATCCACATCGCCAGGGCATCTATTCGACTTTGTAGTTGCTTGTTCATTGTCCAGGCATCTGTGCCATATAGTAGTGTTGAATATGCATAACATTCGACAATTCTCATGTTTAATGCGTTGTTAATCTCGCTAGATGTTAACACTGATTACATGCTGTTGAAAGCATTTTTGGCCATTCCTATTCTTTTTTTTTTCCTTTTTTTTTTTATTATTTCTGTTTCACATCTGCCATCACCTGTTATTACGTGTCCAAGATAGGAGAAACTTGTTGCTTGTTCTGGTAATTGCGGCTGATTTTGGACCCTCGATCGGGTATGTCGGGAATTCTGTATACACGTTACAAATAGAAAATATGAAATCCAGATTTAACATCATTACACTCGGGAAATTACCACAAGTGCTCCGCCCGTGGCTTCCATTGCCAACGGAGAGTTGCCAGGCTAGTTTTGGTTTCAGTGGCTGCCTGACTAACGTCCACCTGGATTTACTTCTGCTGGTTGGGTATCGCTCAATTCTGATTTGTAGAAAGAAAAAAAAAAACTTTCCACCTCGTTCAACCAGCTTCAGTGGCGTTGGTTATAGTTGTGGTAGTTCAAAGTGCGGGTTTAGTTTCTCTAGTTTTCTGTGTCTGTGTTAGATGACTTTTCGATTTCGCAGCGTTTATACCTGTGACGTCAGCTGGGGGATTGGCCGGCGGGTTTTCCCGTGTGTCTGTTTCTTCCTGATTTTCCGTTGGCTCAATCCGCGGTGAATGCATTTATACGTCACCAGAAGTGAGGAGGTGGCGTAAGTCGTTGCAACAGGAAACCACCTCTCACGCTTACAGACGCACAGAAATGAGTAGAAAATTAAGAGATGAACAAAAGGGGAAGAAAGACACCAGAAGCCACAAAGACCTGTTCAAGACGATTACAGGACATTATGGACAGACCAGAACAAATCATTATTCTGCACCTCAGAACAGAACACAATATATTACGCAACCACGTGTATACCAAATTCAAGATTGGCGAATTACATGTGGATTGGCGACATAGACAGCAGATCACACTCCAAGACTGCCCAAAATACGACATATCTAGGCAAACCTTCTGGCCTAGAGAAAAAACAGTGGAAAATAAACCCTATGGACCACCGAGTGAACCAAATAAAGGAAGTTAAATTCATACAAGAGAGAACATTGCAGTTATGGACACATTTCAAGCGAACGGAAGAAGAAGAAGAAGAAGAAGACATGTATAAAATAGGTTAGACAGCACGAGACCGTGGCGCGGGGAAACATTTATATCCAACATGGGTGGCAGTGTGCGGAACTCAAGGCTATGCACTGACACGACGACGGCTAATACCAAATGACTTCAATAAGAAGGAATAAGAGCAGAGAACACGAATAAGGTTCGTCATCATGTGCCATATGTATAAGCGTGGGCGGTACATGGTTCGCATCTAACATGACTACCGGTGTCTTGGATCGGGTCTTTGTTCTTGTCGCGATCATGCGTTATCTCCGTGCCATTAAAGGATTTATCGCCTTGCTTGTTTCCCCATCAAATGTTCCCTTCATCACTTGGTTTTCTAGTGTTTTCTTTGTTATACTTTGCCCAAAATACCATTACTGTATGTGTCTACTTTTTCTAATCAATTTACGTTTTTCATTTATTCCCTGTAGAACTATTTCACAGATTCTTCTGTCCGTCAATGGTATTCTTGGAATTTTCCACAGAAATCACATTTCCACTGCCTTTAGATGATTCTCAGCCTGTCTGCTTATTTTGTTTCACATGCATGCACCAGTATTGGTTCTGTTTAGCACATCGACTTTGTTTTATCACTGCAATTGGGACGCAGAGGTGTTTCCAAGGCACCAGGGCCGGGTTATATACTGGCCAAGACCTATTGACGCGTCCTCGTCGAGCGTTCTGGGCAACAGGTCCTTTCGGGGTCCTGGCTAAAGTCAGTAGGATCGCCGATTCCTCCGAAGTCGGAGAGTGTCTGCCTGTACGGCGAGGAACCACCAGTCTGCACACCAATAAGCCAGACATGGGACAACGGATACTCACGCAAAACTCAGGTCCTGTATGACATCACACTGATGTTGGACAACAGGATGCCTTCATCCGACATACAGGACTTCGCGTTGGAGCTCAAGCCAACGAACACAGGCAAGCAAGCAAGCATCACTGCAATTGACAGCTTTTTATTGGTCAGAGTTTTCCATCTGGCAAAAAGTTGCCTTTCCCATAGCAATATTATGTTATAAGCTTTATGTAAAGAGTACACATTTTTCTGTTGTTGAGTGTACGGTCGACCCTTTTCGTCTGTGAGAGCAAATCAATATACTGCATCGTGTTTATGCTGCTAGTTGATGAGCTAGTTCAAATTGCACAAAGCTACTCCACTAGGAAACACTCGAGAAGACCAGTTTAGGTGACCTGACATGCTTAGGATGGTGTTGGTCGTGGTGTGTTTCTGTGCAGTCAGATACTGTGTAATAACTTTGCGAGATGACTGCATCAAATGCTGTGTAATAACTGTGATGTTTCTCATCCGGTCTCAACCGGTCTCTGTGGCTAAGGGCTTGCGAACGCGGTTTGTGAGTCCGTATACCCGGGTTCGAAACTCAGTGGTGCTGTTTTTTTCGAAAAAGGTATAGATGCCGGTCGTTCAGAAAGCAATGGCAAACTACTGAACGTAAAATTTGCCCAGGAATCACGAACAGCGAAAATGCTGGGCTTGACTGCTACGTCCTGTGAAGGACATGCAACTAAATTTTTTCTCATCCAATAACTCTGAGATGTGACTCATCCAGTACTGCAATAACTATGTGATGTGACTCATCCAGTACTGTACAATAACTATGTGATGTGACTCATCCAGCACTGTACAATAACTCTGAGATGTGACCCATCCAGCACTGCACAATAACTCTGAGATGTGACTCATCCAGCACTGTACAATAACTCTGAGATGTGACCCATCCAGCACTGTACAATAACTCTGAGATGTGACCCATCCAGCACTGTACAATAACTCTGAGATGTGACCCTCCAGCACTGTACAATAACTCTGATATGTGACTCATCCAGCACTGCACAATAACTCTGAGATGTGACTCATCCAGCACTGCACAATAACTCTGAGATGTGACTCATCCAGTACTGTACAATAACTCTGTGATGTGACTGCATCCAGGCCTCATATATCACGGACGACCTGGATGTAATTCACCAAACTAGGACAGACCGTGGTAATATGTTTGCCATAAAAATGCGCGACATATCTAGGTCAGCGAAATGTCACGCGCATCATAGCACTGGTGATATATTCTGCCGTATGTATTCTCACTTGGAACGATAGTCTGCCATATGTAATCTGTTCTAGCATGCATGTTGTCGTTTTTAGTTATAATGTGCCATATACGTTGTCTTGTTTAGTGTTAATATGCCATATGTATTGTCTATTTTAGCGATAGTATGCCATATGTGTTGTCTGTTTTAGTGATAATTTGCCATATGCGTCGTCTGTTTTAGTGATAGTTCTCCATATATGTTGTCTGCTGGTAATAGTCTTCCATATGTATTGTCTATTTTAGCGATAGTATACTATTTTAGCGATAGTACGCCATATGTGTTGTCTGCTGGTGATAGTCTTCCATATGTATTGTCTATTTTAGCGATAGTATGCCATATATGTTGTCTGTTAGCTGATAGTCTTCCATATGTATTGTCTATTTTAGCTATAGTATGCCGTATGTGTTGTCTGTTTTAGTGATAATGTGCCATATGTGTGGTCTGTTTTAGTGATAGTTCTCCATATATGTTGTATATTGGTGATGGTCTTCCATATGTGTTGTCTGTTTTAGTGATATATTGTTTGTTTTAGTGATAAGTCTCCCATATGTATTGTCTTTTGTAGTGATATTCTTCTTGATATTCTTTGGTGTCAGGTCTTAGTCAGATATGACTGAGCTACCGTATGACAGTAGACGGTACTACCTGCTTTCTGTTAGCGCTGAACATTGGGCGGCGCTTACGAAACCCGACACCCCACATTGTGCCAATGGCTTCGGGCGGACGAGCGCAATTGGGAGGGTACAAGCCTTATCCTGGTGCGAGGAAATGCAACTAAAGACAAAATGTCATGGCAGGGCAGACCAGGCCCTAAGCATTGGTTGGCAGCTGGTCTAGGATTGAAGCTCCGACAGGCAGACAGTTAGAGCATTGCTTTGCTGATCCGGCAGCTTCTGCAGCTTGTCTTGTTCTAGATGTATAGGTGTTACCTTTCCTCTGGAGTGAACTAGGCAGGCCGACAGAGGGATCATGCTGCATTGGCAACACATGGTCTATATTTTAGCCCAGGCTTTGTGCTATGGAGAGACAATAACTCCATCCCTGGTCTTAACCGGTCTCGGAATCAAAGCGAGAGGCAGCTGTTACGGGTTATAAGTCCCTGTCAATTGGCGTAGATATGGGGTGCCACGCGTTGCCTCTGACAGTGGGAGACACCTACAGGTGTCACTGATCAACTACCGCCCCCCTCAAGCTGGACATCCCCCGGCTGATCCGCCACAGCCTGCCTGCTTCAATGGGTGCTTGGGGCTAGGACAAAATCTGAATCGCAGGCTGTAAAACCAATGCACCAGGTAATAATAAAAAAAAAGAAAAATAGAAACCTCAAGCTACTGCTTGCAACCTGGAACGTGAGAACCGTGTGTCCAGGATTTTCCACTGACTTGACCAATACTGACGATGTGAGAAAAACGGCTGTGATTGATGCCGAACTCAATCGTCTTAACATTGATATTGCTGGCCTGCAGGAGACTCGCCTCGTTGAGGAAGGGTCACTCAGGGAAAACAATTACACCATATTTTTGGAAGGGTAGAGGGCAGGCAGAAAAAAGGCAACATGGTGTGGCTTTGCAGTGAAGAATTCGCTACTGGGAATGATTGAAATTCCAGCAGGTGGTAATGAAAGACTATTATCCCTGCTATTGGCAACCTCTTGTGGTTTTGCCACCATTATTACTGCATATACACCGACACTCTATTCCTCTGATGATGTGAAGGATTCGTTCTATGAGGAGTTAGACTCCGTGGTCAAGGCAGTTCCAAAATCTAACTACATTTATATGCTCGGTGATTTCAATGCTCATGTGAGCAAGGACTCGAGTCCATGTCCAGTGTGCCTTAGAAAATACAACATTGGTCGCATGAATGAAAATGGGCAAAGGCTGCTGGAGCATTGCACCAGAAATGACCTATGTATTACAAACTCCTTTTTTTTTTAAACAAAAGAGATGCATAAGGTCACATGGAAACATCCAAGATCCAGCCATTGGCACCAGCTGGACTTCATCATCACACGGAGACAACATCTGAACCATCCATCATTGACTCGAAGTAACCACAGTGCTGACTGTGATACGGATCATTCTTTGGTTGTTGCAATTGTAAGACTGAGACCAAAGAGAATCTACACAGCTAAACACAAATCTAGCCCCAGAATTAATATTACTAACACTCACGATCCTGAAAAGTGCTTTCAGTTTCAACAGCAACTTGAAGACGCTTTCACTGATACATTAGAAAATTGTACAGTAAGTGAAAAGTTGGGAAAACTTAAAGAAACTCTTTATAAAACTGCGGTAGGGGTTTACGGCACTGTGGATCATAAGAGGCAGGACTGGTTTGCGGCAAACAGCCAGACTCTGCAGCCCTTGATTGATAAGAAGAAGATAGCTCTCTTAAAAAACAAGGAAAGACCAACACGTAACACTCTGAGTGAGCTGATGCAAGCTAGTAAGGATGTGCAAAAGGTTGTCAGGGAGTGTGCAAATGACTATTGGATCAAGTTATGTGAGTCCATTCAAATCGCAAGTGATAAGGGAAACATCAGAAGCATGTATGAAGGGATAAAGAAAGCCTGTGGTCCAATGATCAAAAGAAGTATACCATTGAAAACCTTGACTGGAGAAATCATCACTGATAAGAAACAGCAGATGGACAGATGGGTACAGGAATTCAAAGATTCAAGTATCATAACACTGTACAAGAACAAGGACGATCGGAGCAACTGCAACAACTATCGGGGTATCTCACTTCTGTGTATTATTGGAAAAAAGTATTTGCCAGAATTGTTCTGCGCAGACTTCAAGTCCTCGGATATCAAGTCTACCCCGAATCACAGTGTAGCTTTCGACAGAACCGGTCTGCCATTGATATGATATTCTCATTGCGACAAATGCAAGAAAAATGCCGTGAACAGAATCAACCACTCTTTATTGCCTTGGTCGAACTCACAAAGGCATTTGAGTTGGTCAGTCGCGAGGGTCTGTTCAAGGCACTAAAGAAGATTGGCTACCCACCAACTCTTCTGTCCATTGTGGAATCGTTCCACACAGGCATGAAGGGTATAATCAAGTTTAATGGTGCAACTTCTGAAGAGTTTGAAATCAAGAGTGGAGTTAAGCAAAGTTGTGTACTAGCTCCCACCCTCTTTCGAATATACTTTTCACTTCTACTGAAATATGCCTTTCGTGATCAGGATGGTGGTATATACATTCACTCACGCTCAGATGGCGGCCTCTACAATGCTCAGAGATTGAAGGCCAAGACCAAAATTAGGAGGGTACTGATCAGAGAGTTGCTTTTTGCAGATGCTGCAATTACGATCCACTGTGAGGAAGAATGTCTACTATTTGCATTCTCGAATGCTTGTTCTGAATTTGGTTTAACAATTAGCAGAAAGAAGACACAGATTATGTCACAAGGTACACATGGGGCGCCATCAATCTTTATTGACGACGCCGAACTAGAGATGGTAGACCATTTTACATATCTAGGATCAGTGGTAAATAGCAAATTATCCCTAGATCAGGAAATCAACATCCGGATTGGTAAGGCAGCAACAACAATGAGCAGGTTAAAAAAAAAGAGTCTGGGAGAACAGGAAGCTTACTACCAAAACAAAAGTCCTTGTCTATCAAGCCTGTGTCCTAAGTACTATTCTTTAAGGCAGTGAAGCCTGGACAACTTACTCACACCAAGAGAAACATTTAAACAGCTTTCATATGCGGTGTCTGCGAAGAATTCTTGGTAGTGGCAAGACAAAATCACAAATACTGAAGTATTGGAAAGATCAGGTTGTGTGACGGATTACTCCATGCTCAGTCTTTGTAGAATTAGATGGATAGGACATCTTAGGAGGATGGATGATGGTAGAATACCAAAGGACATCTTTTTTGGTGAATTACATATGGGTAAGAGATCTCAGGGTCGGCCTCTACTACGATACAAAGATGTGTGTATGTGGGGCATGATTGCTACAGGCATTGATAATGCACAATGGGAGCAAGTCGCCGCTGAACGTGTTGCATGGAGGGCAAACATCAGAAATGGAATAAAGACAAAGGAGAAAATTATTGCAGATAAGTCACACACTGAGCGTGTGAGACGTAAGATGGTGCATTATGGTGAAAATTAACATTTACATCGCGAATTGGCCTTATCAGTCATATTCGCTACCGCCATGGGTAATAATAGTTCTTCTTCTTCTTCTTCTTCTTCTTCTTCAGTGTTCCAAGCCATTGAGGTTCTTTGCTGCAGATTCAATCCGTCTCCATTCGTCTCTCTGGTTGACCTTCTCTTGCCAGTCGTTGATTCCAAGTGTTTGTAGGTCTGTATATATATTATCTCTCCGCCGTCTTCTTGGTCTACCTCGGGGTCTACGGCCATTTATTTCCTGAGTGTAAGCGAGTTTTGTTTCCCTATTATCTTCCATTCTTTCTATATGCCGCAGCCATTGTAGTCTATTAGCCTTCATGATACCAGTGATTAGCGGGGTAATGGGTAATACTAACTACATGGGTGATAGTTATTATCCCTTTTTGATGCACAAACTATCGTCCGTAAAGACGGCAAGGTGCCAATGAATGTAGTGATATTCTTCCACTTGCATTGTCTGTTGTAGTAATAGTCTTCGATATGTATTATCCGTTGAAGGGATAGTCTTCCATATGTATTGTCTCTTTTAGCAATTATATGCCACATGTGTTGTATGTTATAGTGATAGTATGCCATATGTGTTGTCTGTTGTAGTGATATCATGCCATATGTGTTTTATGTTTTAGTGATATATATGCCATATGCATTGTCTTTTTTAGTGATAGTATGCCATATGCATTGTCTGTTTTAGGGATATGTATTGTCTATTGTTGTGATAGTATGCAGTATGTATTGTCTGTTTTAATGATAGTATCCCATATATATTATCTGTTTTAGTGATAGTGTGCCATATGTACTGTATGTTTTAGTGATAGTATGCTATACGTGTTATCTCTTTTAGTGATAGTATGTCATATATAGTGTCTGTTGTAGTGATAGTATGTCATATGTAGTATCTGTTGTGTAATAGTATGCCATGTGTGTTGTTTGTGTTAGTGATAGTATGCTATATGTGTTGTCTGTTTTAATGATAGTATGCTATATGTGTTATCTGTTTAGTGATAGTATGCTATATGTATTGTTTGTGTTAGTGATAGTATGCTATATGTATTATCTCTTTTAGTGGTAGTATGCTATATGTATTGTCTGTTTTAGATATATAAGAATAGTATGACATATGTGTTGTCTGTTTTAATGATAGTATGCCATATGCATTGTCTGTTTTAGTGATAGTATGCCATATATATTGTATGTATTAGTTATAATCTCTCATATGTGTTTTGTGTTGTATCGATAGTCTCCTTTGTGTTGCAGCAATAGTCTACCATATATGTTTATGTTGTATCGATAGTCTCCTATTTCTGTTGTAGCTTCTTCTTCTTCTTTCGTTCACTGTTCTGTTGTAGAGCAAGTCTGCCATATATGTATAGTGTGTTGTAGGGAATGTCACCAATATGTGTTGTGTATAGTAGCGATAATTTCCCGTTGGTGTTGCGTGTTGTAGCAATATTCTACCATGTTTGTTGTTATTGTAACGATAGCTTGCCATATTATATGTGCATTTACCATATGTATTGCGTTTTGTACCATATGTATTGTGTGTTGTAGCTATAGTCTGTCATATGTGTTTTGTGTTGTAGCTAGTCTACCATATTTATTGTGTTGTAGCGATAGTTTTCCATGAGTGTTGTCATGATAGCCTACTATATTTGTTGTATCTACAGTCTCCCATATGTATTGTGCGTTGTAGCTGTAGTCTTCCATATGGCGTTGTTTGTGGTAATTATATTTTGCCATACTCATGGTCTCTTGTAGCGACAGTCTAATAAATGCATTGTCTCTACTCTTGTGCGTCCTCGTCATTCGCACTGCTGCGTTAAAATGCCGCGCAAGCGTGGATCTATTGTATCCAATCAACCCGGGAATTTCATGATCACACCCGAAAATGAATCGCCTTGGGCCGTGACAGCAAACTAGAGATATCTATCACCACTAACAGAAGCCAATAAAAAAAAAGTAGGCACATGAATACACAACAGAACATTGATCACCTACTGGTATACCAGTTCTCGAATAGGACACGTCCAACGTGTGCTGTCGCTTCTATGAAATAATCTGTGTGCTTCGACAGCTTTAGGATATATTGACTATTGTATTACTGTCTTTGAATATTTGGCTCGTATCTGCAATATCAGACGCCTTTATTCTCGTCTTCTCTCTGTATTTCTTGTATTACCCTCATATCTCCTGTATTATCCCCGTGTCTTCCGTATTGTCTCATCTTATTGTCTGTGTGCCTCCTGTATTGTGGCCTCTGATTAATTATCTGTGTGACTCATGTATTGTCTGTATGTCTTCTGTATTGTCAGTGTGTGTCTACTGTAATGTCCCCTGTCTCCTGTAATGTCTCCTCTTATTGTCTGTGGGACTCCAATATTGTCCGCATATGTCTCCTGTATAGTCCGCATGGAAAAAGTCGGATGCGGATAAAGGTAAGGCCCTTCTTGCACGCTACATAGAACAGACTGACCAGAAAGACGAGCCCGCCAGACAGAGGACCACAACAACACTCTCTCAGTTGTGCGAGGGGTCGGGACAGACGAAGAATGGACAATCACAGTTGAGATATTGCGTGCGATGCTCAAGAAATCACCTAACACCGCCCCAGGCCCAGACGGCATCCGATATGGTGACCTAATGGTATCAGATGATGACATGGAAGAACTGGCCAGAGAATTCAACACCAGTATCCAGAGGGGTCAGGTCAAAGAAGAATGGCTACACAGCTATTTGCTGCCGCTGCCAAAACCGAACAAAGACCACTCCAAGATAAGCGGCTACAGAATCATTACGATGCAGAATACTGTTGGCAAGATACTGGAGAAAATTGTAGCACACAGACTTGCTTGGGACTTGGAACAGCTCGGCTGCTTCCCGCCCACACTTGGAGGATACAGGCGCAACAAAGAGTCATGGCTGAATGCGGCGGTCTTTGCTCAAGATGTTTACGAAGGATTTCAGGTCAGAGAAGAGACATGTGCGGCCGCCATAGACTTAGAGGACGCATATAACAGAGTATCTTTCGAGCACTTGATGCAAACCCTCCTCAGACTGAAAGTGCACCCTCACCTTGTACGATGGATAGCTGCAGTTCTACTCCAAAGGAAGGTGGTGCTAAGATGTGGGAGTTGGTCTTCTGAGCCGATAACGATATGTCCAGGATTGCCGCAGGGTTCACCACTGTCACCAGTACTATTCAACGTGTATACGGTGCCGATCACTGAACAACAGTTGGATGGGAGGGGTAGGACTCTATCATTCGTTGACGACATCCTCGTGTATCGACAGGGTCGAGATAGACAGGCGGTTGCCAACTATATGCAGGGCGAACTAGATCGAATTTCCTCATGGTGTGCTGATGCCGATGCCCTTGTCAACCCTGCAAAGGCAACGGTTACATGGTTCTCACTAAACAACCATATTGTGAAAACAGACCTGCCGGCAGTAAGAATGGATGGGAGCATTCTGAGTAGAACCCAGTCAATGACATATCTTGGCGTGAGGCTTGATCGTAGCCTGTCCTTCAGAGATCATGTCGATTATGTCATAACGAAGGCTCGAAAAGGTTTGGCAGCAATGAGAGTCATGGCGACTGCCAATATCGAGCAAAGACTGCTATTACTTCTGTTCCAAGGACTTGTGCTTTCACGCATCGAGTATGCCCTGGCCATCCTCACTGTCAGCCCTACACAGATTGGAAGACTTGAAAAGGTACAAAACGAAGCCATGCGCATCATTTTGGGCTGCACGAGAGACACCAGCTGTGTAGCAATGAGATACCTCCTTGACTTCCCGACAATGGAACACAGGATCAAGATCTGGAGAGCTCGTGCATACTTAAAAATAAGTGCAGATGAGCAGCACCCTCTGCATGACGCTGTATTCAGAGAAAAGGGTGACAGGCTAAAGAGGGGCAAATCATGGATGGGTCGGGCGGAAGATGTCGTCGGACAGGTCTGCAGTCTTACCAGTATCAACCCCGGCAAGGAATGGGTGCCGGTGCCTCCAGCTTTTAAGTGTACCTTCTCCTGCATTATCACACTCGACAGACGGTGCAGAGAGCAGAACCCTGCCGCTGTCAATGCAGAGGTTAACGCGCTCATCTATGATCACTCAGATAGCCCCGAAGTGCTCATTTATACAGATGGATCTGTTGTAAAGCAGCAGAGAAGTGCGTGGGCATTTACAGCCCGTTCAGCGGGCCGAACCGTTCAAGAATCCAGTGGTGCCCACTCTATGACCACGAGCAGCATGACGAGCTGGATCTGTACGTAGACAGTGGACTGAGTCGCTGCGGAAGTCCATTGTCCGCAAAGTCACCTTCATCTTCGTCCCGGGACATGCGGGAGTCGAGGGAAATGAACGAGCTGATAAATTGGCTGGCTCTGCACCCCCTGTAGATGGCCAGCCCATGGATCGTGCCGATGTTATTAACGCCCTTAAAGATATGGCGAGAACAGAGGATTTTGACGCCAGTGATTCCACATCACTTTCCAGGATGAAAGACCTGGGAGTAAGAATCGGCACAGCCAGACGCGAGAGGTACATCGGAAAAACAAAGCGCCTCGTCAACCATCACAGAACTGGCACTATTAGCCACCGGACGCTGATGCATATGCTGGGGGGAGGATCTGAGCACCTATGGACATGTCCGGAGTGCAACGAAGATACCCCAACTGATAACTAACTAACATAGTCCGCATGTTTTCTGTGTTTTCTGCATGTCTTCTGTAATTATTTTTTGTTTGTTTGGGGTGGGGGGGGGGGGGGGGTAACAAAGAGAGACTTAGATATACGATGTCCACTATCAGCTCCAAGAGACCGGGTTCGGATCCAGCTGTGAAGTTGTACAAAATAAGGAGCCTGAGGATGTTACGCATCACCCCGACCCCAGGGTTGTGGATCGGACGCCTGGTTTTCAAAGATAAAGACGCTAAATTAGGATGATCCGCATTCACATTTAATTATATCCGTAGTTGAACATCAAAACGAGTAAAAAGAAAGTGGGAGTTGAAAGCTGAATGTCATAATGTAAAACCCTACCCTACCCACAGATGACTATTCGTATCACGCGTGGTTCTGGTTAACCCGTCATTTGGATCCTCATCTCCACTGCAGAGTTGGTGCACTTCGCTGATATTTCCTTGTGGGAGGGCCCAGAAGCATTTGTGGGGTTGTTCGTGTGAAATTTGGTGGTTATCAAAGGATTTCTCGATAAACTGGGTATTCTTTGTGTCTAGTGTCAAGTAAGACAAATATGCCTTAGGGCCTATTGAGGGGTAAAGAGTAAGGTGCCCGCATTTTGGGCACATGGTGCTAGTTGCTTGTTTTATAGACCAATGGTTACTGGATGTTTCGTGTAGTCAGTACCACACTAGACACTTCTACCTCCCAGAACGTTTGCTGGTAGCCATTTCTAGACTGGGACGACCACCGTCTCGACAGCCAAGTGTTGGCCCCTGCGTTATCGCAGCTCCCTTGTCTGTTCCGCCTGCCTAATGTCTATGACAACCACTCAGTTCGTATAACGCTATCTGCCATGTCGGGCATGCGGGTTCATAGCTTCAATGTTTTGGCTCACCTCTGTATGTTAGAGAGAGAGAGAGAGAGAGAGAGAGAGAGAGAGAGAGAGAGAGAGAGAGAGAGAGAGAGAGAGAGACGGAATGGGGGGGGGGGGTGTGGCCCTAACAAATTGTGGTCTAGTTTGGGAGTCTCCGTGGCGAAGTAATCAAGCCGTCTGTCTCGTGCTCCTAAGGTTGTAGGTTCAATTCCGCATTTGTTTCGGAGACTTCTGGGGTCGTCGCCGGAGCTACAGAGTTCGTGATTTGTGCGATGCTTTCGGCAGGATGTCCTGCGGAAAGAGACCGAGCCATATGAGAACCTCTCGACTTTTTATCTCATCTCACTTATGTTCGTCTTGTACCTTGCGGTGTCGAGGTGAAGTATAAACAGAGGGAGAGTGCCCGCTGATGGGCTTCATGTATCGATATTCCCATGGACTCTGTTATTCCCTACGTCCATCGTTTATGTGGTCGGCCTCTTCCTCTGCTTCCCTCTGGTCTGTACATCATTGCTTGTTGTGGTATACTGTTAGTTGGTAACCTACTTGCATGGCCAAACCATTTGACTTGCTGTCTTTTAATAAAATCTAGCGCAGATATAACCCCCACTGTAGTCCTGATTTCGTTATTTCTGATCTTATCTCTTCTTGATACATTGAGTATTCTTCTCAGGAATCTCATTTGTTGTTGTTTGTCGACTTGTTTTGTGTGTGATCTAATGTGTTAAACTAAACTAGTTTTCAATGATTTTCACATTGTGCTTCTTGAAAATTGGCTGTGATTCTCAGATTGTGCCACTTGAAACCTGGCGTTCCGCGAAAGCAGTAGTAAAGTCTGCGGGGAGAAGTCGTCAGTTGCGTCTGTATCTGTCCTCCATACGCATGGTGTTTTCAAGTGCACATTTGCCGTTACGCGTAGTGGGGAGTTGCAGTTTGCGATCTTGAGCTAAAGGTGCGCCAGGTGTGCGTTGAGCTTATGTACAATACCCTTGCTTCACATAATCCTAAGATATATACATTAATTCTTTGCATTTACTGCTGGATATTTTCCAGTTGACCACCTGGCATGCGTGTTATTAAATTCCATGTTCCAGTAGCGAATGTAGTACTTCAAGTTTTGCCTACAGTAGCAGGATGGCGGTATGGTAGCAGCTGTAGTACATGCTGTTCTCTGCCGGACCAGGCAGTCCTTGAACTCCCCTCCACGTCGTTTATGTTGAATGAATGGCTGTGTTCAGGCGTGATTTGCCAAGCATCTTTAACAGAGTCTGTTCCAAACAAACAGGAGGTTTGGACCACACAAAAATGGAAGGCGGAAAATTGGAAGTAGAGGCGTGTCACAGTTATAATGTTAAAAGTTAATATGGTAGCAGACATGTTGTATTATTACGCACTGATAACATTTCGGTGATATACAAGCCCACGGCAGATATGGAAAGTCTCTTACGACGATTAATTATCCTATGGCACTAAATCAGTTAAAGAAAGTAAACAACTTGTGATATACCGATGACACGGCTTTGGTCGCTGGAAATAAAACTCACATACAAGAAATGTTGGATATGATCGCAACAGAATATCAAAACAAAGGTCTTGTTCTGAACAACAGAAAAACAGAAGTAAAGGTAATAACACCGAAAAAAGTCTCTTCCCAAATGGGGATCAGACGTAGACAGTCACCATGTTTGGATACGTTATGAGAAGAAATACACTGGAGTACTTGGTGACAACTTGCAAGATTGAAGGGAAAAGAACAAGAGGAAGGCAGAGAAGTAAATACCTGGATGGCTTGGCCACGTGGCATGGCCGAGACAAGAACACTGAGCTGATTCACGACTGTGGTGATCGAGTGAAATGGCGAATCATGACCGCCCACACTTACCGGCATGGCACATAATGGATGGAATGTGTCCTTTAATCTCTACTTCTTTCTTCTGCTTCTGTGATCGCCAATCAGTGCTTGTGGATGTGTTTATCCTCCTCCGACCCCCGACACACACACACACATACACGCACGCGCACCCACAGAGAGAGAGAGAGAGAGAGAGAGAGAGAGAGAGAGAGAGAGAGAGAGAGAGAGTTGCATATCCATTATATAATTGATTTCGCAGTCAACCCTAGCATATTTTGGCTGTTGGTGATTTTTTTTTTTTTTTTTGGGGGGGGGGGGGGGGGCAAGTTCAGTAGGCTGCCATTGCTTTCTGAACGACCGGCACTTATACCAATGTATGAAAACCAGCGCAAGGCCGTCTGCTGCCAAATCGTCCGTAGCTGTGTTTCTACCGTGGTATGCAGGATTGTGAATGGCTTTCGTAACCATTTCGCCAGGTGGCTACATATACATACAGTGTTGTCATTACTTGCTGTGATGAGTCTGTATCATTGTTCTCAACCGTCCGTCGTCCTCTGCTCTTGATTTACT
Organism: Cepaea hortensis; assembly: GCA_963921405.1. Lineage (NCBI taxonomy): Eukaryota > Metazoa > Mollusca > Gastropoda > Stylommatophora > Helicidae > Cepaea > Cepaea hortensis. The sequence goes on from OY992876.1 coordinate 404,423,488, forward strand.
CACTAAGAATGACAGATACACATGGAGGTCAGCATGCCCAAGTGGATAAGAACGCGCGTTCTTAAACATCCGGAGTGCCGATGCCGAGGTATGGGGCCCAACCCCTACACCGGACAGTTGGACTAAAATGTTGACCTATCGTCCTTGACTTGAGAACGTAAATTACAAGTACCTCTGAAGTCGGAGTGGGTTCGCCTGATGGCGAGGGACACTGGTAATAGGGCAAGCTAATCCACACGCAAAATTCAGTCCAGTGTACTAGGAAGTAGTGTGTATGGACTACACTTGAGTTCAAAGTGAGCGAGTGCAAAATAAAAAATACGGATAGTATTATCAATGGTTACAAACAATAAACAAACAAACAAGCAAAAAAGAGAGCTTCACATAAAAATTCTTCATTACCCCATTTGTATGCAGATGTGGTCTCGGGGGAAGTTCCATGAGTTAATCGACTATTATAATAGGCCTCGCGCGTTGCTTGGCTATTATGGGCGTCACAGGGTGGGGGAAGGGGGGGGGGTGTTGTTTAAAAAGAGGGTCCGAAGTGGAAATAGGTTGGGAAACACTGCAGCCAATGGTTCCCAACGTGGGTTGTTATAGATCATAAGGCTCATTTCATGCAGTTTTAGTTTACAGTCTACTTACAGCTAAGCAAAGGGCGTATCTATGCATGCGCGCGTTTGTTTGTTTTGATTTGATATGCAGCTATTTGGGATGTGATGTTTGAGATATCAGTTGCTGTTTGTTTTGTTCGTCGATGCAATGGCATTGTCTATATTTGTATTGTTTAGAATTAACGTAATAATTTATGTATGAATGAAATACGTAGGAAAGGACAGATAAGAAGGGCACAAAGTTAGACTGGTCCGCGTGCTTAATTCTTAACCCTTTGGAAATTAAATACGTTCTTTCGTCCATTCGTTGAAAAGAACTGATAGAAATGTTAGGTTGTGTACGCATCTTTCGTTTATTGAAATACCCATGGTCATATTTCTACAGCCAGCTAGCTGTCTTAGGTATCGGCTTGATAGTCGCCACATGCACTTTTGGTACCGTGAGTGTGTGTGTGTGGGGGTGGGGGTGGGGGGGGGGATAAGTTCCTCAAAGGCAAGTGTATGGCGTCTAGAAATAATTTTAGAACCTACCAACAAAGGGTAGGTTAAATGGGTTCAGAATTAGGCACACATGCCCGTCTTGAGGTTATCTTGTTTGGACAATCATATTAACTCTTAGTTCGCGCGCTCGAACACCGCCCTGCTTTCCAAGCTCGCTGTAGGGGTATATTTCAGGTCATATGTGGCAATAGTCATTATTGCTTTAGGTCTGCCTATAACAGACAATTCCATCAGACGTCAACAACCAGGAAGGAAATGCGAGCCACATATTTGACTGAATCTTGTAGAGTCTCTGCCACTGGAGCCATTCTAAGTGGGGTGTGATCAACTTGGTTGCATCTTAGAGCCGCTGATAGTGGCACGCGGGTAAACTCAGATTGAAACTTGTAGCGTAAGATTGACACGCAATCATTGTTACATTATACACTGACACATGTCATGATAATCACACACGCACGTACACACACAGAGAGAGAGAGAGAGAGAGAGAGAGAGAGAGAGAGACAGAGAGACAGAGAGAGAGAGAGAGAGTACCACAGCCTGGTTAGTAGCACATAACCCCCCTCTCCCTCATGTATTTGTAACAGAGCACCATCTGTTAGTGGGTTAATAGGTGGTGTGCAAAAGACTAGGCACGGTTGAGCATCCCGTTGAAAGGTAACTAGGGACGCTCAAGCCGTGACGCGGGGTTAGATATAAACAGTTACCATCGGAGTTTGAAGCGAACAACACCTATTTTGTATGATCAATCGTCACTTGATATTCTACGATGTATTTGACTAAATAAACAATTGGAAACTCCAGCCAATGTATTGTCTCTGCTATAAGATGTACCAACTCTGTTATATATTCCCATGTTCTCTTCATTGTTCTAATTTTTTCATCTGTTCTTTCTTCTTATCCCGTTCTTATGCCTTGCGTAGTCACTGGTGTCTTCTCCGTGATTATACGTTGTGTTTTGCGTATGTAGTTGTTTGCTGATGAAGGCTAGTCGCCGCAACGTCGTGTGCTTTCCGTAATTGTGTTCTGTAAAGCTGCATTACTTTGTGTTATTTTATAGTGTTTTTCTAGAAACTTCAATCTATCACATATCTGCATATGTGGCATTGCTTGTCTTCTGGATAGGTTTTCCCGGCTATAGACAGACTACTGGCCTAAATTATCACCCGACAGTGTCCGGGCTAGAATTGTGACTTTTCCCTCCGACAAACAAAAGCATCTGGCCTGACCAATAACTACAAGGCTAGCTCACGATGTGCTGAATGCAGCCTGCCCCGCAGCCACTAGCACTTCTGATAACGTTGTTTCATTGTTCAAACCTATACTATTGTTCAGTTATTTCTCTAGAAATGAAACTTGTCTGGCCACGGTCATTGTGCGCCGTCTAGCCCATTGTTTGATGTCCAAACGCTGAATAGCCTGGCTGTTTCACATTGTATCCCCTTCAGACAGTTTACTGGCTTGATTGTGGTATCCCTCGCCTTGCGCTTGTGTAACAACCTGTGGCATGTTTGTATCACCAAGTCACGCTTCATCTGTTGCGCCCTGGAGTTACAACCCCCCCCCCCCCCTCCAAATGCTCACACACCGCCCTAGCGCCTTTATATAACTAGCTTTCTCACGTTGTCCCGCCTGTTGGCGTTCCTCTTTATTCTCTTTGACTCCTATCTCCTTGTTTCCTTTTCCCCGCTGAACGGTTTCCGTTGCCCCACTGAGCTCGTTTCCGTTCGTGTGTTCCTAGATACTCGCTTTCTCAGTGTTCCTTTCACTAATCCTGGCCAAGTTGAATGCTCTTCTTGTTGTATTTACTCCATGAACGGCAACAGAATACAATCATGATTCATTGATAAATTGTTCAGTCGGAACGATCCACTTTCGTGTCTATTATTCGTCCAGCTCTACCAAATATTATCTTAGTTCGTTCTTCCGTTGTACCACTAAGTTTTGTATGTGACTTGTTCGCCCAGCTCCTTAAAATATCTTAGTTCGTTGATAAATTCTTCCGTTGTAACACTAGGTTTTGTATGACTTATTCGTCCAGCTCCACAAAATATTATCTTAGTTCGCTGATAAATTCTCCCTTTAAACCACTAGGTTTTGTATGTGACCTATTCGCCCAGCTCCACAAAATATAATTGCTAGTTCGATGATAAATTCTTATGTTGAAGTATATGGCTTGTTTGTCCAGCTCCAACACAATGTTATCTTAATTTGTTGGTAAATTCTTCCATTGAACCATTAGGTTATGTATGTGGCTTGTTCGTCCAGCTCCACAAAATATTACCATAGTCTTGTCAGTCGTTGCTTGACACATGTTTCTTCACGAAACTCCCATCCAGTTGTCACATTATCCCGCTGCATCTAAAGTATCACTTTGACCCCCGTCTCTTAAAGTTGCCAGTCTTTACACGATACACATTTCTTCACGAAACTCCCATCCAGTTGTCACATTATCCCGCTGTATCTAAAGTATCACTTTGACCCCCGTCTCTTAAAGTTGCCAGTCTTTACACGATACACATTTCTTTACTAAACTCCCATCCAGTTATCACATTAACCTGCTGTATCTATAGTATCGCGTTGACCCCTGTCTCCTTAGTGTTATTATTTTGATCCAGTAAGACCTAGACATTTTCCCTGTCAAGTAACAATAGCCATACAATGGGCAGATGATGGAAAGTGACACCAGCCTGGGGGGTGAAGAATTAACGAGAATCTGTGTTTTATCTTCCAGCAGTTTGCAATCTCGCAAATACGATTACGAATATACCATGCTCATTTGCATGCCATTAAGACAAATTTACATACATGCCAGTAGAGAAGGAGCTCTCTAAGAACTAAACAACATAAGTCATGAATATGGATTGAATGTTAATATGATGAAGGCAAATACTACGATAATTACCAAGGTACGTGAAACACGACATCTGAAAGTAGAAATATTTTTGGCAGTTCTCCATAAAGTCAGAAGGTACTCCTGTATTGGTCGAATTCACAGGTGATGGCACATGTGAAACAGAACAGAATCCACATAACCAAAATTCTTTTGAAACGTCATAATTAACAAATCGATTAAACGCGAGAGTCAACAAATACTTTGTATACCCTGTATTGTTGTATGGTACATGCACTTGTCCTAGTTGCTGCTTTATATGTACTTGTCCTAGCTGTTGCTTTAAATGTATTTGTCTTAGTTGTTGCTTTACACGTACTTGTCCTAGTTGTTGCTGTAAATGTACTTGTCCTAGTTGTTGCTTTACATGTACTTGTCCTAGTTGTTGCTTTACACGTACTTGTCCTAGTTGTTGCTGTAAATGTACTTGTCCTAGTTGTTGCTGTAAATGTACTTGTCCTAGTTGTTGCTTTACATGTACTTGTCGTAGTTGTTGCTTTACATGTACTTGTCGTAGTTGTTGCTTTACATGTACTTGTCCTAGTTGTTGCTTTACATGTACTTGACCTAGTTGTTGCTTTACACGTACTTGTCCTAGTTGTTGCTTTACACGTACTTGTCCTAGTTGTTGCTTTACATGTACTTGTCCTAGTTGTTGCTGTAAATGTACTTGTCCTAGGTGTTGCTTTACATGCACTTGTCCTAGTTGTTGCTTTACATGTACTTGTCCTAGTTGTTGCTTTACATGTACTTGTCCTAGTTGTTGCTTTACACGTACTTGTCCTAGTTGTTGCTGTAAATGTACTTGTCCTAGTTGTTGCTTTACATGTACTTGTCCTAGTTGTTGCTTTACACGTACTTGTCCTAGTTGTTGCTGTAAATGTACTTGTCCTAGTTGTTGTTGTAAATGTACTTGTCCTAGTTGTTGCTTTACATGTACTTGTCGTAGTTGTTGCTTTACATGTACTTGTCGTAGTTGTTGCTTTACATGTACTTGTCCTAGTTGTTGCTTTACATGTACTTGACCTAGTTGTTGCTTTACACGTACTTGTCCTAGTTGTTGCTTTACACGTACTTGTCCTAGTTGTTGCTGTAAATGTACTTGTCCTAGTTGTTGCTTAAAACGTACTTGTCCTAGTTGTTGCTTTACACGTACTTGTCCTAGTTGTTGCTTTACATGTACTTGTCCTAGTTGTTGCTGTAAATGTACTTGTCCTAGTTGTTGCTTTACATGTACTTGTCCTAGTTGTTGCTTTACACGTACTTGTCCTAGTTGTTGCTGTAAATGTACTTGTCCTAGTTGTTGCTTTACATGTACTTGTCCTAGTTGTTGCTTTACATGTACTTGTCCTAGGTGTTGCTTTACATGTACTTGTCCTAGGTGTTGCTTAAAACGTACTTGTTCTAGTTGTTGCTTTACATATATTTGGCCTATACTTTCCACAATGAGTAATGATGTACAGACCAAACGGAACCAGAAGAAGAGACCGACCATATAAACGATGGACAGAGGGAATAACAGTTAGGACTCACTCGTAATAGCGCACAGACAGAATCAGGATAAAATTCACATAAGCCACGGATCTCAACTCTAACCAGGCTGAAGAAGCAGGTTGAACGAGACCGAATTTGGAATTTTTGTTTTTGAATCAAGTCAAGGAATAACACAGTCCATGGGAATCTCTATATATAAAGCCCATAAATGGGCTCTCTCCCGCTGTTTATGCTTCACCTCGACACCGCAAGGTACAAGAGGAACATGATGAGATGATATGTCCAATTCCGGTCCTCCCAGTTTTTCGCCTTTATCCAAAAGTTGTTTGATCCGTTACCCCACAATAATGGGAGTTTGTAAATTCTTCGGGCTGTTTCTTTCTTAAACACGCGACAGTGCGGTTCCTACCTGATCTTCTAGAGTTAGAAGCAGATAGCATACCTGTAAACCAGGCCGAGCAGCATATAACATAGCTCTAAGCCAGGCCGTGAAACATTGTATATTCATGCTGTTCTTATTGCCAGCACTCTGGCCCGTTACTTTTTATTGGTACGTCGTTACAGCGCACTGTTTACCACTTCCCTGATAATTCTTGCCATCTTTCAATATTCCACGCATGCTTTTTCGAACATAATTGCCGCTTTACGTCCCCGCATTATTTTTGTATGTGGGTTCTTCTCTATGATTCATGGCCTGTTCCCCGCCTGCTTTTCTTTCTTTGCTCATCTCTTACCTCTTTTATCTCTTGTCTCTGCATTGTGGATGCATAATTCACAAACCGTGCCAGTATTAGGTTATGTTCCCCCACTCCCCACCCCTACATGTAGTACACCGTTCTTTACGTTTCTCCGCTATCTTTGTTGTCTTGCATTATTTATCAATTTTCTTCCGAGAGTTTCCAGGTGTCCTAGGCGAAATATGCAAGCAAACATTTAACTTTGTTGATTATCTACTGGTTTACAAATATGACACCTGGTGGCATAGTTTCTTGGGCATTTGCTGCTGGGCCGGTGATCCTAAGCTTTTCGAGGTTGAATGTTTTCATGGGCACGTGATTCAGGGGTCAATACAGACTGATAAAAATCGGAGGTTCAGCATGGCCGAATGGATCAGAGCGCTCACTCTTAAGTTTCCGGTGTGCTGATGCCAAGGTAGCTGGTTCAACCCCTACTCCGGTCTGTTAGGCTAAAATGGTTTCTCGGGTTTGACTTGGGGACGTAAATTACAAGTACCTCAGAAGTCGAAGAGGGTTCGCCTGATGGAAAGGGAAATTGGTAAAAGGGAAAGCTAATACAACCGCAAAAAATCAGTTCAGTGCTGCTAGAAGTAGTAGCATGTGAATGGACTACATTTCCTCAGCCACGTCACATATAGCGGGCTGTTACTTTCTGACAAAGATATTGAAGCAACACGACTATAGACGTCTGACGTATCTTCTTCTTCTGCGTTCATCCAGAGTTGTTTTTCGGACGTGATTGCGTTGTGCCTGTTTACAACAGAGGTGCGTTCTTGCTCCTTTAGGTCGACACATCCGACTTCTGCGGGCATTTATTGACCGAGTTAACCTTCCCGGGCGTCTGACGTATGATAAAACTTAATCATAGGCAAGGGAGCCACATTCATAATAAGTGCACCACGGGAACTATCACCCCCGTCATCCGAGAGAGGAGGAGCCCAAATGGTCGTGTCCCTAGTGCATTAACGTCGACTCAAATCAATCAATCAATCAATCAATCAATCAAATCAGTCAATATTTTACATGATGTTATTCTTCTTCCGTGAAAACCCCATCTAGTGGCTGATCTGCATTCATCTTGACCTCATTAGCAGAGTGTCACGTGCACAGCATACGCTGCCTGTTCGATTTTCGTTATGTTGGAATCCGTAGGGATCTGTTTTATGTGTCCATGTCTTGTCCACACCTTCTTATTCTCAGCCACTTTCCCGTGTACACCACTTCGTGGTATGAGGCTACTTGACCTTTTCCGCACGGTATTGTATTACACTAAACAGAGGCTCGTTAGCCCTACTGGTTGTGTTTGCCGAGTGCATGTTGTGTATTGATTCAGTATATTATTTGTTACACCGAGCGGCCTCCATTATATTATTCGTAATCTGTGCTTATTCAAGTTGACAGTTGCCAAATAGCGTAGTGCTTCTTTCATTCTGAGAGAATAGGTCGTTGTTGACTTCCTGGGCAGTGCGAAACCTGCAGCTGTAGTAGCATGGCTGTGCAGGGATTATTTGTGTGTGATGACGATATGTCAGCGGTTGTCACGAGACAGTCGTGTGTGTCAGCCACCCACACACACCCAGCCACACACCCAACCACACATACACATCCACCCACATACACACATCCAACCACACACACCCACACATTCACACACACACACACATACACCCAACCACACATACATACCCACCCACTCATCATCACCCATCCACACACGGGACGATAATTTATTTTTTTTTCTTCCAGAAATTGTGTATTCAGAATGAATGAAATTTACAAATAATATACGAGTACATGAACATTTTCTCTAAACGTATTATTTGTCTACATAGTCCCCATCAACTTGGCAATGCCTTAACCAGTGTGAAACACGTGAATGCATGCCTTGAGTGTACCACGTTTTGTCCTGCTCACGTAACCGTTTCTTCACTGCATGAATCACGGCCTCATCGTATCCAAATTTGCACCACGGAGTGCTGAGCATTTTTTCAGCAGAACAAAAAGAAAATCAGAGGGAGCCAGATCGGGGCTAAAGGGTGAATGATTGAGTGCAGTCTTGCCCAGATTGACAATTGCTTCGTGTTTTCTGGGTTGTGTCAGAGCGTGCGTTGTCCTGATGGATCAACAGTTCTGCTGGAGTCAAGTTAGGTCGAACTCTGCGGAACCGCTTATTGAGTTTTGTGAATGTTTTGATGTAAGCTTCAGAATGTATTGTCTCATCTCTTGGCCACAGAAATCCCACCATCACTGTCCCAGATGACTGTGATCATAATCTTTCCTGTTGATGGATTTGTCTTGAATTTCTTACTGTTTGGTGTTTGTGAATAATGTCAGCCCGTTGACTGCATTTTTGTTTCAGGCTTCGCCCCCTGTAACGACCTTTGACAAAAATCTCTCTCTCTCTCTCTCTCTCTCTCTCTCTCTCTCTCTCTCTCTCTCTCTCTCTCTCTCTCTCTCTCTCCCTCTCCCTGCCTCTCTCTCTCCCTGCCTCTCTCTCCCTGCCTCTCTCTCCCTCTCCCTCCCCTCTCCCCCCCTCTCTCCTCTCTCTCTCTCTCTCTCCCTCAGCTCTCCCTCCCCTTCACTCTCTCTCCCCCTCCCTCCCCATCTCTCTCTTTCTCTCAGCATGGCCACGCTCCAACATTTCAGAACAAACTTTTGATGTCAGCATGGCCGAATGAATAAGAGCGCTCGTTCTGACATTTCCGGTGTGCTAATTGCGAGTTAGTGGGTTCATACCCTACACCTGTCATTTGGACTAAAATGTTGACTTCTCGTCCTTGGCTTGTTGACGTCAGTTACACGTAAATCTGAAGTCGGGGTGTGTTCGCCTATTGGCGAGGGACACTGGTAATAGAGAACGCTAGCCCACGCGCACAAATCAGTTCAGTGGGCTAAAAGTAGTAGTACATGTATGGACAACGCTTGAATTCAAAGGGAGCGAACGGACAACAAAAACACATTGTTTTCTATTGAAATCTGTGCTCATCTGTGAGCCATCGCAGAGCCAACCTTGCACAAACCTGTGAATATGCCAGAGTTCTGACAATTGTAATCGACTTTCCTGGCTGACTGACAGCTACAAGGCCAATTGTTGACTTGTGTAGGGTCTTTCGTCACGAATAATGCCATCAGAGCGGTTCAGCAAGTCTGCGCTGGTAGCTGTGGCAAAACGTCAAGAGTGCGGAACGTCACGCAGCTTCATCTCTTCACTTTCTGAAGCTTTAATTCTTTAACTGTCTGAGCCTAGTGGCAGCCCCTTTTCCTGTAGACTGCACAACTTCCATACACAGCACACACGTTTTTGAATTTTCACGTTTCTTTTTCCGCAACCAGAATTTCCTTTAAAATGTGCTGTGCGTGCATGGAAAAATGAAGAATAGCATGTCATTGTCACAAAACTGAAGGGTTGAATGCCACGAGGCATCCATGTGACAAAGAATGCTTTATTGGTCACCAAATAGGAAGTTGCCATTCTCGCAATGGTGAAACGCCTGCTGGGGCTAGTAAGCTATACTTGTATAATGTCCACACCAAAATCCACATTCCAGAACAACAAGGGAAAACATGCCGTTGTGCATAATTTCTCTAGGGTTTGGTGCTCCACGTGCAACATGCTGCTCTTCGTGAACACTAAAGCAGATTAGCAGAAGTCACGAACGAAGATACTTGGTCTTTGATTTTAAAAAAAAGCACATTATACAATATATTTAAAAACAAGTTAGTTGCATATCCTTTACAGGACGTTCGCAGTCAACACCATCATTTTTTGCTGTTGTTGATATCTTGGCAAGTTTTACGTTCAGTAGTTTGTCATTGCTTTCTGAACGACCGGCACCTATACCATTTCGTAAAAAACCAGCGCAACGCGGTCTGCTGCCAAATCGCGTGCAGCTGTTTTCGAACGCGGGTATGCGGGATCACAAACCGCGTCCGTACCACCTTCGCCACGGAGACCCGCTATACAATATGAGCTTATATTATACTAAGCTACCGAAATATTTTTCTGGGTAAATCATCAAATCTCCAAGTCTACCCGTCTGCAACGCTGAAGCCACAATCCGCGATGAACGGTAGACAGAATACAAAGAAGTTGGGCTAAGCAGCCACGTGCATGACGTGGTGCTTTCTTGGGTGAGCCCAGAACATCAAACGTATTATTTGCATTATTGGAAGGCTTTGTCGATGGGAGAACGGGGGTGGTGGATGTCCGTCTGTAGGTCTGTAGGTCCCTTGCATTTCCTTGAGGGTTTGAATTATATGTATACGGCGACCTGAGATATGATTTTTGGTGTGCATTGGCTGTAGATAGACATACATGACGGTACACCATTGAGCGTGTGTATGCATGCATATAGGAAGGTGGAGAAAGCCGGGAACAGACTAAGCACCCGTATGTGGAGAGAATGATATGGCGGGGGATCGGCAGGGGTTCTGGACGAATCTCAAAACAGAGGGAAGACCAGAAGAACGTTCAATCATATGGCAGTTGGAATGATTAGCAGTGTGACTCTTCGCTGGCTGTTGAACGAGGTGACGGAGCGCACGTGGGAATGTCCTGAGTGCAGTGGTGTCGATTCTTAGCTCAATTCAACTCCAAAAAAAAAATGGGGGGTGGGGGATTCTAGCCTTAGTGATGTTTCTGCTGCCTTGTACTGGAATAATGACACGCGCCTGTTAGATTGTAGCCATCCTGTCAACAGTGATGTTACTTCTGGACGTGATGAATAGGCAGGGGTCTAGCCAGCTACATGTTTCTTTGAGACGTGACCTCTTACTACACCACGGCCTCACTCCGGGCAATGTTAGCCCCGCCATTGTCTACTTAGTCCTTGCCTATACAACACGGCGGCTTCCATTTCCTCGAAGATGTCCCGAATAATCCCAGCTAATAGAAGATTTCCCACTGACCCAGTTCAAGTGGAAGTATGGTACGAAGAACTGGAGTTTCTTCCTGCCTGCCTGCCTGCCTGCCTGCCTGCTTGCGTGTCTGTCTGTCTGTCTGTCTGTCTGTCTCTTTTTTTTTTTTTTTTTCCTCCTCTTCTTCTTTCTTCTCCCACTCTTCTTTCTCCTCCTTACAGTGGTGTAATTTAGAGCAATTTAATCTCTTAAAAGGTACAATCCAATACCCTAAAACGATATATCCAGTACTCTAAAACGATATAATCGAGTACTCCCTAACTCGATATAACTCAGTACTCTAAAACGATATTATCCAACACCCTTAAAAGATCTGACCCAATACCTAAAACGATATAATTCAGTATTTGAACCAGACAGAATCCAGCACTCTTAAATGATATAATCCAGTACAAAACACAAACAAAAACTGGCCAAAAGCAGTTTCCTGCTATGGGATTGTGTTATTATAGAGTCATCACAATTTGTTAGTCTGAATGCACGGAGGGATAGATGGCTATTCTTTCCCTCATGTTCGCATCCGGCCGCTCTCGTGACATTATTAGCGCAGTTCGCTATCAACTTCGCTAACACGACCGCTATACATGTGTATACATAATCCAATATTTCTGTCTACAACGCTTCCACTGTTTTATAATTGTTTGCGTCCAACATCGTATGGAGTTGAGATTGACAATTAACATTATAGTATTTATAGCTCAAATGTTTCTACCTCATTGTCCAAAGAGAAGATGGTGCAGGATATGGTAGATGATCCCCAAATGGGTGTATCGGACGCGGGGCTTCTTGATTATGACCGAGTTTTCCGGAAGGTTGTTATGGGAGCGAAGTTCTGCAAGGGACATGCTACTCAATGAATGAATGTTTCTTCTGACTAATGTGTCTTCTTATTCTCTCTCTCTCTCTTTCTCCCTCTCTCCCTCCCTCTCTCTCCCTCACTCTCCACCCTGTGATATTATGATGTCTTCAAAGAGTGACTATCATTTTGCGTGAATGTACTCCCCATGCTAAATGAAAATGTCCAATGTTCCCTAACATGTCAGATAGCAAATGCTCACGGAAAAGTGCCTTCTGGCTATTTATCTATGGTTGGGTTTTTCCCCACCCACTTGTCCATGAAAGCCGTCTTTGAGAACAGTTGAAGTGTGCCACTAATTCCACACTGCCCACTGTTGCAGGCGTATTTACTGTCACGAGCCGATCCTATTGATCTTACGCTAGCCCCAGCATCGTGCGCAAGGATACTTCCAGAAATCACTTTGGCATTGGAGAACTCTGCCAGTGAGTTTTCAGTTTAGGTTGTACATGGGCACAGCTTTGACATGGCCACAATGCTACAGCTGATATTATTGATTGGTGAGCCAGCGCAATACAACCAAAACGATTACATTATGAGGGATTCGTTTGTTATTTGTTCACCATTTTTCTGAGCTACAGTAGACCACGATCTTTTTTTATTGTAAAGTTGTTTTGTATAGTATTTTATTGATTGTCTATTTTTGGGGAGCGATATATCTTTAACAATTACTTTTCAAGATTACTTGTCTGGGAGTTGAGTTGAAATAATCATTGTCTGACAGAAGAATTTTCCTGCACCAGTCGCAACATCATTTACGCCATAATATGCAAAAGGTGTGATATGAAGTACATTGGGGAGACGGGTCTCATGCTAGCCGACAGATTCCGCCAACATCTGAGTGACATCAACACCAACGAGAGCAAGCCTGTCTCCACCCACTTCAATAGCGCCAACCATCAAGGTGCTTCCGATGTCCAGGTCACTGGCATCCAGTCTTGCTCCTCTGGTCCGCAACATCGCAAGAATACAGAAAACCGGCTCATATTCACTATGGGGTGCCTAACACCACACGGCCTCAACACCCAACATAGTTTCATCTAATCGTAGTCATTTCCCCTCCCCACTCTGTTGCTTCCACACCCTCCTGATATCACCCTTGTCCGGCCTCCAACTTATCCTCTACCCTGTCCCCTATGCCATGTGTGGCGTGTCGTAGGCTCTTTTCCAATCTCTCTCTCTCTGTCTCTCTCTCAATCTCTCTCTCTCTCATTCTCCCTCAACAATCGTGCTTCTCTGTGCCTACTTATGCCATGGGTGGAGTGTCATAGGCTGTTTTCCAATCTATCTCTCTCAATCTCTCTCTCTCAATCTCTCTCTCTCTCTCTCTCTCTCTCTCTCTCTCTCTCTCTCTCTCTCACTTTCTCTCAACAATCGTGCTTCTCTGTGCCTACCTATGCCATGTGTGACGGGTCGTAGGCCCTTTTCCAATCTTCTCTCTCTCTTTCTCGGTCTCAATCTTTCTCTCTCTCTCATTCTCTCTCACCAATCGGGCTCCTCTGTGCCTACCTATGCCATGTGTGGCGTGTCGTAGGCTCTCTTCCAATCTCTCTCTCTCTCCCTCTCTCTCTCTCTCGTTCTCTCTCTCAATCTCTCTCATTCAATCTCAACGATTGTGCTTCCCTGCGCCTACCTATGCCATGTGTGGCGTGTCGCCCCTATGCCAAGTGTGGCGTGTCGTAGGCTCTTTTCCTATCTCTCTCTCTGTCTCTCTCTCAATCTCTCTCTCTCATTCTCCCTCAACAATCGTGCTTCTCTGTGCCTACCTATGCCATGGGTGGAGTGTCGTAGACTTTTTTCTAATCTCTCTCTCAATCTCTCTCTCAATCTCTCTCTCTCATTCTCCCTCAACAATCGTGCTTCTCTGTACCTACCTATGCCATGCGTGACGGGTCGTAGGCCCTGTTCCAATCTTCACTGTCTCTTTCTCTCTTTCTCGGTCTCAATCTCTCTCTCTCTCTCTCCCTCTCTCGTTCTCTCTCAACAATCGTGCTTCTCTGTGCCTACCTATGCCATGTGTGGCGTGTCATAGGCTCTTTTCCAATCTCTCTCTGCCCCCTCTCTCTCTCTTTCTCTCTCGCAATCTCTCTCTCATTCAATCTCAACGATCGTGCTTCTCTGCGCCTACCTATGCCATGTGGGGCGTGTCGTAAGCTCTTTTGCAATCTCTGTCTCTCTCAATCTCTCTCTCTCTCTCATTCTCTCTCAACAATCGTGCTTCTCTGTGCCTACATATAGTCATGTGTGGCGTGTCGTAGGCTCTCTTCCGATCTCTCTCTCTCGATCTCTCTCTCTCTCTCTCGATCTCTCTCTCTCGCTCATTCTCTCTCAACAATAGTACTTTTCTGTGCCTACCTATGCCATGTGTTGCGTGTCGTAGGCTCTTTTCCAATCTCTCTCTCTCTCTCTCTCTCTCTCTCTCTTTCTCTCTCTCTCTCTCTTCCATCTTGCTTCTCGGTGTCTACCTATTCCAACTATAGTGCTGGTGGTCTGATGTTACACAGCCTCAATAACACAACCACTGGGGGGGGGGGGGGTTGATCCTCATGTACGTTGTATAAAAATCAACCTTGCTGGCTCTATTTCATAGAGTACAGTATGAGTGAAGCCTCGTATATGTAGACCGATCGACCCCATACACATCCGGTGGCGTGCCGAAGGCACTTCTCCAATCTCTATCTCTTTTCCTCTCTCTCTCTCTCTCTCTCTCTCTCTCTCTCTCTTCCATCTCACTCCTCTGTGCCTACATATTCCAACCATATTGCCGGTGGTCTGATTTCAACACAACCACTGGGTGATTTGATCCTCAAATACGTTGTATAACAATCAACCTTACTGCCTCTATTCCATAGGGGACAGTATGAGGGAAGCCTCGTATTTGTAGACTGACCGACCCCGCATACATCAGGGGCGTGTCGTAGACACTTTTCAAATTTCTCTCTCTCTCTCTCTCTCTCTCTCTCTCTCTCTCTCTCTCTCTCTCTCTCTCTCTCTCTCTCTCTCTCTCTCTTCCATCTTGCTTCTCTGTGCCTACATGTCCCAACTATATTGCCGGTAGTCTGATTTTAACACAACCACTGAGTGATTTGACCCTCAAATACGTTGTATAACAATCAACCTTACTGCCCCGAATTCATAGGGAACAGTATGAGTGAAGCCTCGTATTTGTAGACCGACCGACCCCGCATACATCAGGGGCGTGTCGTAGGGACTTTTCCTTTCTCTCTCTCTCTCTCTCTCTCTCTCTCTCTCTCTCTCTCTCTCTCTCTCTCTCTCTCTCTCTCTTCCATCTTTCTTCTCTGTGCCTACATATTCCAACTACATTGCCAGGGATCTGATTTTAAAACTACCACTGGATGATTTGATCCTCAAATACGTTGTATAACAATCAACCTTACTGCCCCGAATTCATAGGGAACAGTATGAGTGAAGCCTCGTATTTGTAGACCGACCGACCCCGCATACATCAGGGGCGTGTCGTAGGCACTTTTCCTCTCTCTCTCTCTCTCTCTCTCTCTCTCTCTCTCTCTCTCTCTCTCTCTCTCTCCATCAGGCTTCTCTGTACCCACATATTCCAACTATACTGCCGGTGGTCTGATTTTAACACAACCACTGGAAGATTTGATCCTCAAATTCGTGGTATAGCAATTAACCTTACTGCCTCTATTCCATAGAGTACAGTAGGAGTGAAGCCTCGCATTTGTAGACCTACCCACTCCGCATTCCTGATTGCGGTATATCGCATGCAGTTTTCCTCTCTCTCTCTCTCTCTCTCTCTCTCTCTCTCTTTACGCTTCTCTGTGCCTACCTACTTCACCTGTATTACCAGTGGTTGGATCTCACACAGCCCCATCAACTCGTACACTGGACGAGCGGCTCCTGAAGTGTGCTTTGTAACAATCAACCATACTGACTATTTCATAGGGGACAGTACGAGGGAAACGTCGTACGTGTAGACTGACACGCCCCACATGCCTCATGTGGTATATCACAGGCACTTCTCCTCTCTCTCTCTCTCTCTCTCTCTCTCTTTCTCTCTCTCTCTCTTTCTCTCTCTCTCTCTCCTTACATCTTGCTTCTCTGTGCCCACCCACTTCACTTGTATTACCAGTGGTTATATCTCACACAGCCCTAACAACTCAAACACTGGGCGAGAGGCTCCTGAAGTGTACTGTGCAATAATCAACCATACTGACTATTTCATAGGATACAGTACGAGGGAAACGTCGTACACGTAGACCGACGTGCCTCACACGCCTCATGTGGTATATCACAGGCACTTTTCCTCTCTCTCTCTCTCTCTCCCTTTTTCTCTCTCTCTCTCTTTCTCTCTCTCTTTCACCCTCTCGCTTTCTCCCTCTCTCTCTCTCTCTCGCTCTCCCCTCTCTCGCTCTCTCTCCTCCTCTCTCACTCCCTCTCTCTCGCTCTCTCTCTCCCTCTCTCACTCCCTCTCGCGCTCTCTCTCCCTCCCTTGATCTCTCTCTTGCCCTCCCCATCTCTCACTCTCACCCTCCCTCCCTCCCTCTCTCTCTCCCTCTCTCTCTCCCTCTCTCTCTCCCTCTCTCTCTCGCCTCTCTCCCTCCCTCTCTCTCCCTCTCTCTCTTCCTCTCCCCCTCTCTCTCTCCCTTTCTCTCTCTCCCTCTCTCTCTCTCCCTTCCTCTCCCCCCTCTCTCTCTCCCTCTCTCTCTCTTCCTCTCCCCCTCTCTCTCTCCCTCTCTCTCTCCCCTCTCTCCCTCCCTCTCTCTCTCCCTCTCTCTCTCCCTCTCCCCCTCTCTCTCTCCCTTTCTCTCTCTCTCCCTCTCTCTCTCTCCCTCTCTCTCTCTCCCTCCCTCTCCCCCTCTCTCTCCCCCTCTCTCCCCCCTTTCGCGCTCTCTCTCTCACTCTCTCTCTCCCTCTCTCTCTCCTCCTACATCTGGCTTCTCTGTGCATACCTTCTTCACGTGCATTGCCAGTGGTTGGATCTTACACAACCCCAACAACTCTAGGACTGGGCGAGGGGCTCCTGAAGCGCGTTGTATGACTAGCAACCATACTGACTATTTCGTAGGTTACAATATACCCCATGTGGTAGGTCGCAGGCACTTTTCCTCTCTTTGTCTCTCTCTGTCTCTCTCTGTCTGTCTCTCTCTCGCTCTCCTCTCTCTCTCTCTCTCTCTCTCTCTCTCTCTCTCTCTCTCCCTCTCTCTCTCTTCTTGCATATCCACATACACTAGCATTTTGTCTGTTGAAGTGTGTCTATGTAAGTACACGTGTTCCTGCACACCAGTCCACCCAGACCAACAACACAATGGGGCCGTGGTCAATTTTACACGCCTCCTACCCCGCCCCCTTCTTTCTATGTGCTCACTGTACCGTAACATCCAGCACCGTTATACTAATACACCCGAGTTTTCCGTAGACATTCACAGGTCCGTACGTGAGGTGAGTATACAGTTTTTTTCTTCTCTAGAAACAGTTTTTCTATTAAACATTTTCTTCGACTAACATTCTTTTCAATTAACATTTTGTCAATTCTCATTTTCTCTTCATTGCTTCCATTTTTCCATGCATTTGTTCCTCTCGCCCTGTCATCACCTTCTAATGTAGTCACAGGAATTCTCCTTGACTGTATGTTGTGTTTGTGAATGTGTTTGTTTGCTGATGAAGGCTAACCGCCGCAACGTTCTGTATGTGTCGTAACTCTGTTATGTAAAGCTGCACTACTTTGTGTCATTATATATTGTTTAAACTTTCACAGCTTTACCGCAGTTCCACCAAATTTTATGCATACTTGTCTGGGATAGACGTTTTAGAAATAATTGGCAGCCATAGAAGACGCTGAAATAGTAACTGTCTGGGTCTGAAGGCACTAAAGTAGTAACAGTTTGAATCTGAAGGAATTAAAGTAATAATATAGCTAGCCCACAGGGGCGACCCTTGCAGTCTGACATTGGGGGATCAGTTAAGATCTCAAGTGGACCGATCAATTCTGGAATAGACGCACAGCAAGCATTGATCGAAGAAGAAGAAGAAGAAGAAGAAGAAGAAGAAGAAGAAGAAGAAGAAGAAATTATCTAATAATTAAAAGAATTTATTGAAGGAATTACAGTAATTGTCTAGATCTGAACGAATTAATGTAAGAGACATCCAAATCCCAGAGTAGACGAAGAAATGAAGGAATTAAAGTAATAGCTGGCTAGGACTAGAGGAGTTTAAGTAAGCGCTGTATAAGTACTGCAGGAGTTTAAGTAATAATTGTCTGTGGATAAAGGAATCAGAGTAATAATTGTTTGAGATTGAAGGAGTAATAATTGTCTGTGGCTGAAGAAGTTCAGGTAATAATTGTCTGTGCTTGAACGAGTTGCATTAATCATGGTGTGAGAAGGAGTGAAAGTAATAATTATCTGTGGCTGTAAGAGTTGAAATGATAATTGTCTGTGGCTGAAAGAGTTGAAGTAATAATTGTCTGTGGCTGAAAGCGTTGAAGTAATAATTGTCTGTGGCTGAAAGAGTTGAAGTAATAATTGTCTGTGGCTGAAAGAGGTGAAGTAATAATTGTCTGTGCTTGAGCGAGTTACACTAATCATTGTGTGAGGAGTGAAAATAATAATGATCTCGGAAAGAAGTAATAATTTTTGGGGAAGTACGGTTGAAGTAATGCTTGTGCAGAAAAAAAGAGTCCAAGCAATAAACTTATCTTGGATGTGACTTAAATTAATACCTCTTTGGGACTGAAAGGTTTGATGTAATAATTTCATGAACAACGTGTGGAAAGTAATAATTGTCTGGGGCAATATAGGTCGGTCAACATGATAATTGTCTCGGACAGACATTTGGAACTAATACTTTTTTTTTAATTTGAGGAAGTAACAATTGTTTGTGGCAGTAGAAGTTAAAGTAAAGAAACAATTATAAGGGACAGAAAAGCCAGAGAGGCAGTGTTCGGGGCCTGTTATGAGAACTTGAAAGCAGACGTCAATAAGCAAATGTGCTTACATAACAACTGATATCAGTACTGAAACATTCACATATAACTATGTTCGCAAAACAACAGATAAAATATCATAGTCATACCAACCCTATGCCACCAATGTCAAACTTGGACATCCAAAGTCTCGCACACGCAAAATCAACACCTGCGAGATGAGATATCCGAGAAGAGCTGCCAACTTAGTTATCCGAGATCGAGTAAGAGATGATGTTATCAGACAGACAGTGAGGTCAACACCTTGTGCCACATATATTGAAAGACAGAAGATCAAATGGTTCGGCCATCTCGTTAGAATGCAACACCATCAACTACCAGTACTGGCCCTACATCAAAGAAGATCTGATATGAGAACAAGAGGGCGTCGGAGAAGAAAATGGATTGGCGACATCAAAGATCTTGTACAACCACACGGAATGATATTTGGCGCTGATAAGTCAGTTATCCCACTCCACTACTCGTGACAGTAAAAGTGGAAGATGATGATGAATGAGAAGCTAGTAAGTAACCAGTCAGTGCGGTATATGGTGATAGCCCCATATATTTACACGAATCTGCATTTGATGGCTGATGTCGCCAGCCCTTCTCAAATAATATACCGGTACCCACTTTAGTCCGCGGCGACCTGCGGGCCAAGCTCATCATGGCTAGTCACTTTCATAAACTGTTTGTTGTATTTCCCCTGGTTATTACATCTTTTGCTATCTCGTGCAGCTTCTTCCTTGACTCCCTGTATTCTTGATCTCTGTTATTATTTTCTGCAAGCGTGTTTAGGGTTCTCTCTATTTCAGTTGGCTTGTTGGTTCTAGAAAAAAAAGGATTATCACCGTTTCACTTTATCTTGCGCCAGCGTCTTTTCCCAACCTGTTGGTTCACAGGAATTCACTTACCAGTCTAAACAACATAAGAGGGTGGAGTGGCTTAGAAGTACACGGCCCTCCTCTGGCTCAAACAGACCATCGATTCACGCTGTGAACAGTATGGATTAAAAAATGGATCGTATATTACCTCTTGATCCTGGGATACATCCTGGAACATCATGTCTTCTCATACAAGAGCGGAAAACACTAAGATGACCCGCGTGCGCGTTAAATATGCCTGGCATGTATTTATGACGTGTGTTCTAGGGAATTCATGCACTGATATAATAGGATGAGATTCCGCATTCGCGGAGATAAGCGTGTGCAACGTTTCAGCCACGCTGACATCTTGTTACTTGACTATCAGGATGAAACCAAGCTATCGCTAGTCCCCAGTTATACAAGTCTTACACGAGTGACCAGCCTGAATCAACAGGATTCTACAACTACGTACCTCGGGAAAACATGCCCCGAACACTACATGTGCTTGACTGTGCTACATGTGGTGTGCCGGGAGTTGTGACTTACATCTACTGCGTGATTTCTTCAAATTCTTCAAATCGGTTTACTGAAGGCAAGAACTAGATAAGTATAAGTCTTGCAACAGAGTGTGACCGGGCTGATAGTTTTTGGTGTTCCCTTCCAGCACAGAAGTACCGGGTTCCCGCCCAGCATACTGCAGCACAGTTGTGTCACCATTGATTTCTAATATCTAACGCCTTTTGATCTCTTTGGTAGGAATCAGATCGGGTAGCTAGCCGCCTCAGTAGAAGCGAAACACTGGAGGCCCCTGTGTGCAAATTGCCAACCTTAACAGATTCAGTGCCAAACACGCAGTACTACTGGCACCTTGCCGTCTTGACAGACGATAGTTAGTTACACTGCTTCAAACAGGCATAATAACTAACAACCTATGACGGTAGCTATTGTGACTGATCAGACTGTAAATGTTCGTCCACAATGGATGCATGTGAACACATGGTCATTTCCATCATCACGCAGATATGGACTTATATTCCATAACTGCCACCTCCCGCTTTGATTCCAAGACCGGTTAAGACCAGGGATGGAGTTATACCTCTCCATAGCACAAAGCTTGGGCTGAATTGTAGATACCATGTGTTGCCCATGCAGAATGATCCCTCTCTCGGTCTGTCTAGTGTACTATAGAGGAAAGATAACACCAATACATCTGGAACAAGACAAGATGCAGAAGCTGCCGGATAAGTAAAGCAATGCTTTAACTGTCCGCTTGTCGGAGTTTCGATTCTAGACCATTTGCCGATCAAGGCTTAGGGCCTGGTCTGCCCTGACATGACATTTAGTCTTTACGTTGCATTTCCTCACACTATGATAAATAAGTCTTGTACCCTCCCAATTGCACACCTCCGCACGAAACTGTTGGCAAAATGTGGGGTATCGGGTTGGTAAGCGCCGCTCAACATTCGGCGCTAACAGAAAGCAGGTAGTACCGTCTTTTATCATACGGTAGCTCAGTCATATCTAAGACCCAACATTCGGCACTACAACAAATAAACAAAAAGTAAGTTTGGACCAAACATGGTACACAATCAAATGAACAAGTAAATCTCCGTTCACTGAACATTGAAATTGCGGAATATACCACGAAACAAAACAAATAACACGATGGCCTTAGCATGGCGATATATAGTCCTATCCAAATGAGAGGTCACTTTTGGCGCTGACACTGAATGAGTTAAAAAAAAACAACAACATTCCACAGCATTTAGAAATCGCGAAGAATAGGCCGCAATACCGGCGTCCTGGCAAAAATGTTAGGGAAAATAGCTGGCCATGGGCAGAAAGAGCCCGTTACCTTCAGTGAAATCTACCTGGAAGAAGTTAGCCTTAAACATATGCAAGCCCAAGCCGGACAGACACACTGGTCTCTGGGTTAGATGCACGCATAACTAGGCCTGGACGCACTTTCTGAAAGTAGGAGTGAAGAAGAGGAAGAAGACAGAAAGAATGAAAGAACAAAGAGAAGAATAGGAGATCTTGCATGCAGAATCCCTGTTAGCGCCCCCTCCTTTCACTCAACGATCGTTTCCTAGTGAAAACCGTTGTACAGAGTGAATGAGTGACTGAAGGCAGCGTGAATACGCACTGACTGATGATCTGTGTGAATACTCGGTAGCACTTGTGCTGCTGTAGTGTCGCCACTGATCAATCAATAACCGTTACTTAATCAGCTTGTTGCAATCTGCCCGGCCTGTGCTGATCGCGTTCTTGTGTAATCTGCTTTTCCTGGCCAGGATTTTCATGCCACCGTCACCATATGGAATCCGGCGTGTCCTTGTCTCTCTATTGCCCCCCCCCCCCGCCCCTTTTTTCCGGGCTGCTTCCTTTACAGTTGAATTTCAGCACCAGGCCCGCCCTCCCCATCTCCCTTTCAACAACGACATACCTTATAACACTCAGTTCGGAATCCCCAGTAAGTGGCGTTCTTTCAGGCACTTTCAATGTCTTTGACGTAAACAGAAACGGCTGTCAGCTTTCATATTTTATGAAATATTAGTGTGTACGACAGGGAAGGGGCGTCCGAGGAAGCTTCTGTTGGAATAACCATAAAGGTCTTTCTGTGTGTGATGTCGTTCGCCAGGATGGAGACATTCAGTGTTCACGAAGAGCTTTTTTTTTAACGGGTATCGGGATAGGGAGTGGAGGTGGGGGAGGATGAAGGGAGGCAGAGTGGCTTTTTAAAATAAGCAGCTCAAGGATGCTGTGCTACTTGTCATCCCGTGAGGTGCACTAAATATTTGACCCTCTTGGACAGGAGCATGAAGACAGGAGGTGCCTTCTCCACGCTGTACACTATAGCAGTCAGTGGCAGTAGGAAAACGTCAACAATAGGTCAACTAAGCTGCAGCACAGGCTAAACTTTGAAATGAGAAAACCTACCCACAACACACAGCTTCTGACCTGTATGTTAACCGAGTGTATACACCTGGGGATCTGAACTCACTAGCTTATGGAGTTCGGGCATAGAGCTAAAATTATCCTAGTAGCTTCCGAGAAACCAGGGGATCAGAACACTAATGGGTAATGTCATGTTAATGGGTAATGTCATGTACAATGAATCTGTCAATAAACCAACAAACCAATCATCATCAGGTTAATAAATCTACTGGCCAGCCAGATCACAATGATTTAATCAATCAATGGATTGGCTGTTCAGTTGATCCGTTAATCAAGTGATAAGTAAATCATGTAGTAAATAAATTAACAGTTTCAGTGCGCAACAAAAAGTAGGATTGGATCACACAAAAATGGACGGTGGAAAACAAGAAGTAGGGGTGTTTCATATTGATGACTACAGAGTTGTTAATATGGGATCAGACTTGTTGTATTATAACTCAGTGACAACAATTTGACGATATATAAGCCCACAGCAGATATGGAAAGTCGCTTAAGACAATTAATCATCCCATGACATTTAATTAGTTAACCAGTCAATTAATTAATAAACGAATGAAGTGAATCAGCATCTCAATCATTGATTATGTGCTTGATAACACATTACCTTCTGGACACAGGGCTGCTGTAGACACTAACACAAGGTGTCTGATTTTCTCATGACAAGGGACATTTTCTGTGTCAATTTTGCGTCCTAATCTCTTACATTCAGTTGACTGCTGTGTACTGTCTCATGCAGTTAGATTGATTCATTGTCTCATACAGTTATATTGATTCATTGTCTCATACAGTTATATTGATTCATTGTCTCATACAGTTACATTGATTCACTTGTCTCATACAGTTATATTGATTCATTGTCTCATACAGTTATATTGATTCATTGTCTCATACAGTTATATTGATTCATTGTCTCATACAGTTAACAATGATTCATTGTCTCATACAGTTATATTTATTCATTGTCTCATACAGTTAACAATAATTCATTGTCTCATACAGTTATATTGATTCATTGTCTCATACAGTTATATTGATTCATTGCCTCATACAGTTATATTGATTCATTGTCTCATACAGTTAACAATGATTCATTGTCTCATACAGTTATATTGATTCATTGTCTCATACAGTTAACAATGATTCATTGTCTCATACAGTTAACAATGATTCATTGTCTCATACAGTTATATTGATTCATTGTCTCATACAGTTACATTGATTCACCTGTCTCATTCAGCTATATTGATTCACTCTGTCTCATACAGTTACATTGATTCACCTGTCTCATACAGTTACATTGATTCACTGTGTCTCAAACCTTTACATCTATCCACTGTGTCTCATACAGTTACATTGATTCACTGTGTCTCAAACCTTTACATCTATCCACTGTGTCTCATACAGTTACACTGATTCACTGTGTCTCATTTATTCACCTGTCTCATACAGTTACATTGATTCACCTGTCTCATACAGTTACATTGATTCACCTGTCTCATACAGTTACATTGATTCACCTAATACAGTTACATTGATTCAGCGAGTCTCATACAATTACATTGGTTCACTATGCCTCATACAGTTAAATTGATTCACCTGTCTCATACAGTTACATTGATTTACGGTGTCTCACACAGTTACATTGATTCACCTAATACAGTTACATTGATTCACCTAATACAGTTACATTGATTCACCTAATACAGTTACATTGATTTACGGTGTCTCACACAGTTACATTGATTCACCTAATACAGTTACATTGATTCACCTAATACAGTTACATTGATTCAGCGAGTCTCATACAATTACATTGATTCACTATGCCTCATACAGTTAAATTGATTCACCTGTCTCATACAATTACATTGATTTACGGTGCCTCACACAGTTATATTGATTCACCTAATACAGTTACATTGATTCACCTAATACAGTTACATTGATTCACCTGTCTAATATAGTTACATTGATTCACTGTCTACAGCAGCCCTGTGTTCAGAATATAATGTTATCAAGTACATAGTGACTGATTGATTTGCTGATTGATTCTTATGATTTGCTGATTGATTCTTACAGTTACATTGATTCACTGTAGTGCTGCTGAGATAAAGAGTTGAACAGTAATATAACAGGTAAAAGCAGATGGCAGACACCACTGCAGTGACCCCTCCCTCTCCGCTTGACATTGTAAGACAACTCTTTAAATTATCCATGACTCATTCTGTGAGGCTGGGTTATCTCCAGAATCCCACTTGACAAGAAAATAGAATCCTGCTTCTGCTGAGGATTTAATCTGGTCCATTGTCTTGGTAAGCAAGTGGACTAACTACTGTGCCACAGCATAATGGTTAACAACAAACTGAACATTTCTGTTGTGGCACCTTTGTGTTGATTGGAATCAATCTTTCAGTGAAACAGACAGGGCTGTTTTGGTATGTCGTCAAGAAAACATGAGTATTGATGTTTGTTTTTCTGTGTCTGTTCCACATGTTGTAGCATGCATTGCACACTGGCAATATTGATTGCTGCCAGGCGATTTCTGTGTTCATCTAAGAATGCAAAATTAAACAGAAAAATTGATTGAGATGTGAATATGGGATCAGGATCATTTCAGTCCGAACTGCTTTGTTATCTTACTCTAAGACTGTGTGAGTGGCTAGAGGGAGGGGGGATGTGTGCTAGGAGGGGGGTGGAAGGCTTTATAGGGGGCATGCTGGTGCGAAGGGAGGTCCATTTTATTCTAGTATCTCATGCAGGCAATTTTTAAGATCCATGTAAGTATAATATCTCATGCAGGAAGTTGTAAGATCTATTTTATTCTAATATCTCATGCAGGCAAGTAGTAAGGTCCATTTTATTCTAATATCTCATGCAGGCAAGTAGTAAGATCTATTTTACTCTAGTATGTCATGCAAGCAAGTTGTAAGATCTATTTTACTCTAGTATCTCATGCAGGCAAGTAGTAAGATCCATGTAAGTATAATAGCTCATGCAGGCAAGTAGTAAGGTCCATTATATTCTAGTATTTCATGCAGGCAAGTAGTAAGGTCCATTTTATTCTAGTATCTCATGCAGGCAATTTGTAAGGTCCATGTAAGTATAATATCTCATGCAGGAAGTTGTAAGATCTATTTTATTCTAATATCTCATGCAGGCAAGTAGTAAGGTCCATTTTATTCTAATATCTCATGCAGGCAAGTTGTAAGATCTATTTTACTCTAGTATGTCATGCAAGCAAGTTGTAAGATCTATTTTACTCTAGTATCTCATGCAGGCAAGTAGTAAGGTCCATATTATTCTAATAGCTCATGCAGGCAAGTAGTAAGGTCCATTATATTCTAGTATCTCATGCAGGCAAGTAGTAAGGTCCGTTTTATTCTAATATCTCATGCAGGCAAGTTGTAAGATCTATTTTATTCTAATATCTCATGCAGGCAAGTTGTAAGATCTATTTTATTCTAGTATCTCATGCAGGCAAGTAGTAAGATCCATGTAAGTATAATAGCTCATGCAGGCAAGTAGTAAGGTCCATTTTATTCTAATATCTCATGCAGGCAAGTTGTAAGGTCCATTTTATTCTAATATCTCATGCAGGCAAGATGTAAGGTCCATTTTGTTCTATCTTATGCAGGCAAGTTGTAAGGTCCATTGTATTTTAACATCTCATGCAGGCAAGTTGTAAGGTCCATTATATTCAAGTATGTTTGTAATAGCTTTGTTAAGGACTGGCTTTCACATAGTGTCTTCTTGTATTGACTTAACCATGAAACATTCCGTTTTTAGTTCTTAAACAAACGCACATGTACTGTTTGACGTAATGTTTTGATGGTCATAGAAGTAGATGAAGGAAATGAAAATTTCTGTTACTTTAATGAACGCCAAACAATACATGTGTGTTTATTTATGAACTGTCTTAGTGGCTTCTAAAGGTTCCCAAATTGATATGCCTGTCATACTTGGACTGGATTGTCTATGTTGTATATGGATGTAACATGTTGGTTGTAACAACAAAACAAGTGTACAGTTCTCAGAGTTTTGTTTCTGTCCATTTGATTATTGGTGAAGATATTGGCCAAGACTTTTCCAGTGTTGTATGTGCATTTTATTTGTGTAGCTCCCCATGAACATTTGACATTAATGTGTTTTTGGTCGTTAATGTGTTTTTGGTTACAGTTTTTTTTTCTATCCTATTCTTCAAGCTGGAAGATTGCCAAAGGGGAGAGCATGTATTTATAAAGTTTGCTTGTGTAAGCTCATCGATCATGTTCTAATTACAGTTGAGTGACAGCTACCCAATTAGCATGAAAGGGCCAGCAGCATTGAACTTCCTTAGCCCTGTTAGTGTGTTATGTTATAAGGTCAACTTTTGGTTTTGGTTACAGTGGCTGTTCTCTTTCATGATATGTTGCACGAATTGTTTTATTAACCTTCTCAAGGGGAATTACATTGAGATAAAGGCACTGTGGTGTAGGGGCTCTGAGTGCGTTCCACAATTCCCAGACACACAGAGTCCAGTGTTTGAAATCTGCTGCAGATGATTTGGAAGCTGACCGTCTTGCGCTTATTTTGATGGTTTGAGCTTCATCCATTCTGAAAGCAATGGCAAACCTTTTTTTTTTTTTTGTGTATCTTATTTACAGGACATCGCTCTCAACACTAGCACTGCTGTTGTTGATGTCTTGGCAAGTTTACATTCAGTAGTTTTCCATTGCTTTCTGAATTACCGGCGCTCCTATACCATCACATTAAAACCCAGTGCAACACGGTCTGCTGCCAAATCAGTCACAGCTGTGTTTTAAACGTAGGTAAGCAGAATTAAGAACCCGCAAAAGTCGAATTTGTCAGCCTAACAGCACAAGAACACAGCTCTGCTGTAAACAGGCACAATGAATGCAATCACATCCAAAAGAACTCTCCGGATGAATGCAGAAGAGAGAAGAAGAAGAATAACCGCATCCGTAACACGTTGCCACAGAGACCGACTACGGCAAACTACTGAACATAAAAATTGCCTGGTAAACTACACAGTTAGTTGCATATCCTGTACAGTATGCAGCAGTCAACTCCAGCATATCTTGGCTGTTTGTGATTCATGAGCAAGTACTCAGTTCAGTAGTTTGCCATTGCTTTCTGAACGACCGGCATCCATACCATTTCATTAAAAAAATTAATGCAAGACGGTCTGCTGCCAAATCAACCGCAGTTGTGTTTCGAATCCATATATGGGATTAACCCCTTCGCCAAGGGGAGCCGACAAGAATTGCAATGCCTGTATAATTTTCTAGTTTAGCTTTATCGTCTCCTCTTCTCTTTCTCAGGTTCTTTCTCACAGTGACAGACTTTGATTCTAGTTTCAGATGTGAATTTGAATGTGTTGTTCCAGGGCATTGAGATCTCCCTACAGTTTGTTTTGTAAATAAGGTCTTTGAGAGTCAGAACTGTGCTGGAGAGTTCTGTGTTCACAACCATCCATCCATCCATCATGTGCCATGCCGGTAAGCGTGGGTGGTCATGTTCTGCCATCTCACTCGATCACCAGAGTTGTGGATCAGCTCCGTGTTTCTGTCTCGACCATGCAACAAGGCCAAGCCATCCAGGTACTTGCTTCTAGGTCTTCCCCTTGGTCTGTTCCCCTCGATCTTACCAGTTGTCACCAAGTTCGCCAAATCATTTCTTCTCATACCATGCCCAAAAAATTGTGACTGTCTACGTCTAATGTCTCCAGTTTACGATCTTCATTTGTTTCTTGAAGGACTTATTCATTGGTCTTTCTGGCTGTCCATGGTATTCTTTGCATTTCCTCAGAAACCATATTTCTACAGTCATCAGATGTTTTTCAGCCTGACTGCTCATTGTCTAAGCTTCATCCATATAAAAGTACAGGTTCTATCTAGCTGTAAAACCTGATCTATTGTCATCTCAGCAAATGAGAAATAGAATCATTAAGCTTTACAAGAACATAATCCCAAATAGCAAAATGGACTTAGCGGCTAGAGCTTTCAGCAGCACACAAACAACAAACATTCACTGATAAAACTAAGTGAAGACATATAAGTAAATATATATGTATATAAGTTACCTAGCTGTTATGATAAAACTAAGTGAAGGCATCTAAGTAAATATATTTGTATATAAGTTACCTAGCTGTTATGATAAAGCTAAGTGAAGGCATCTAAGTAAATATGTATGTATATAAGTTACCTAGCTGTTATGATAAAACTAAGTGAAATCTAAGCAAATATATATGTATATAAGTTACCTAGCTGTTATGAAAATCTGCCTTTGACCATGTTCAGTATCTTTACAGTACTCTTGAACTTCTGAGGCACAGTGAATCAATCTTCTATCAATATATATTTATCTAGCTTCATATCTGACCACAGTGTTCTCATCATTCTTCTGTAAAATCATATCTCTACAGCTTTCACATCATTTTTCACTAGTCTGCTAATTTTCCATGGTTCGCTTTCTTGTATCAGGATTAACTCAATGTAGCTCTTAATAACTTCCTTTCTCATGTCTGTTGACAAAGATTTATTGTACAGAATATTCTTCATCTTTGCTTGACCATTCTACACTTCTTTAATACATCTTTCATCTGCTGTAATCAAAATATCCAAATACCTGACACATTAATTTGCTTTTGAGTAGTTCCATTTACTTTGATGCTGCTTTTTGGAGGGCATGTTTTCCGTGTAATTATCATTACTTCTGTGTTTCTGCTGTTCAGACTTGTTTTGACTTTCTGCTGCAATTATACCTATCATTTCTTGAAATTCATCATCATCATGTGCTATGTCGATAAGCGTAAGATGTTTCGCAATCTCACACAATCACCGGAGTTGTGTATCAGCTCTTTGTTTTTGTCTTGACCATACCATGTGGCCAAGAAGTCCAGGCATTTACTTCTCTGCCTTCCCCTTGTTCTCTTCCCCTATACCTTGCCAGTTGTTACTAAGTTCTCCAATTTATTTCTTCTCATAACGTGTCCACAAAATTATGACTGTCTACGTCTAATTTCTCTAATCAGTTTACATTTTTTTTTTTGGTTTCTTGTAGGACTTGGTCATTGGTTTCTTTTTCTTGTTGCAATTGACAGCTTTTTATTGGTCAGTATGTTTTCCATCTTGCAACAAAAGGCTACCTTTGCCATAGCGATTCTTGTTCTAATCTCTTCAAGGCACCTCACATCAGATATGACTGTTCCGGGTTAGTTGTACCGATTCACTTGTTTAAGAATATTTCCATTTACTTGTATATTATATTGTGGTATTTCTTTCTTCCTAGTGACGACCATAACCTGTTAATCTATGTCTTCTTACAATTTAATTCAAACCCTAGTTGTTCACTATGTGCAACAATGGCATCTACTAAATTTTGCAGATCCTGCTCATTGTCTGCAATCAATACTGTATCATCTGCATATCTAATGTAGATGATACGTCCCCCAATGGTGATTCCTCTCATATCTTCTACATTTCTAAAAATATTTTCACTGTATAGGGAAAACAAATTCTTGTAATTGCATGTCATGTTTTAGCAATCATAACCATGTCCTCAACAAATTGCAGCTTTGTTTACATTATGCCCACCAACTGATATTCCTGACATATCCCATTATCATTTCATGGTGCAAATTGAGCAGATCGGAACAGATGTTACATGTACGTTTTACCTAGACAATCATACCATAGCCACCTCAGTGCATATTATCCAGAGACAAGTGTGAAGAGTATGATGCTGAATGAAGATAACGCAGGGAGCTGCAGTAGTGGAGTGGCCAGCATGCTTGCCTGGCGGTATGGTTGTCATGTGTTCAAATCCCTATTAACAATAAATGGACCAACCTGGTAATTGCCCAGCCTAAAATGGGAACCAATAAATGTAATGGGAAGTAAAGGAGGCCTGCATGAGAATGATCACTTTGTCTGTTGAGCACCAGTTGGTCTATACAAATATGGGGTCAGTGCTGCCACCGAGCTTTACAGTTATTTTATATGGCGATGAGTTTTATTTGTTGACATCGCATCCTTGTTATCATATCATTGATGACATGCCCCATTAGCTGATTGAGTTGAATCATTGTAATATTTGTTACATTCTCCGAGACTGGTTGAATGTTGGTGCTGTCCCCTGCTTAGCGACTCGCTTTGCTGTCTTCATGCAAAGCGTGAATCTGTGAACTAGCTCGATCATCGCGCTGAATTGCGTGAAGCTCTGTACTCTATGCACTCGGTACTCCATGACCTGATGTAGGATCAAGGCAAGCACCATATAACCAGTATACCTCAAGGTGTGTTAAAGGGTTTAAAAAACACCCAGCTACTGAGTTGAGTGTGTGGAGTGACACTGTGAGCTGTGAATTTCATGTGGAGTTCTTTTACATCTGTCAGCGGTTGTTTGTATGCATGTTCAGAAAAATGGTAACCAGCCGGTTGCTGAACTAACTGGGTTTGCTTTAGGCAATAATGTGTAAGTGCTGGTTTTCTAGTGACTGCCGCTTCCATCGACGATGAAATGTATTTATCGTGGCGGACTTTTGTGTTGGCATTCTGGCAGTGGCAGTATACCTGTGCGAGCTGTTGGTTTGTTGAGACTCCTGTCTGTTCAACTTTTCACATGAGGCAGTGAGGAGCATTTTGTGTGATATTTATTGGCACAGGAACAGAGCATAATGGGGCGACCCTTTGCCATGAAGTTGGAACTAAATTAGCCAAAAAGAGAAGAAGGTGGATGTAGGGTGTTCATTAGTCTAGTTTTCCTTGTAGCTTATGGCTTTTTTTGTTGTTTGACTCTTGTGTGATGTACGCCTAGACTTATTTGAAGCTGTTTAAAATGCCTTTCTTTCTTTTTCCAGTGTCATCTGTCCAGTCACATGAGGCCTTCCACATGAAGCTTGATGCCATGAGACAACGGAAAGTCAACAAGGGTCCGAACCATCATCTTCTAGCCTGCCTGAGTGGAAGGAGGCTGAGAATAGAATGAAGATACGTGTAGATAATATCAGTGACAGAGAGAATGTCACTTATCCTTTGCCTCTGCTCATTGGTGAGGTGGAGGGTTACCAAGATGGCTGCATTCTGGTAACATCGTCAGGTGACCCAGACGGGGCCATTGATTGGCCTGTTGTTGATGGTTACTTTAAGGTGAGGCGTCATTGTGTAACATTATCATCATCAGCAGCAGTAGCAGCAGCATAAGTCGCTGCAGCATTGGCAGCAATAACATTATCTGCATCATCATTATTGTTGATGCCATCCTCATCATCATCCTCAATGACATTGTTGATGCCACCTTTATCATCATCATCATTATCATCATAACCATCCCACATACCAACTATACATTGAAGGGCAACTGTAATGAGTCTCCATATTCTGTCCTGCAATTTCATAGTTAAACATGTTTGTTGCATATACTTTACAACATGTTGCAGTCAACCCCAGCATGTTTTGACTGTTTGTGATTTCTTGGCAAGTTTACGTTTAGTAGTTTGCCATTGCTTACTGAACGACAGGCACTCATATTAAAACCAACGCAAGGCAGTCTGCTTCTAAATGTTTCGAATGCGGTATGCGGGATTGCGAATTGCATTAGTAACTCCTTCGCTACAGAGCCGGCCGGCATTTTCACAGTGCATTGAGACAAATATCCAGTCCACCCCTTGATGTTGCCTCATGTAACATTGCTACTTGCTCACATTTTCACAGTGCATTGAGACAAATATCCAGTCCACCCCTTGATGTTGCCTCATGTAACATTGCTACTTGCTCACATTTTCACAGTGCATTGAGACAAATATCCAGTCCACCCCTTGATGTTGCCTCATGTAACATTGCTACTTGCTCACTGCTGTTCTTTCCCACATATTTTTAAAATAAATAACTGTCTCTTGATATACCTGAATATTTGAAGTGTCTGACTTTGTTCTGATTTAAAAATTTGTCTCAATTTGTGTAAAACCTCTTCTCTTGCCTCGATTTTCCTCCTATAATATAACCATAATTTTACAGACACAGTTTTGCTCAAGGGGTTACGAACACAATTTGTAATCTCGCATACCTCGATCCAAACACAGCTGCGGGTGATTTAGCAGCAGGCAGCCTTGCGCTGGTTTTCATACTCTGGTATTAGTGCTAGCCGCTCAGAAAGAGATTGAAAACTACTAAACATAACCTTGCCAAGAACTCACAAACAGCCAAAAAAGAAATACTGGTGTTGATTGCGATGTCCATGCATTGTCCATATTTCTGCACCATACAATAATAAAATACATATTTAGTATTTGATCAGTTTGAATTATTAGTCATAACTTAGTTGTTTAGATGTAATTTCATATTGTTGCATATAACTTTGGCTATTCCTATTATCTTTCTAGTCGCTATCTCACGCCTGCCATCATCTGTTATTAATTGTTGTGGGTAAAATAAATTATTGACTTGTTCCAGTGTTCTTCCATTCACTGTAATTTTCAAAATTGATCTGTATTAATCATCATAATTTTTCTTGTCTTTATATTTAATCTAAACCATTTTACTGCTGAGTTTTTGTACTTAAAAAATTTTTTAGTTGCATATCCTTTACAAGATGTCACAGTCAACTGCCGTATGTTTTGGCTGTTTGTGATGTCTTGGCAAGTTTACGTTCAGTAGTTTGCCATTGCTTTCTGAATGACCAGCACTCATACCATTTTATGAAAACCAACGCAAGGTGGTCTGCTGCCAATTCACCTGCACCTGTGTTTCAAATGCAGTATGCAGGATTGTAAATTGTGTCTGTAACCCATTCACCACAGAGCAAGCTTTGTACTTAAGCATAGTAAATATAATTATTTAAAATTAACCATCATCATGTACCCTGCTTATTGGCAGCGGCATTCATGCACATCCACAGATTTCTATCCCTGGTTTTCTGGATCAGTTCTATTGATGACATTCCTTCATACCACTGTCTCAGTCTGTCCAGCGTCACTTCCCTCTGTCGACCATGCCTCTTCTGCCGCAGATATTTCCAGTTATCAGAATGTTGTTCAATGCCTCGCTTCTAATTACATAACATGTTAATCTTGAAAATCACATGAAACATTATAATATTCATGAATAGGTCAGCATGGCCAAATTGATAAGAGCACTTGTTCTTAAACATCCGGTATGCTGATGCCGAGGTAGTGGGTTCATTTCCTACATGGTCAGTTGGACTAAAGTGTTGACATCTCGTCCTTGATTTGGGGACGTAAATTACAAGTACCTCTGAAGTCGGAGTGGGTTTGCTTTATGGCGAGGGATGCTGGTAATAGGGAAAGGTAATCCACACTCAAAAATCAGTACAGTACACTAGAAGTAGGTGTGCATTATACTCTACCCTTTGATTTCAAAGTGAGCGAGCGCCCAAAACAATATTCATAAATTGTGTTACCACTTTTGTGTCAACACTTTTATGTTTTGTATGTGTTGAGTGTTGATTAGTTTCTCTCAATTCTCATGTTCCTGTCTTTCCAAGGTCCTGGTTAGACTACAGCCAGGGGAGAACATCATCAACTTGCGATGCAATCAGGACTCATTAACTATGCGACTGACCTATGACCTGCCTGGGTTCTCACACATTGTCCGACCAGTATATTTAGTGTGTGCAGATGATGATGGCTGCTTCCAGGTCAGTTGTAGCTGTGACATTTGGGAAGGTAACTTCATGGCAGGTATTGTCGTAAGGGTGGGAAATTTTCGGCCTTCACATATGCCAGGTCACAGTATTATAATGCTGTGGCAGTGACCAGTTCGCTTCCTCACCACCTGTCCTTCCTAGACACCTTCAAGACAGTTAGGACAGTGATTTGGTATCCACTTTGTGAAGATCGGTCAGCCACAGAGCTGTCTTCTTGTCTTTCTTTCTGCTGTCTTTCATCCCCTAATGGAGTAGAGGCCTCAACCAGCTGACATCAAGCTCTTTGTTCATGATTGGTTACATTTAGCCGCTGAGTTTTCTATGGATGAGGTAGCCAGTCTTGTGCCAACCATGCTTGGTGGTCTTTTATGACATGCCTGGTAGGTTACAGTGTTACCGTTCTTTGCTTCTCTTGAGTTGAGTTGAGTCACAGCACTTGGGACATTCCCATACATGCTCCGCCCTCTTCTGCAACAGCCAGCAAAGAGTCCCAGTACCAGTGGTGCCAGTATCAGTCTGATTATATGTCTATCTGGCCTATCCTTTGAGTTGGAGTGTCAACTAGAGCCTCTGGTCACTCCCTGCAGCATCATTCTCTCCAAGCTGTGATGATCTATCTGTTCTTCTGCACTATACATACAATTCTAAAGGGCCCTGACCACATCTGCCTTATCATGCAACAATACCCCACCAAATCATTCACAATACCCAACCAAGGGTGCAGAACCAGCCAATCTGTACGCCTGCACATTTTCTATCACACCAGTATGTCCTGGGAAACAAATCCAACAGATGATATCTATTATTGATTCTCTTCTCTTATATAGAATAACATACGGGTGACCTTGGGCTGTACTGGTAAGAACAAAGCCTGTCATTACTGGAAATTGAACCCTGATGACTGTCTTGGCATGCAAGCACACCAACCACTATGCTACAATATGTAAATGAGAGTCCTTACTTTCAGCTATTTGTCATTCTTCTGTTAGAACAGACAGAGATCATACGCTCATTGTGCAGGTCAGCATGGCTAAATGGATAAGAACATGTGTTCTTAAACAGCTGGCG
Source organism: Cepaea hortensis (assembly GCA_963921405.1). Lineage (NCBI taxonomy): Eukaryota > Metazoa > Mollusca > Gastropoda > Stylommatophora > Helicidae > Cepaea > Cepaea hortensis. The sequence continues at coordinate 404,458,999 of OY992876.1, forward strand.
TACTGATGCCGAGGTAAGGGGTTCAACTCGTACACCGGACAGTTGGACAAAAATGTTGACCTGTTGTCCTTGGCTTGGGGACCTAAATTACAAGGATCTCTGAAGTCAGAGTGGGCTTGCCTGATGGCAAGGACGATTAAAAGGGAAAGCTAATCCACATGCAAAATTCAGTCCAGCACTAATGGAAGTAGTGTTTATGGACTATGCTTGTGATCAAAGCGAGCGAGCGCCAAAATAAAAAATGCTCATTGTGTAATGATATGAAATTATTGAGCCTACAAATGGAATAGTTATACTTTCTTCTTTACTAAGAGGTCAAAGCCAAGTTCATCATTCCTTGGAGAAAATATGGTAGTGGACAAAAGATCTGACAAAATAAAGGCATAGCAACCATCCAGATGCGTAAAACTTGGTCGTGACTACTACTATTCTTTAGGACTTCTCAGTCTTCTGCAAGTTACTGGGCTTCTTTGTTTTCTCTGTCCTGTCTGTAAGGTTTACTCTTTATTATTCAGTCAGCTTAGCTGAACCCTCACCAGTGACATTGTGTCAGCTTCTGTGGGGGAGAAGTGGCTGAGAGGCTTTGATGTATACCTCAGGGCCTGAAGATTCCTGATTTGTTTCCATTTAAGTGCACACTTGTTACAAATACCATTGGTCATCTAATCATATCACACTCCCCTGATCTTTGGGTAGTGAGATAAGATACTGAGCCTTCTCACATAAGGGTGAAAAACTGGAGGATCAGTCTTCAAGTTGCACACATAAAATAAATTTATGGTACTGTCACCCTGCTACTGAGTTGAGTGCATGTCGCGACACTGTGAACTATGAATTTCATTTGGAATGTTTTTACATCTGTCCACGGTTGTTGTAGCATGAACTGCATGTTTGGAATGATGGCGGTCGGCCTGTCACTTGGAATTCTTCTTCTTCTTCTTCGTTCATCCGGAGTTTTTTTTCGGGCGTGATTACGTTGTGCCTGTTTACAGCAGAGCTGCGTTCTTGCGCCGTTAGGCCGACACATCTGACTTCTGCGGTCATTTGTTGACCGGGTTAACCTTCCCGGGGGTTTCTTAGGACGTTTGAATCTCACTGTTGTGGTGTTATCCCCCATCCTAGCTGGCCCATATAGAACAGCCAAAGACATCCTGGTCAACCCTCAAGGGAAGGCAGGGGCAGACCATGGGCATTCCCCGCCATCCAAGAAGGCTTCCATACTTGCAGAGCCGACACACAGTGCTCTGGTACTGGGCTCACCCAAGGAATCGTCACGTCCTGCACATGGCTGCTTAGCCTCACTTCCGTATATTGGGCCTTCCGTTCACCATAGGCTGTTCTTCCGGAAACCAGAAGTATGCAGTCTGCAGATGACATCCACACAGTGAGCTTTCGATTAAGACTTTCCACATAATGGATTTGCTATCCAAGCAATATTCCATTTCGTGCCACTAGGACACTTTTTCCACCTTTTATGAAGCCCACACAGTGAGCTTTCGGTTCGGACTTTCCACGTAATGGATTTGCTATCCAAGCAATATTCCATTTCATGCCTCTGGGGCGCTTTTGTAACCGACATACCTGTGGTATGAAGTGCGGCAGTCTAAATACTTCTTCATGCACCTTTAAATGTCAACCTGAATGTAGTTAAAGTAAGCTGCAGTCAACTTGAGCTTGTTGATATCTCCATAGAGCTTGTCCTCAAATGAAGCAGGTGTGGGCCAAAATATCTTTCTCTGTTCTGCATATATTGGGCACTCCTGCAGCAAATGTTTAGCTGTCATTTTACCAGTTCCACAATTGCATTCATCGGTATCTCCTATCTTTAGTTTATTGAACAAGTGGTATTTCAGCCTGTTATGTCCTGTGCGGAGTCTGAAGATTGCTACTTGTTCGCTTCGGTCGAGTTTGTAATATCCATCATCCTTCTGGTGACCTGGATGCTCTGATTCCCATTTGGTTCTATAGATTTTATCAACCTCTTTGCATCGTTATAGGTTATGTCTATGTCAGGCTGTGGTAGTCGTCCGCCCTCTTTTGCCAGTCTGTCAGCCTCTTCATTTCCAGGTATACTGCAATGTGATGGGATCCACTGTATTACAACTTTTTTGGATTTCTGGTATAGACCATGGAGTGCTGCTCTTAGGTCAGCTATTTCTGTGCTGTTATTGCTCTTCAGTATTGAGACAGCTGACTTTGCATCTGTGAAGATGTCACTTGGAATTGACTGTATTGCCTTTTCGGCTCACGAGCTGTATGGGATAAATCTCGGGGCAATGAAGTCGATTCTCTCAACTTTTAATGCAGTAATGTGTGGCTGCTGGTTTTCTAGTGACTGCTGCTTCCATAGATGATGAACTGTATTTTCCATGGAGGACTTTTGTGTTGGCATTCTAATGGCGGCATTATGCACAGTGTACCTGTGCAGTCTGTTGGCTTGTCGAGACTCCTGCCTATTCCACTTTTCACATAGGGCAGTGAGGATCGTGTGATATTCACTGGCACAGGAACGGAGCATAATGGGGATGACCCGTTGCAGTGAAGTTGGAACTGCGACTAACTGACTGACTTAAATTAATCACATGGCAGTTGGAAATTACATAGAGTAGGCCATAAGGTAATTGTCCTGGCAAAATAGTAGGGGATAACAATTGAACAATGGTTTAGTGGAGCCTGTGATGTTGACTGGAATCTGTGTAGAGGATAACAACTGACCCATAGTTTAATGGAGCTTGTGATGTTGACTGGAATCTGTGTAGAGGATAATAACTGACCCATAGTTTAATGGAGCTTGTGATGCTGGCTGAAATATGTGTAGAGGATAGCAACTGACCCATGGTTTAGTAGAGCTTGTGAGGTTGGCTGGAATCTGTGTAGAGGAAAAACTTCCCACAAATGCATGCTAAAGTTGGACACACTTGACTGGCCTCTGAGCTAAAAGTGCCATAACTAGGTGCCACAAACCTCGAATGAGAAATGAGGTTTCAACTTGTCTAAGTTTCTTGCTTGCAGCTGTTATTGACATTGTCCACCTTGTGTGATAAGATGGGTATCATTGTGATAGGGATAATTCTCTCAAGGATATTAGATGATAGAGATGGGTATTATTTGATAGGGATAATGTTATCTCTCAGGGATATTAGATGATGGAGATGGGTATTATTTGATAGGGATAATGTTATCTCTCAGATATATTAGATGATAGAGAGGGTACTATTTGATAAGGATATGAAATGGAAACAAATAGGTATTTTAAACTCCTGCGAGAAAAAACGAACTAAACATCAACAAAAGTTGCACATACCTTACAAGGAGATACACGTGTCACGAAATCCAGGTGAAAAATCCGAAATCAGAAGCACTCAATAAATATAAAAATGAATAATAAAATAAGATAAAATACACACGAACGCATACAATACGACACACAGACGTTTCGATTCTCAGAATCTTTGTCAATGACAACACAGCTAACAACGAGATACAGCAAACGAAAGACCACAATACACTAACACACGATCTATAACTTAGCCATGTGAGGCCGGATGTGAGGCCGCATTGATAAGGATAATTCTCTCAAGGATATTAGATGATAGAGATGGGTATTATCTGATAGGGATAAATCTCTCAAGGATATTAGATGCTAGAGATGGGAATTATCTGATAGGGATAATTCTCTCAAGGATATTAGATGATAGAGATTATATGATAGGGATAATTCTCAAAAGGATATTAGATAATAGAGATTATTTGATAGGGATAAATCTCTCAAGGATATTAGATGATGGAGATGGGTATTATTTGATAGGGATAATTCTCTCAATAGTTAGTTAGTTAGTTAGTTAGTTAGTTAGTCGACAGATCATCCTCATTGCACATCGAACCATTCAGTCCATAAGTGCTCGGATCCCCTCCTCAGCAAATCCCTCAGCGCGTATCGGCTCACGACACCAGTTCTTTGTTGGTTTATTAATCTGTATGGGATTATCAAATAATCTCTATCATCTAATATAATTGAGAGAGATAATTCTCTCAATGATATTAGATGATAGAGATTATTTGATAGGGATAATTCTGTCAAGGATAATAGATGATAGAGATGGGTATTATTTGATATGGATAATTTTATCTCTTAGGGATTTTAACTGATAAAGATGGGGATTATTTGATAAGGATAATATTATCTCTCAAAGATATTAGATGATAGAGATGGGTATTATTGGGTAGGCATAATATTATCCCTCAGGGATGATAGAGATGGGTATTATTTGATAGAGATAATGTTATCTTTCAGGGATATTAGATTATAGATATGGGTATTATTTAATAGGGATAATGTTATCTCTCAGGGATGTTAGATGGTAGAGATGTGTATTATTTGATAGGGATAATGTTATCTCTCAGGGATATTAGATGATAGAGATAGAAATTAGCTTTCAGAGCTGGAAAATAACCATTAGATCTGAGTATTGACAGAGATCAAATTAGCTGACAAAGATGTACATTAACATGCAGAGATGGATACTATTTGATAGGGATGGATATACAAGCTTTAGCTGATGCTGATGGATTTTGTCAACCTTGTTATCTGATTGTTCAGGGCCCTGAGAATATAGACTGCTCAGCAACAGCTGCCAGGAAAAGGATAGCATTTGGTGCAGAAGTGATCCAGACCCTGACGGCAGAGAAGATGAATGAGCATGGATTTGGCCGCATAACCTTCCAGGTGGAGACCGACTCTGAGAATATGCCTGTATGCCATGAGTTTAAGAGCAAGCTGACTCTAGGAGAGGCTTATTCTATGACTGGGTGAGTTGTGTATTCTGTATCATATGTTGTTTGGATTGATTTCAGTAGTTAGTTTTTGTATACTAATTCATGGATTTTCTTAGATTCTTATCTTCTTCTTCTTCTTCTTATTTCATGGTGTAATTGCATGGCATCCTGATTTCTGTGGTGCGCCTCCTGGCTGGTTGCCTCTGTCTTCAGCACCTTTCCTTTATTAGAGTAGACTGTGGTCTTACTCGAATTTAGATGTGTAGGCGTGCACACATGTGTCTGCGCACGCATGTACGTGCATATACATCTAGAGCATGCTGGTTATTTTTCGGCGCCAGCATTAGGCTGTAAGATGCTGTACCACACAATCTGTGTTATAGAAAGTTAAGTACAGTACTTTCAGTAAGATGCCATACCACACAATCTGTGTTGTTATAGTAAGTTTAGTACAGTACTTTCAGTAAGATGCCATACCACACAATCTGTGTTGTTATAGTAAGTTAAGTACAGTACTTTCAGTAAGATGCCATACCACACAATCTGTGTTGTTATAGTAAGTTTAGTACAGTACTTTCAGTAAGATGCTGTACCACACAATCTGTGTTATAGAAAGTTAAGTACAGTACTTTCAGTAAGATGCCATACCACACAATCTGTGTTGTTATAGAAAGTTAAGTACAGTACTTTCAGTAAGATGCCATACCACACAATCTGTGTTGTTATAGTAAGTTTAGTACAGTACTTTCAGTAAGATGCTGTACCACACAATCTGTGTTGTTATAGTAAGTTTAGTACAGTACTTTCAGTAAGATGCTGTACCACACAATCTGTGTTATAGAAAGTTAAGTACAGTACTTTCAGTAAGATGCCATACCACACAATCTGTGTTGTTATAGTAAGTTTAGTACAGTACTTTCAGTAAGATGCCATACCACACAATCTGTGTTGTTATAGTAAGTTTAGTACAGTACTTTCAGTAAGATGCCATACCACACAATCTGTGTTGTTATAGTAAGTTTAGTACAGTACTTTCAGTAAGATGCCATACCACACAATCTGTGTTGTTATAGTAAGTTTAGTACAGTACTTTCAGTAAGATGCCATACCACACAATCTGTGTTGTTATAGTAAGTTTAGTACAGTACTTTCAGTAAGATGCTATACCACACAATCTGTGTTGTTATAGTAAGTTTATTACAGTACTTTCAGTAAGATGCCATACCACACATTCTGTGTTGTTATAGAAAGTTATTGCAGTACTTTCAGTAAGATGCCATACCACACAATCTGTGTTGTTATAGTAAGTTTAGTACAGTACTTTCAGTAAGATGCCATACCACACATTCTGTGTTGTTATAGACAGTTTAGTACAGTACTTTCAGTAAGATGCCATACCACACATTCTGTGTTGTTATAGACAGTTTAGTACAGTACTTTCAGTAAGATGCCGTACCACACAATCTGTGTTGTTATAGTAAGTTTAGTACAGTACTTTCAGTAAGATGCTGTACCACACAATCTGTGTTGTTATAGAAAGTTTAGTACAGTATTTTCAGTAAGATGTCGTACCACACAATCTGTGTTGTTATAGAAAGTTTAGTACAGTACTTTCAGTAAGATGCTGTACCACATATTCTGTGTTGTAGAATTTAGACGAGAATATAATTCTGTGTAGTTTCCTCAAGAAACTGGGAATGAAGAGAGTACTCTCTGAAGGAATTAACAGCAAGTAGTGTCACTTATTCAGGCCACATTGAAATACATTACACTTATAAAAGCCATACTAGAGGTCAAAGTTGAACAGGGTCAGGTGATTTTCATTGTTGGGATTTCACTTGGTTGATTGATTGATAGTTATCTGTTCTTCATAAAGAAAAGTACTTTTATTTGTTTATTTTAACTTTCAAACACAAATCCTTTCTGATCCTGGTGTCTGCACACAGATATGAGCTGTGGAGTTATTTTGGGAAGGAGCTGATGACCTCACCAAATTTTTCACACAAATCCCATTCAAAGTTCTACTGTTTCATGTCCTTCACCCGCTACCACTTGCCCAAAGATGAAGACCTGCCAAAGACACACAGTGATATTCTCAAACATACCAAAGGACACACTGCACTGGGTGAGTTGTATAGTTCTTGGCTGAGAGTTTGTTTCTTGATTACTCATACTCAGTGGTTGTTCCATTCATATATAGCAGGCATATTTCAACATTTACATAGGTTATCAAGAATCGCTGGTGACTTGCGGAATAACTGAGCCGGCCACTCAGAAAGCAATGGCAAACTACTGAGCGTAATCTTGCCAAGAAATCAACAGACAGCTGAAAGATGCTGCTGTTGACAGCGATGTCCTGTAAAGGATATGCGAATTTTAATTTAAAAAAAAAAAAAATACCTAGGGCTTTTGATCTTAAGTATTACGGAACATTGTTAGAATACTGTGGACCTAGAAGACAACTCCTGACTTTCTACATAATGTCATCATCAAAGTAAACCAACTCATAAACAACATTGTTTCGTTTCTCCGATACTGAAATAATTTGGTCACATTAACTGATTCAGTGCAGAAGGATAATATATTGCCACATGTGACCTCCCATTTGAACAGAAGGAGGATATATTGCCATACCAGGGTCATCACGCTATTTGTTTTGTTTTTTGACAACTTCTGCAATTTCAGTGCTTAGTGAATGGAAATGTATGTTATAATGAATACAACTAATCATACTTGTGCATTTGATTGTGTACCATGTTTGGTCCAAACCTACTTTTTGTGTGGCACTGAATCAGTTAAACACTACTGTGGTTTACAAAGAACAGTAATGGATTTCATGGTTCCTGGAGGAATAGCCAGTGGTTGACCACCAACAAGATGGACACCGGACACTTACAGCACCTTGGGCATCAAAATTCATGAGGAAGGTAACTGGCACAGGTTTGGGAGTCTTTTCAGTGTGTTATGATGAGAGCAACGTTCTGAAAAGGACCTCATACATGGTGCTCAAGAACAATGACTTCAATGAGATTTGAATACATGAGAGGTAAACAAATAATTACTGAACATGTATTCAGTAGCAATGAATCTTGATTTGCTTTGGTGTAGTGAGGAAATGTAACTGTGTGATAATGACAGAAGATCTATCTGGTTATATTCTATCTCAAATTCTGACTGGCCTAACAAGTCAGTGTGGATCACGCGTCACTGAAGAATAAGTAAGTAAGAAATAATTTATGTCATTGATGTATTCAGCAAATGATCAGGTACCTTTCACAGACATGCATGACATCAAACAAACAGCTATTCTTACAAAAGATGGATAAACAGCACACCTAAAGCAACACATGTCAGAGGAAGGATAAGAAGAAGGAGGAAGATGATGGTACCTGAGAGTAAGGTAGATAGATAATCAGGTGACATGTGGTCTGTTCATCTGTGTGGAGGAAAATGCTGGCAAATGAAGAAAAAATGGCAGGTATTGGAGATGTGGGGGTTTGGCTCTCATTTAGCCTGGGATGGTAACTTTTTCTTCATGCAGCACAGCACAGCACATACAGATCGGTTATAATTAGGCCCAGGCTGGTAAAGTTTTCTCCATGCAGTACAGTACAGCACATACAGATTGGCTGTAATTAGGCCCGGGCTGGTAAAGTTTTCTCCAGGCAGTACAGCTGGCTGTAATTAGGCCCGGGCTGGTAAAGTTTTCTCCAGGCAGTACAGCACATCACAGCACATACAGATTAGCTGTAATTAGGTTCGGGCTGGTAAAGTTTTCTCCAAGCAGTACAGCACAACACAGCACAGCACATACAGATTGGCTGTAATTAAACCCGGGCTGGTAAAGTTTTCTCCATACAGTACAGCACAGCACAGTACGTACAGATTGGCTGTAATTAGGCCTGGGCTGGTAAAGTTTTGTCCGTGCAGCACAGCACATACAAATTGGCTGTTATTTAGCTGAGGTTGGGAATGTTTCTTAAAATGATCTAACGGAGAAGACAGTATATTCCTACAATGATCTAACACAGAAAACATGTTCGTAAACTGATCTAACACAGAAAACATTATGTTCATAAACTGCTCTAACACAGAAAACATGTTCATAAACTGATCTAACACAGAAAACATATTCATAAACTTATCTAACCAAGAAGACATTATGTTCATAAACTGATCTAACAAAAAAAACAAAAACAAAAAAAGACATTGTTCCTACAATGATCTAATAGAGAAGACATTATGTTCCTGCAATGATCTAACTGAGAAATTATGTTCCTACAATGATCTAACAAAAAGACATTGTTCCTACAATGATCTAACACAGAAAACAGTACGCTCATACAATGATCTAACAGAGAAGACATTATGTTAATACGAGGGCGAGTCAATAAGTAAGTCACACAGTTCTGTGGGATGGCAGGTAAATGTAGTTGGTGTTTTCTACAGGTGTCATTAGGTGACAGCAACATCAAACTTTATATTCCTGTTCATCAGGTGGTGCTAGGTGTCTCATGTGCATGCGCAGCGCAAAAACAAAATGGCGACTGTACTTACAGAGTGTACAACCAAAGAGCAACGTGCTGTTGTGCGTTTTTTATGGGCAAAAGGACTGCCTGCAAAGGACATTCACAAGGAAATGCTTCCTGTTTATGCTGATAAATGTTTGTCCTGTAAAGCGGTGCATCACTACCAGCCCGAATCAAAACATTCTTCAATGCAATGGAAACATCCTTCTTCGCCTTGTGTCAAAAAATTTAAGATTACACCATCAGTAGGGAAGGTTATCCTGACAGTGTTCTGGGATTGTCAAGGAATGCTTTTAACCAATTTCAAGAAGAAAGGTGACAATGTGAATTCTGAATCGTACTGTGAAGTTCTATCGATGCTTCATGATGCAATTCAAAGAAAACGTCCAGGATTGCTGTGAGGTTTTTTTGTGGGTTTATAGAGAATTACAGAAGTCCCAATGAGTGAAGTTCTATAAAGTATATCTCTCTATAAAAGATACAGGTTAGTAACAGCAAGTGTTGTCTAGAGGTATTGATAGTCATTCTCGCATAACCCTTGTAGAGAAACCATTCAGAATTTTGGCTCACCGAGTACCCCCACTGTGAGAAATTAGACCTAAGTTAAGTTCTACACAGAATTATTTATAGATGATTTCTCTTCTAGGCCATATATAGATATAGAGATCTTGGCAGTTAGCCACAGTAACCAATGAAAGCAGTTCTCTCATCTTCCAGCTGACTGTGCTCTGGTCGCCAACCTCATTTTTGATCTCATTACTTATTTCAAGTGACACAAGACACTTGGACAAATGATCACATTGACAATTGTACCATTGTAGTGAACATAAACAACAACAACTGTATTTTACACTGGTTGAACAAGACAACATGAGAAGATCTTGACAACAGTTGGACAAACATTCACAAAGAATGATCACACCAACAGGTTAGACAAGTCATACATCATGGAAGATACTTGACAACAACCACACAGACTTTCACAATCTCTGTAACCAACAGTAACAGTAGAGTAACAGTCACCATGAAGATGCTTGACACCAGTTGGACATTTCTTTCTCAACAATGTACAAGACATTCACAGAGACATGTACCTCAAAAACTGTTTTCTTACTACTAATCATTTATTAATGTTTGATGAGGTCAAGTGAAGACTCAGGCTTCATATTCTGCCAACAATTTACATCTCAAATATGTTTATATGCAAATTATAGTGACATTATCTATGAAAACCCAAACACATCACTCAATATCCCCACAGAAACATCAATCTAAATAAACTCTCCTCCTTCACATCTCTACTCCATAAGTTATCCTACACCACACTTTAGACTTAAATCCTTTCTTCGACTGTTACTGAGGGAAACACAAGATAAGCCATAAATTGGGGGCAAGCATAGGGACGTTCTGCTCCACTGGTCTGTTTTATCCTTTTAGCACCTATGATGGTGTTGGACAGCTCAGGTTACAGTTCTCCCCATGATGGTTTTCCAATTCAGGCTATTCCCTGCTGTCACAATCTTGAAAGAAATTTTAAAGCTCTATCTTTTCACTGGTGAGTTCATGAAGTTGACACTTAGGACTGTTCTTTTACATTTCCAGTAGAGGAAGATCTAAAAAGAAACAATATGTCCTAGCACTCTTCTTTCTGTCTATCTCACCTAAATTTGACTGTTCATGAAGTTGACACCCAAGACTGTTCTTTTACTTTTCCAGTGGAGGAAGATCTAAAAAGAAACAATATGTCCCAGCTGTCTTCCTTCACAGTCTATCACTCCTAAGATTTCTGATGGAACTGAATCACCACACCGACTTAACACTAATCCATTTTTGTGAATTTGCTCTATTTATTAACTTCTGCTCCTTCAGCTTTCAGCCATTATTAATATTAAGCTGTGATAGGGTCAGCTCCAAGTGCACCTTTAATGTCCACTCTTAGCCAGTAGTGACATGCTGAAAACCAGGTGATCTCTCCTCTTAAGGTTTCTTCTTGAATTTATCTTGAAGATATAGCCTGGGCTTTTACAAAATTGGAGAGTATCCCTGTTTTAGGCTTTGGATAAAGACTTTTTCTTCAGTGCCATCTGTATAGGCCAGAATTAGTGGATTCAGGCTGAATCTTTGCAACCTGTTGTTCATTTTGGTCTTTTTGGAGTCTGACTTTTCAGCTGGAGTTGAAGACTAGAGCTCAGGACTTCCCTGGAGTTGTCCTGGTAATTGAAAAGGCCTCCTCCATCTCTCTCATTCTCTGGAGTGCAGATGAACACATCCTAAAGAATGCTTTTGGGCAAATTTTACCACTGCATCTTGAACATGTCCTTACGGGATGGAATCAAGGCTTCGACTGGCGGGCTAATTATGTATTAAGGAGCGTTACCAGCCCAAGGGTTACCCAATGAAATTGAGACCCCACCATTCATCTACCCTCTCTCGATCTAGAATCTACGATTCTATTTTTAGTTAGGGTATCACGACGGCTTACGTGGTTAACTACTGAGTATTGAGAAATGTAAATGGACTGGGGATGCGAACGTCTGAAGACATCATGCCACAATTGCTGACTAGAGGAGTGTTGCTTCTTCATGACAATGCCAGACCACATACGACTCGATTAACTCAGGAGAAAATTAACCAACCAAGGTGGGAAGTTCTGGGACAGCCCAGACTTAGCCCCTAGCGATTTCCACCTTTTTTTGGTCCACTGAAAACCCACCTTGGCAGGAGACATTTCATGAATGACGCCGAAGTTGAATGTGAAGTGAAAACGTGGTTTAGAAAACAGAGCACGCAGTTCTATGCAGCCATTTTGGGAGGACTGATAAAACAATGGGATAAGTGCATCAATGTTGGTGGAAATTATGTTGAGAAATAAAGGGACAATTTTTGTATAAAAATAAACTGGTTTCAAATTGTTATCATATTTAGTTATTTTTCTACAGCCATTTGTGACTTACTTATTGACTTCCCCTTGTACAATAATCTAACACAGAAGATATTATGTTCATACAGTTATCTAACAGAGAAGACATGTTCATAAACTGGTCTAACAAACAAGATACGATGTATATTACAGGTGGGGGTGGTTTGGCCTTGTTTGGAACAGGTAACTTGCACACCTGGGCTGAAGGCCTAGCTACATTCAACTCATGTCTGACTAACAGGACGAAGATCGACAGAAGAAAGTTTATGGATGACAGTGCTTACAGGTAAGGAGAGCTGGGAGGCAAGTACTGTTAACTGTAACAAGGGACGTCAGTGAAAAACAAGGGTCATTAGTGTCACTGACAGCTGGACAATGGCAGCATTTATGTGTCAAGTGTCGGTCAAATAGACAAGACTCACAGATACTGTTGTTCACTTAAGATATCGTCACATTTGACAGGTTATATCTTACAGTAAGGCATTTAGGTTCCTTCAGTTGTTTTTTAAACTAAAAAGATTTTAAAACACAGGAGGATGGACTACATCAGGTTTTATCACATATAGCTCGGTCTCTTTCCATAGGGTGTCCTACTGAAAGCGTCACAAAGGCACAAACTCACTAGTTTCAGAGATGATCCCCAGGAGTCTCAGAGAATAATGCATTCATGAACTGAACATTCATGACTGGCACAGAATTGAACCCACAGCCTTCGGAGTGCATTGAAGGCAGTGTAACCACTTTGCCATGGTGGCTTCCTTTTCAGTTGTGTAAAAGGTAGAAGTCAAGGAGCACTTTTCAGTTCTGTAAAAGGTAGAAGTCAAGGAGCACTTTTCAGTTGTGTAAAAGGTAGAAGTCCAGGAGCACTCTTCAGTTGTGTAAAAGGTAGAAGTCAAAGAGCATTTTTCAGTTGTGTAAAAGGTAGAAGTCAAAGAGCATTTTTCAGTTGTGTAAAAGGTAGAGAGAAGTCCAGGAGCATTTTTCAGTTGTGTAAAAGGTAGAAGTCCAGGAGCACTCTTCAGTTGTGTAAAAGGTAGAAGTCCAGGAGCACTCTTCAGTTGTGTAAAAGGTAGAAGTCCAGGAGCATTTTTCAGTTGTGTAAAAGGTAGAAGTCAAAGAGCATTTTTCAGTTGTGTACAAGGTAGAGAGAAGTCCAGGAGCACTCTTCAGTTGTGTAAAAGGTAAAAGTCCAGGAGCACTCTTCAGTTGTGTAAAAGGTAGAAGTCCAGGAGCACTCTTCAGTTGTGTAAAAGGTAGAAGTCCAGGAGCACTCTTCAGTCGTGTAAAAGGTAAAAGTCTAGGAGCACTCTTCAGTTGTGTAAAAGGTAGAAGTCCAGGAGCATTTTTCAGTTGTGTAAAAGGTAGAAGTCCAGGAGCACTCTTCAGTTGTGTAAAAGGTAGAAGTCCAGGAGCACTCTTCAGTTGTGTACAAGGTAGAGAGAAGTCCAGGAGCACTCTTCAGTTGTGTAAAAGGTAGAAGTCCAGGAGCACTCTTCAGTTGTGTAAAAGGTAGAAGTCCAGGAGCACTTTTCAGTTGTGTAAAAGGTAGAAGTCCAGGAGCATTTTTCAGTTGTGTAAAAGGTAGAAGTCCAGGAGCATTTTTCAGTTGTGTACAAGGTAGAGAGAAGTCCAGGAGCACTTTTCAGTTGTGTAAAAGGTAGAAGTCCAGGAGCATTTTTCAGTTGTGTACAAGGTAGAGAGAAGTCCAGGAGCATTTTTCAGTTGTGTAAAAGGTAGAAGTCCAGGAGCATTTTTCAGTTGTGTACAAGGTAGAGAGAAGTCCAGGAGCACTCTTCAGTTGTGTAAAAGGTAAAAGTCCAGGAGCACTCTTCAGTTGTGTAAAAGGTAGAAGTCCAGGAGCACTCTTCAGTTGTGTAAAAGGTAGAAGTCCAGGAGCACTCTTCAGTTGTGTAAAAGGTAAAAGTCCAGGAGCACTCTTCAGTTGTGTAAAAGGTAGAAGTCCAGGAGCACTCTTCAGTTGTGTAAAAGGTAAAAGTCCAGGAGCACTCTTCAGTTGTGTAAAAGGTAGAAGTCCAGGAGCATTTTTCAGTTGTGTAAAAGGTAGAAGTCCAGGAGCACTCTTCAGTTGTGTAAAAGGTAGAAGTCCAGGAGCACTCTTCAGTTGTCTAAAAGTTGTCTTTAGTACATACATAAAGATCTTAGAAGCAATGGAGATGTGGTTCCTAAGACACATCTTGCCAATTCATTTGACTGCCAGAGTAATTAATGCCACTTGCCTGAAAGAGGCTAGTGAAACTAGACCATTATATACAACAATAAGAAAGAGACAAACAGGTTTCTTTGGCCATGTTATGAGTAGAGAGGCATTGTTCTAGAGGGTATATGGTGTGTAAGGAAACGAGCAGGCGGACAAATTGTCTGTGTCTGCACCGCTGGGTGGGGTGGGGTATTGGGGCATGGTAATGCAGTATATATATCATCATGTATTGTGTATTGACATGGGTATGATAATGCAGTATATATATCATCATCATGTGCCATGCCGATAGTCATGGGCGGTCATGTTTCGCCATCTGACACGATCACCAGTCATGGATCAGTTCTGACTTCTTGTCTCGACTTACCACATGGCCAAGCCATCCAGGTATTTACTTCTCTGTCTTCTCCTTGTTCTCCTCCTCTCAGTCTTGCCAGTTGTCACCAAGTACTCCAATTTATTTCTTCTCATAACATGTCCAAAAATTTATGACTGCCATCGTCTAATTTCTCTAATCAGTTTACGGTTTTCATTTGTCTCTTGTAGGACTTGGTCATTGGTTTTTCTGCCTGCCCATGGTATTCTTTGCATTGTCCTTAGAAACCACATTTCCAAAGCCATTAGATGTTTTTCAGCTTGTCTGCTTATTGTCCACGCTTCACATCCATACAAAATTAAAGGTTCTATGTAGTAGTTCAACACTCTTTTTCTCGTTGCAAATGCCATCTTTTTATTGGTCACTATTGTTTCGATTTTGCAAATGGCTACCTTCGCCATGGCGATTCTTGTTCTTCAAGGCATCTCCCATCAGATGTTATGACTGTTCTGAGATAATTGTACCGATTCAATTGTTTAAGAATATTTCCATTTACTTGTATATCCCCCCCCCCCCCCCCCCCACCTCATATCCTTTACAGGACATCACTGTCAACACCAGCATTTTACCGCTGTTGTTGATTTCTTGGCAAGATTATGCTCAGTAGTCTGCCATTGCTTTCTGAGTGACCGGCTCACATATCCCGCAAGTCACCAAAGCGGGGAGAACCGCTACCAATTCTCGTGCGCTGTGCTACCCTACGTGGATAAACAGGATTATGGAGAAAGTTGTTTAACCTCTAGACCAGGGAGACTGCCACTTGTATATTACATTGTGGTATTTCCTTCTTAGTGACTACCATAATCTGTGTCGTCTTACAATTTAATTCTAACCCTTGTTGTTCACTGTGTGCAACAACTGCATCTACTAAATATTGCGGATCCTGCTCAGTGTCGCAATCACCACTATATATATATATATATTTGACACATTTTCCAGTTTTGTCTATGTCCTTGCACATATTTATAGTGTGAGATCTTAAGTGTGTTTTTGATTGACAGGCAGTACTACTGGGCTAATTATGCGACTGGTTTGGGAGCATCTCTACATGAGCTGGGGCATACATTTGACCTAGCGCACACGCCATCTGGCATTATGGCTCGTGGATTTGATGATCTTCACAAGGTCTGTGTTTTGTGTCCAATTGTTTATGTGTGAATGTTCTTTAGTATTGCTGTGATTGTCACTTCCTTAAATATGGATACTTCCTGTACTCAACATTATCAGATGATAGAGGTATTTTAATTCAAAAATCGAAGATAGGGAGCATCCATTGGATTTTTTCACAAGAGCATGCTGGTGTGTAAGGAAACAAGCAGGCGGACAGATTGTCTGGGTCTGCACCGCCTGCTGGGTGGGGTATTGGTGCATGATAATGCAGATGAGGTCAGGGCCCTTTGGGATCATGTGTATAATGTGGATGAACAGATACATCATCATTGCCTAAAGAAAATGATGCCGCAGGGAGTGACCAGAGGATCTGGCCGACACTTAGTACATTGAGGAAAGGTCAGTCAGTTGGACACATAATCAGACTGCAACAAATATTGGGACTCTTTGCTGGTTGTTGAAGATGAGGCAGAAAGTGTATGGAAAAGTCCTGCACGCTTTGATGTCTGTTCTTGACTCAGCTCAAAGGTATATCTTAAAGATATGAAGTGATCAGATCAGAATTATTGAGATCTTCACATTCTTCCCTTTACAAGGATGACCCTCAACTGTCCACACTGCCCAAAGATATGTCTCATTTCAACCTCATCACTCACCTTCTACTGACCATCATTCAAAGATGAGTAAATAAACTTGGTGGGTGATGTAGGCAGTATGATGCTGACCATCTTTACTTCCGAAGACATTTGCTGGTACCCATTTTAAGCTGGGTCAGCCTTGCAGCCCTGGCCAGTTTTAAATGTTAAAATCCACCCTGGTTGGGATCAAACCCGTGACCACCAGGCTGGGAGACAAGCATCTAGCCACCACCTTACTGCAGCTCCTCAGATGTCAAGTGGTCTTCATCATTCGTGGTGGACTGACTATTTATCAGTCACCTCCTTACTCTTGCTCAATGAATCTCATTGGATGTCAAGTGATCTTCATGATTCATGGTGGGACCAGGAGGAGAAAGTGGAGGAACAGACTGAGAATCCGTATGTGGAGAGAATGTTATGGTGGGGGCTTGGCAGGGGTTCTAAGTGAATCTCAAAACTGAGAGGGAAGACCAGGAGAACTGTCAGTCAGATGGCAGTTGGAACGATTAGCAGTATGACTCTTCTCTGGTTGTTGAATGAGGAGACGGAGCACGTGTGGGAATGTCCTGAGTGCAGTGATGTCGGTTCTTTGCTCAACTCAACTCATCTCATGGTGGACAAACAACGAAATACACATAGACTAGGATACAAATAAAACTAGTATTACATGGGTCTTGTGGGATGCAACTAAGACTGGATTGTGACTAGAACAACTACTCACATATCACTGAAAGTCAGTGGAAAATAAACAATGTCTCCCCCAATATTTCAGGTTTTCACCGTCCAGCACAGACGGAAGGGCAGACGTCACCATCGTTCATCGGGAGGTCAACAACGACAACGGTACAGCAGCAGTGGCAGCAGCAACTCAGAGATGTCCAGGACACCGTCTGCAAGCAGTGTCGATGACAGCTCATCTTCTCTAGGTCAGTCCTTGGTTTGGTAGTTTGTTGCATTTCCTTTACAGGATGTAGCAGTCAGTACCAGCATTTTTTGGCTGTTTGAAATTCCAGGGCAATCGCCCACAGCTGTGTTTTGAACGTGGGATGTGTTATTACAAATTGCATTGTAACTCCAGGTTTTGGTATACCTGTTTTGTTTGCACAGTGTCCGCGATGAGAATTGCCAGTAAACTACCAAGAGAGGCTAGTCAGTGGACAGTCGACAACCAGTTATACTTTCCTGTTAGATGTGTTGGCATCATTTCAATCATGAATCTGATGCCATCTCCAGAATGGGCCTTTGTTGTTATATATCCCCAGTGCTTTCTGTCTCTTGTTATGGCGGTGTACTCTGACAAATTGCCGTTTATTCATGACTGGACATTTTATTTGATTTGTCTCTGTTTTTATTTCTTCCAATAGATTTACTTTCCATCCGGAGTGTTCTCTAGAATCTGTATGTTTGTTTTATTTCATTTCCATTAAAAGTGAATTAACTATAATTATTCATCTGTACAATCAAGCTACCATGACAACTGGAAAGAATGCTGAAATGAACTTATCGTATTTTGTCCTGGATCCACCACAAAATGGACAGGACACTGAGAAATGAGATGGACTTGTTTTATTTTGTTCTGGATCCATCACAAAATTGCATAACACTACATATTGTAATCAACTTGTCATATTTTGTCCTGGATCCACCACAAAATGGACAAGACACTTGATACTGAAATGAACTAGTCATATTTTGTCCTGATCTATCACAACAAGGATAGGACATTGATTGTTGAAATCAAACCTGTGTACAATGGGATCCAAACTACAATGCATTCAATGTCTGTGCCCTTTCACAGAGCAGTGTGATATGGATATGTAGAAGGAAGTCAGCAGAGTTATTGCTGTCTGCAGACCTTCGGCTCCATTTTCTTATTTGGTACTTTTCACAAGTGAACTTCTGCACAACCTTCCTAAAAACGGAACATGTACAGTGTTTGATACCAATATGTTTTTGTTTCTCATCTCATCTCATCTCGTTCCTCTTGTTTCTTATGGTGTCAAGGTGAAGTATAAACAACGGGAGATTGCCCGTTTATGGGTTTCATGTATCATGATTCCCATGGACTCTGCTATTCCTTCTGTCCATCATTTATGTGGCCGGCTTCTTCCTCTGCTTCCGTTTGGTCTGTACATCATTGCTTTTTGTGGTATACTGTTAGTTGGTAATCTAGTTATATGGCCAAACCATTTAACTTGCTGTTTTCTGATGAAATGTAGCGCTGCTTTTACCCCCACTTTAGTCCTGATTTCTTCATTTATGATTTTCTCTCTTCTTGATACATTGAGTATACTTCTCAGGAATATCATTTCTGTTGTTGTGATTTTTCTTTTTCCGTCATTGTCTAGTTTAGCATTGGTAGCATAGAGTTGGTAGGAAAATTGTCTTGTAGAGTGCTTTCTTAGTAACTATTGATTTGTGTTTGTTCTTTACCAATGAGTTGGTTTGCCTTATTGCATCTATTTTTGATCTCGTCTTCTGATTTGCCATTTGATTATATTATACGGACGTTCAGAAAGCAATGGCAAACTACTGAACGTAAACTTGCTCAGGAATCACGAACAGCCAAAAATGCCGGGGCTGACTACTACGTCCTGTAAAGGATATGCAACTAACTTTTAAAAACATGTAAGCACTTGAAGCTCTTTACTTGTTTCAGGGGGTGTTATTTAAGATGAATCTTTGTTATTTTTCTGTTTACCTTTTAATTTTCAATAAAATGTTCTATTTTCATGTTTTTATTTAGGTCTGTTTGTGTTGTTCCCGATGAAGATTACTAAGATCAAAACATTGACTCATTGTGTTGTGGTGTCACTTATTTTTATCGTATTTTTACATTATCATTGTTATTTTTACACAGTGGTTTGCAGCCATTGTCTATGTTTATTATCTCTCAATTTTTTTGCAAGTGGCACACATACCTAACTGATACCATTTTGTATTGAAGTGAATTTTTGTTGATTTTGCTCAGAAAATAACATAAGAAGTAGTATCTATCAATTCTGTTGTAGGAAATGCACTCTGACCATTGTCTTCCTGTAGGTAGCAGTTCAGATTTCAGTGGGTCAGCAAGTGCCCAAAGTGGTGCTATGGTTGCACAGAATGCCGTCCTCCGACGTCAAACGGATGTCTGTTATGGCAGCCCTTATAAACAGGTTTGTCCATTTCACTCTCATATTTGTTAATCAGTGGAAGTATTGTGAAATTGATCTTATTTCTACCTCTCTGTTAACATGTGGTAAGGATTCTGGGCCTTTTGTAGAGAAGTTCATATTAAGTTGTATAAGGTAGATGTAGTTGTGGGCCTTTGGGATCATGTGTCTAGTGCAGAAGAACAGATAGATCATCACAGTCTGGAGAGAATGGTGCTGCAGGGAGTGACCAGGGGATCTGGTTGATACTCAAGACTCTGAGGAAAAGCCAGATGGACACATAATCAGGTTGCTACTGGTACTATTAGTATTGGGACTCTTTGCTGGCTGTTGAAGATAAAGGAGCGCAAATGGGAATATTCCTGAGTGCTGTGATGTTGGTTCTTGACTCAACTAAACAACACATAGATTGTTCTATAATGCTATTACAGAAACATCTTTAAAATATCTTCCTTGCTTGTCTGGAGAGGATGCTAGCAGTGTTGTGAAACTGTTCAAAATTCCTTAAATTTTTTTAGGCTTTGTCTTTGATCACTTATTGGTTCTCCTTTTTCGCTGTTAATAATTTATTTGGATTAAATGGTTCTGTTCTTGTTCTCACTCTTGAAGTTTTTTTTACATCGTTTTGTAGAAGTTTCTAGTTGCCTATTTATAGCTGCTCTTGCCCTTTCTTGTTGTTCCACTCTGGAGTAGATAAGCCTATAACTGTGGTGGTTCTCTTTGCATTCTTTCCCTTTTAATCTGGTGTCCGCTGTTCCCATGAGTCAAATTCTCCTCTTTTCCATTGTTTCTATGAGTTGTTGTTCTTTACTGTTTAATCCGCACATGCTCAGTGTTCCTATTATTTCAATTGATAATCTGTCTAATTGTCTTTTAACATTGCTGGGTTCATTTCCATATAGTTAGTCCAATTATGCTGTGTGCTGTTCCCTATTTGTTTAACATGTACGCTGAAAATATAATGAAAAATGTCAGAGAGGATACAAACAGGGAGCAATATGATGTCCTAAATATCAGTGGTCATGAAATAACAGAGATTCGATATGCTGATGATACAGTATTACTATCCATGTCACATAATGGTATAGAAAACTAATAACCTCGACCCAAAGGAATAGTGAAAATCACAACCTATATCTTAACATAGCGAAAACAAAGATAATGCACACAGATAAAACTATTATGGAGAAAGAAATATATGTTAATGAGGAGAAGTTGGAGGTGTTGGAAAATGTTGAATATCTTGTGTCATTAATTACCAACAATGGTGACGCAATGAAGGAAATTAAAAGACAAATATCTATTGCTCTTCAAAAACTAAAACAACTGAATAAATTGTGGAGGGGGACAGATAGAACTAAAAATATTAGATTTTTAAGAGCATACATCTTTCCCATTTGAGCTTGTGAGACCTGGACACTTACTTAACAAGCGGAACAGTGCATAAATACCATTGAATATAAAGGTTATAGACGAGTTCTAAGAATATCTTGGTTAAAGAAAAGAACAAATGAATCCGTATGACAAGATCTGAATATTGAAGAGGGTTGGCTACTAAAGACGATAAAACACAGAAAATTGAAATATTCTGGTCACTTGAAACGTCATGAAAGTTTGGAGAGAACAATCATGGAGTAGTATATGCCCAGGAAGAGAGGAAGAGGAAGGCCAAAGAGAAGATGGGTGCAGGATGTGGCGGATGATCTCCATATGGGTGTATCATATGCGGGACATCTTGCTTATGACCGAGAAGTTTTCCGGACGGTTATGGAAGCAAGGTTCTGCAAGGGATGTGCTACTGATTGAATGAATGAAGGAATTATGCTTCAGATTTTTCTTTGAGTAGTAGGAAAAATCCCACGCTGGCTTGCTAGGCCAGTCACAGATTAAGGACAGGAAAATCTGACCAAGTGGAGTCCATCCCCCATGGCAAGTCAGAACCCCATTGGCCCAGGACCTTGCAGTCATGGTTTTCCAGTCTACACCACGGGGAAGTTAGGTTGACTTGTTTTCCTCATCTTGAACGCTACTAGTCATTTACAATCATGTCACTCACAGACTTGCAGTATTGTAGAAATTTCTGCAGATTTGAAATGTTACATGACAGTTAAGGTTGTAAAAAAAAAACAAGAAATGTGATAGCAGACATCTCCTCCACAGACTCCAGCTGGCCGGGAGGCACCCTACATCACTCCCCCTCCTCTACTGGTTAGCCTGGAGCCTGGCTTCAGGCAGACCACGGCCCCCACCACCTTGACCCTGTGTGTGAAGAATTATGATGGCAGCGAATCACAGCATACCATCGTGGAAGGTGAGAGCATGCATGCAGCAGCTGGGAGTACACATGCAGTCAGTGGCCACAGATTATCAGAAGGTAGGATTTGTTATTCCTGAACTGTGAATGTGATCAGAAGTGTATTACTTTGTGTTACCATTGACATACATTTGTGTGTTTATTTTTCTTCTCGTTCACTATCTTTGAACTCAAGCGCACTCCATACATGTGCTCTAATGTCAAGTGCACTAAACTGATCTTTGCATGTGGGTTAGCTTTCCCTATTACCAGCGTCCCTCGCCATCAGGTGAATCCACTCCGACTTCAGAGGTACTTATAATTTACATCCCCAAGTCAAGGACAAAAAGTCAATTGAACTGTGTAGGGGTTGAACCTGCTATCTTGGTATCAGCACACCGGATGTGTAAGAACAAGTGCTCTTATCCATTCGGATATGCTAATCTCCTTATGTGGGAATGTGTTGTCATATTTATGTATTTGTGTGTACTATTTTGTGTGTGTGTGTGTGTGGGGGGGGGGGGGGGGGGTCTGTGGCTTAGTGAAACACAGTTTCATAATTCCCTGTGGGACTTTTTTGAAACCAGCCACATACAGTTTGGAAGCAAATCACTTTGTATTGATTTCAGTGGTATGAGGCATTGCCCATTCAGAAAGCTGAAATAAACTTGCCTAGTAAATTACAAATAGTCTGTAATATATTTAGACACACTTGTACACGCATAGGAAGAGGGAGAGAGAGAGAAAGAGCAACAGAGAGAGAAAGAGCAACAGAGAGAAAGAGAGATTATGTGTGTAATGCACTAACACACATTTTATGACAATAAGGCAGATTATGTGTTTCTCAAGTATTGTGGACCATTTCTCATTGTTCTTTTGTTCATTAAAATGTTCAACTTTTGTTGCTGATATTACTCACACTTACCTCTGTCTCTGTCACCTCAGGTGGCTCATCATCTTCTCATTCACCAACATTTGTTGCTCCTTCCACACTCCCGAACTCTCCGGAGGAAACCTCCTCGACCTCGGACGTCACTCTAAAACCAGAAGTGGCCTTTGTGGATGCCGGGGCTCACTGGCACAGATCTTCAGCGGTTGTGTTGCGTTTTCACAAGTAAGTACTGATCTTTTGTGATTGATTGGTTGATTGATTAACTAGAATTGACATGACTGCATTCAGGACACACCGATCGATACGTGTTTAGTCTCTTTCAGTAGATGTCAAGGAATCAGATTGTTCCTGTCATACACTGGTTATGAATGCACCTGTGTCATATCATTGTCTAGAACTGCTATCAAAACAGTTAGTTGCATATCCTTTATAGGATGAAGCAGTCAACCCCAGCATTTTTTGGCTGTTCATGATTCCTGGGCAAGTTTACATTCAGTAGTTTGCCATTGCTTTCTGAACGACCAGCAACCATACATTTCATAAAAAACCAACATAATGCGATCTTAACTGCCATCAGTGATGACAAATTACAAGTCTTGGTTGGGTAGATAATCAGCACTTGTTTTAGTGACATATCAGCATTGGAATTCACCAAGAGACAATTAGTAAATTGGTTTGACCATGTATCACAACTACCAACAGACAAGTACATTGGTTGGCCATGTATCACAACTACCAACAGACAAGTACAGTGGTTTGGCCATGTATATAGCATAGTGGCTAGATACTCATCTGCCAACCCAGTGGTCATGGGTTTAAACCTCGTCGGCTTAATTACATTTTTTTTTAAATTGACTGGAGCACTTAGGTCAACCCTTATTGTAGCTGATATGTTGTTTCTGTTGTAGCTGATATGTTGTTTCTGTTGTAGCTGATATGTTGTTTCTATTGTAGGTGATATGTTGTTTCTATTGTAGCTGATTTGTTGTTTCTATTGTAGCGGATATGTGGTTTCTAGTGTCCCTGATATGTTGTTTCTATTGTAGCTGATATTTTGCTTCTGTTGTAGCTGATATGTTGTTTCTAGTGTCCCTGATATGTTGTTTCTGTTGTAGCTGATATGTTGTTTCTATTGTAACTGATATGTTGTTTCTATTGTATCTGATATGTTGTTTCTATTGTAGCTTATATGTTGTTTCTATTGTAGCTGATATGTTGTTTCTATTGTAGCTGATATGTTGTTTCTGTTGTAGCTGATATGTTGTTTCTAGTGTCCCTGATATGTTGTTTATAGTGTCCCTGATATGTTGTTTCTATTGTAACTGATATGTTGTTCCCTGATATGTTGTTTCTATTGTAACTGATATGTTGTTTCTATTGTAACTGATATGTTGTTTCTATTGTTACTGATATGTTGTTTCTAGTGTCCCTGATATGTTGTTTCTATTGTAGCTTATATGTTGTTTCTATTGTAACTGATATGTTGTTTCTATTGTAACTGATATGTTGTTTCTATTGTAGCTGATATGTTGTTTCTGTTGTAGCTGATATGTTGTTTCTATTGTAACTGATATGTTGTTTCTATTGTAGTTTATATGTCGTTTCTAGTGTCCTTGATATGTTGTTTCTATTGTAGCTGATATTTTGCTTCTGTTGTAGCTGATATGTTGTTTCTAGTGTCCCTGATATGTTGTTTCTGTTGTAGCTGATATGTTGTTTCTATTGTAACTGATATGTTGTTTCTATTGTAACTGATATGTTGTTTCTATTGTAGCTTATATGTTGTTTCTATTGTAGCTGATATGTTGTTTCTATTGTAGCTGATATGTTGTTTCTGTTGTAGCTGATATGTTGTTTCTAGTGTCCCTGATATGTTGTTTATAGTGTCCCTGATATGTTGTTTCTATTGTAACTGATATGTTGTTCCCTGATATGTTGTTTCTATTGTAACTGATATGTTGTTTCTATTGTAACTGATATGTTGTTTCTATTGTAACTGATATGTTGTTTCTATTGTAACTGATATGTTGTTTCTATTGTAACTGATATGTTGTTTCTAGTGTCCCTGATATGTTGTTTCTATTGTAGCTTATATGTTGTTTCTATTGTAACTGATATGTTGTTTCTATTGTAACTGATATGTTGTTTCTATTGTAACTGATATGTTGTTTCTATTGTAGCTGATATGTTGTTTCTATTGTAACTGATATGTTGTTTCTATTGTAACTGATATGTTGCTTCTATTGTAGCTGATATGTTGTTTCTATTGTAGCTGATATGTTGTTTCTATTGTAACTGATATGTTGTTTCTATTGTAACTGATATGTTGTTTCTATTGTAGCTGATATGTTGTTTCTGTTGTAGCTGATATGTTGTTTCTATTGTAACTGATATGTTGTTTCTATTGTAGTTTATATGTCGTTTCTAGTGTCCTTGATATGTTGTTTCTATTGTAACTGATATGTTGTTTCTATTGTAACTGATATGTTGCTTCTATTGTAGCTGATATGTTGTTTCTATTGTAGCTGATATGTTGTTTCTATTGTAACTGATATGTTGTTTCTATTGTAACTGATATGTTGTTTCTATTGTAGCTGATATGTTGTTTCTGTTGTAGCTGATATGTTGTTTCTAGTGTCCCTGATATGTTGTTTATAGTGTCCCTGATATGTTGTTTCTATTGTAACTGATATGTTGTTCCCTGATATGTTGTTTCTATTGTAACTGATATGTTGTTTCTATTGTAACTGATATGTTGTTTCTATTGTAACTGATATGTTGTTTCTATTGTAACTGATATGTTGTTTCTATTGTAACTGATATGTTGTTTCTAGTGTCCCTGATATGTTGTTTCTATTGTAGCTTATATGTTGTTTCTATTGTAACTGATATGTTGTTTCTATTGTAACTGATATGTTGTTTCTATTGTAACTGATATGTTGTTTCTATTGTAGCTGATATGTTGTTTCTATTGTAACTGATATGTTGTTTCTATTGTAACTGATATCTTGCTTCTATTGTAGCTGATATGTTGTTTCTATTGTAGCTGATATGTTGTTTCTGTTGTAGCTGATATGTTGTTTCTATTGTAACTGATATGTTGTTTCTATTGTAGTTTATATGTTGTTTCTAGTGTCCCTGATATGTTGTTTCTATTGTAGCTGATATGTTGTTTCTATTGTAGCTTATATGTTGTTTCTATTGTAACTGATATGTTGTTTCTATTGTAACTGATTTGTTGTTTCTATTGTAGCTGATATGTTGTTTCTATTGTAGCTGATATGTTGTTTCTATTGTAGCTGATATTTTGCTTCTGTTGTAGCTGATATGTTGTTTCTAGTGTCCCTGATATGTTGTTTTTGTTGTAGCTGATATGTTGTTTCTATTGTAACTGATATGTTGTTTCTATTTTAACTGATATGTTGTTTCTATTGTAGCTTATATGTTGTTTCTATTGTAGCTGATATGTTGTTTCTATTGTAGCTGATATGTTGTTTCTGTTGTAGCTGATATGTTGTTTCTAGTGTCCCTGATATGTTGTTTATAGTGTATCTGATATGTTGTTTCTATTGTAACTGATATGTTGTTTCTATTGTAACTGATATGTTGTTTCTATTGTAACTGATATGTTGTTTCTATTGTAACTGATATGTTGTTTCTAGTGTCCCTGATATGTTGTTTCTATTGTAGCTTATATGTTGTTTCTATTGTAACTGATATGTTGTTTCTATTGTAACTGATATGTTGTTTCTGTTGTAGCTGATATGTTGTTTCTATTGTAGCTGATATATTGTTTCTGTTGTAGCTGATATGTTGTTTCTATTGTAGCTGATATGTTGTTTCTATTGTAGCTGATATGTTGTTTCTATTGTAGCTGATATATTGCTTCTGATGTAGCTGATATGTTGTTTCTATTGTAGCTATGTTGTTTCTATTGTAGCTGATATGTTGTTTCTATTGTAGCTGATATGTTGTTTCTATTGTAGCTGATATGTTGTTTCTATTGTAGCTGATATGTTGTTTCTATTGTAGCTGAAATGTTGTTTCTATTGTAGCTATGTTGTTTCTATTGTAGCTGATATGTTGTTTCTATTGTAGCTGATATGTTGTTTCTATTGTAGCTGATATGTTGTTTCTATTGTAGCTGATATGTTGTTTCTATTGTAGCTGATATGTTGTTTCTATTGTAGCTGATATATTGTTTCTATTGTGGCTGATATGTTGTTTCTATTGTAGCTGATTTGTTGTTTCTATTGTAGCTGATAGGTTGTTTCTATTGTAGCTCATAGGTTGTTTCTATTGTAGCTGATATGTTGTTTCTATTGTAGCTCATAGGTTGTTTCTATTGTAGCTCATAGGTTGTTTCTATTGTAGCTCATAGGTTGTTTCTATTGTAGCTCATAGGTTGTTTCTATTGTAGTTTATGTTATTTGTATTGTAGCTTTTATGGCATTTGTATTGTAGCTTATATGTTTTTTGTATTGTAGTTTATATGTTTTTTGTATTGTTGCTTATATGTTTTTTGTATTGTAGTTTATATGTTTTTTGTATTGTTGCTTATATTTTGTTTATTGTAGTTTATATTGTTTGTATTGCATTTTATACATTGTTTGAATTGTAGCTGATATGTTGTTTGTATTATGGTGTATATGTTGTTTGTCTTGTAGCCACAATATTGTTTTTATTGTAGTTCCTGTCTGTTGCTGCAGTGAAGATACTCTTGTTAAATTTCACAATGTGGAACTTATTGTCCTCATTTTTGCGTTTCTTTCAGATGGTTTAATAAAGTCAGCACAGACGAAAAACGCAAAATGGTATCACTTCATGGGTATGCATCTTTATGATCATTCTACCATGCCTTTCGTAATTAGCATGTCCTCTGATGTTTGCTTGTTTGCCTTATTTTTCTTGATGCTCCAGTCAGTAGCTGTAGATATTGTAGTTTTATTGTTTTGATGATCACTACAAATACGTCCTTTTCCTTGAACGTTAGAAAAAGAGTTTTGCATGTTATATAGAACCAGTTTTAACATACAGCTGCGAGTCCTGGACAATTAGTAAACAGGCGAACAAATCTCTGGAAGCCTTGGAGGTGTGGTTTTATAGAAGAATGCTGAAAATTAATTGGACAGCCAGAATGAGCAATCTGGACATTTTGAGGGAAGCTAAGTCGCAAAGACAACTTATCACAAACATCAGAAAGAAGCAGTCGTCCTTTTTTGGCCACATTGTGAGAAGACAAAAACTGGAACGTTTTGTGACGACCGGAAAGATTTGCGGAAAAAGAGATAAGGAAGACAGCATGCAAACAGTTTTGACAGTCTTGTGTCATGGCATGGAAAGGAGTCAACACACAAACTGATCCATGCCATCGGAGATCGCAATTTGTGGAGAAGTATAATTGCTCACGCCATCTGGCAAGGCACTGGGTGATAATGGTGATGATGATCACCTGGTTTCCCCAGCATTGTTGTGTTGCCATAGAGAATTTGTAGCATATTGTATGAATGTGCATTTCATCACTGTCAATTGACTTGTTATGCTGTTTTGTCAAGTCTGTGGCTTAGTACATTCAAAGTGTAGAGCGGCTACTAGTAGGGTCTTCCCATGTCAGACAGATCGCAGGGTAGGAACCAGATGAAGAGAGACACACACCTGCTGAATTGTAGGTAAACTGGGGACAATCAAAGGCTAATAGCTTTCGGGCTCATTGGAACATACAAGCTCCTCTCCCACTTCAAGGTGGAGGCACAACAGAGGGGGAACTTGCATATGAGAGTCGACATAATTGATAGTGTGGGAGATGAACCAGTGGTATAATATTTACCACGGAAATTATCACCTGTGTAGTAGTAGTAACAGCAGCAGTAGTAATAACAATAGTGGCAACAGTAGTAGTAGTTATATTAAACAAACAGATCTGTAGAAAGAACAGAACGGAAGGCATAGTTTCCGGAAGAAGAGACTGGGATCGACAAATATGACAGTAAGACATGGACATTAAAGACACCCTGGGTTAAGTTAGTTGCATATCCTTTATATGACGTTGCAGTCAACCCCAGTATTTTTTGCTGTTGTGATTTCTTGGTAAGTTTAAATTCAGTAGTTTGCCTTTGCTTTCTGAACTACCAGCACTCATACCTTGTATGGAGACCAGCGCAATGCTTCCAAATCGCCCGCAACAGTGTTTTGAGCCCAGTATGTGGGATTACAAATTTTGTTTGTAACCTCTTTGCCACAGCGCCGACCAGGTATATAAATGAATTTAACAGAGGAAATGGCAACAGACTGAAAATCTTTCTTGGTGGGTTGGGATGAGGGCGATATTCTGCAAAGGATTTGCTTGATGATGACCATGACCACTGCATGAATCCTTAGAAACAATGATACTAATCCATGTTGTATCTGTTTTACAGCAGCAGGATCCAGTCGCATTTAGGTCTCAGAGTTGTTGAACTTCGCACAGATCCAGAGGGCTTGGTGTTTCAGCACTGGGAATTTCTGGGCCATGCCCCACCAATGGAATTCTCACTGCACAAGTCAAAGATCATCAGCCTGCCTGAGGACTCCACCACAGTGACGGTCATGGCAGAAGACGACAATGGCAACATTTTGAAGAAGAGGGTTCATATTGAAGATCTTGTGTGATGTTCATTATGTTGCTTGTCCATCAAGAATGATGATGACCATTCATTTCATCCAGTGGGGTTGAAAGTATGGAACAGTGGGGTTGAAAGTATGGAACCGTGAGTTCTAAGATGGTTGACAGGGTCTATTTTGGCTCAAAATGTTCATTATAGCTTTAATTAAGTCACATTTCAGACAGACAAGAAGGATAGCAAGTGAAGATGGTAATGAGGTAGGATGGCACAGAATGTGTTACCTTACACAGCTGTAACAGCACTAGGGATTGCATGTATGTGCTAGTTTCCCTGAGCAGGTGTCCAAGAGCATTGGTACTTATATTTCCAGTGACCATTTGGGTATGCCTTGCCCTCTACCAAGATCCTGTCTACTAGTGGTGAGTTAGGTTTACACAAATAGATGCAGCACCACAGTTGTATTGTGATGGGAAGGTATTTCATTGGATACTTGGCACAGTTGTATTGTGATGGGAAGGTATTTCATTGGATACTTGGCACAGTTGTATTGTGATGGGAAGGTATTTCATTGGATACTTGGCACAGTTGTTTTGAGATGGGAAGGTATTTCATTGGATACTTGGCACAGTTGTATTGTGATGGGAAGGTATTTCATTGGATACTTGGCACAGTTGTTTTGAGATGGGAAGGTATTTTATGGGATACTTGGCACAGTTGTTTTGTGATGGGAAGGTATTTCATTGGATACTTGGCACAGTTGTTTTGAGATGGGAAGGTATTTCATTGGATACTTGGCACAGTTGTATTGTGATGGGAAGGTATTTCATTGGATACTTGGCACAGTTGTTTTGAGATGGGAAGGTATTTTATGGGATACTTGGCACAGTTGTATTGTGATGGGAAGGTATTTCATTGGATACTTGGCACAGTTGTATTGTGATGGGATATTTCATTGGATACTTGGCACAGTTGTATTGTGATGGGAAGGTATTTCATTGGATACTTGGCACAGTTGTATTGTGATGGGAAGGTATTTCATTAGATACTTGGCACAGTTGTATTGTGATGGGAAGGTATTTCATTAGATACTTGGCACAGTTGTATTGTGATGGGAAGGTATTTCATTGGGTACTTGGCACAGCTGTGTTGAGATGGGAAGGTATTTCATTGGGTACTTGGGACAGTTGTATTGTGATGGGAAGGTATTTCATTGGGTACTTGGCACAGCTGTGTTGAGATGGGAAGGTATTTCACTGGGTACTTGGCACAGTTGTGTTGAGATGGGAAAGTATTTCATTTGGTACTTCACACAGCTGTGTTGAGATGGGAAGGTATTTCATTGGGTACTTCGCACAATTGTGTTGAGATGGGAAGGTTTTCATTGGGTACTTGACTATATAATCTGTGATGTTCTTATATATTAGAATGTTGAGCTGTTGGCTCATACAATAATGAATAATGTTGTACACACAAGCAGGTCTTTTTCACAGATGTTGACAGGAATGTTCTAGAGAATGTTGTACTTCATATAGGCCAAGATAACAGTAAATATTATAGGAGTATTCTTGAAAATGGTGTATCTATAATTGTGAACCCATTAATTAATTAATGAATTAAAAACAAGCTGTAGCATTAATTATTTATATGTTTCAACCAAAGGTGTATCTATAACTGTGGTTGTAGTTTGTTTTCAAGGCACATTATTTTCTTGTGATATTTGAACAGGTTGGATGATTTACTGCTTATTATTAATTTGTTTTTTTTGTCTGCATTCCCTGTTATACCTTTCAAAGACTGAAACATTTTCTAGACAAAACATTTTTGTGGGCTTCATACAAGTTAGTGTTCATTGCTTCTATCACTTGTGGGGTCTTTTCCTCTCTTGCTTATCTATCTGCTTGAAGTTGTGTGGTAGTTAATGAGTTAATTATCAAATGACAGTGAACTGACCTTAATTTTCAATTTATATAGTAATGGTTAGGATGTTAACTGAGAATTGCATGGGCTCTGCTAGACGTGTGTTTGATAACTGTACTTGCCGTTCGCTATGGGAAACAAAAAACTGGCCTTCTATGTACTTAGCCTAAAAAAATATGATGGTCCTAGCACTTGGCATGCCCACAGCAAGTTCCCAATATGGGATTTGTTTTGCCCTATTTGTTTTATAAATACAAGATAGACATGACAGGGAGGGTTCCATTGAAATGTGATGTTTGAAGCCAGCAAGTGGAGGATTGAAATAGGCATTTGTTGACACGTGGGAGGGAGAAGGTTGTTGGATGTTCAACAGTGCTGGAGCAACTAGAGGGTTCTGTGCTGGTAGCTGCATCTTGTGAATGTAGGGGAGACTGCTACACCTGGTGTTATTAATGGTACCATATCTTGTGAATGTAGGGGAGACTGCTACACCTGGTGTTATTGATGGTACCATATCTTGTGAATGTAGGAGATACTGCTGGTGTTATTAATGGGTGCTGGTGTTATTAGCGGGAAAACTTAGTGACAACTGGCAAGATTGTTGAAAAAAGAGCAAGGGAAAACTTAGTGACAACTGGCAAGATTGTTGAGAAAAGAGCAAGGGAAAACTTAGTGACAACTGGCAAGATTGTTGAGAAAGGAGCAAGGGAAAGGCAGAGAGATAAATAACTAGATAGCTTGGCTACATTACTTAATCAGGACAAGAACGCAGAGCTGATCTGAGACTCTGGTGATCATGTGAGATGACAAAACATGACCGCCCAAGCTCATGGCACATGACAATGAAATGGAAAGCCTTGCCTGCATGCCATGTGTCAACTGTGTGGAAATGCAGCCTTTACTGAATTTAAATATCTTGGCAGTATGATAACAGATGATGGCAGAATAGACAGAGGAATCAAAATCAGATGTCAAAAAGCAAATGTGCTTATATATCAACTATCACCAAAACTGAAACATTCAAATATACTTATTTCTGCAAAATGACAGATAATAAATAACATATTCACACCAATCCTATGCTACCAATCTCAAACTTGGACATTATCCAAATAACACTTAAGAAAAATCAACACCTATGAGATGAGAGGCTTGAGAAGAGTGCTAATTTAATTATCCGAGACCGAATAAGAAATGATGTTACCAGAGACATTGAGATCAACACTTTGTGCCACATATAATGAAAGACAGAAGATCAAATGGTTTGGCCATCTCGTTAGAATGCAACACCATCAACTACCAGCACTGGCCCTACGTCAAAGAACATCTGCTACGAGAGCAAGAGGACCCCTATCAAAGACATTGTACAATTACAGGAATGACACTATCCAATGCCACTCATCTGTTGCTGGAGAGCCAATTATTCTTCCCCACGATGCTTGATGGCAAAAGTGGAAGATGATGATGATGACTGCACAGCCCACCACCAACCTTTCTGGCAGCATGAACACAACATGTCTTCATGATAATGTCTTGACCACCTCTTGGCCTTGTACCATAAACTTGCTCAGTACATGACTTGTTGCCTTTCTGCCTTTTTATAGATGCAACCAATCCATTTAGCATCGAGAATATGTAACCATCAACAGACATGATCTTTCCACAAGTAGTGCAGTCACTGGTTTCTCATGTGTTAGAAATCTGATGGAACATGAGACTTGTCATTTGTTTCATGCAGTATATGTATGTATGTGCTCATAAACTGCTCCATATTAACTGTGAGCTTTGGTATTAGTTCAGAACTGTTATTGTTATATATGGTTATTGTCATACATGGTTATTGTCGTACATGGTTATACTTAGACCTGGTATAAATTATAACCAGGACAAAGTGAGCACCAAGTTTGATAGCAGTTAACAGCCATGAAAATTGACTTCCTCTCACAAATGCTTAGAAAGATTTGGCCCCAATATCAGCCGTCTTTCCTTCCGGTGTTAACTCTTTCAGTTAATTCTAAAGACAGTTCCACAGCAGACACCCAAGATAGGATAAATTCACATTATAAGTGACCACTGGGAAAGCCAGGTTTCTGAAGTCTGTTAACCAAATGTAAAATGTACGAGAACACATTAGGAAATGGTTGGGGTTCACATAAGGAACTAATCACTCATGTCTCATTGTTGGGATCTTCAAGAGTGAAGACAGTTGCAAGTAATTTCTCAGTGACAAACACCCAGTCTGCTCAACTGACAGCCATTACTGTCTGCTATACATTGTGTTACAGTCTGTACCATAGCTTAGTAACTTGTCTGCCTTATCAATTCCACATATTTATTCAGACATTGCTATTACAACTATGTTAGCGAACGAAAGAAGAAGAACAACTATTGTTATTATTATTAGTTAACTTTAAAGGTCTTCAGTGTTAGTGTAATTGCTACTGGAGTTACACTTATCAAGTCACGAGCGTGTTCGCACGAGGGTTCGAGGCCTTCGTTCATCGTCCACCAAGAGAGGGAAAGACTGGTCACATATTTCTCTGTGCATTCAGACCTACAAAATGTGATTATTAGCTCAACGCAGACCCATACCAGGTCGCTGCTAAAGGACTTAATTTTTTTTAAAATGACTTTTAATGAGGAGTGGCTGCCGAGTGGCTAAGAATGCTGAGTTCTGCTTAAAGAGAGCCAGGTTTGAATCCTCAAAGGTGTAACTTTTTTATGGTGGGGCAAAAAGAAAACCCTAACCGGCACAGTTCGTGGTGACTGCATTAGCTAGGGTGGCCTTAATTCCTCAGGCTCAAGATCCCCCCTGTTCTACACCACAAGTTACTATAGGCAGTAATGACAGTTGTTTTTCTTTGACAGTCTTTTTAACTCATTTTCATCCTAATCTTAACACTATTGTTACTTCTTGGCTCAGCTCATTTTCAGAACATTCTCAGATTTGAATAACGAAGACACAAACAACAGATTGCACGATTTATTGCCTGGCATTTTTCACTGCATCTTGTCAGGTACATACTGCAGAATTCACACAACATAAAGTAAAATAACTAGGTTAATCCTTCAAGCTGAAATATACACATGTTCGCACAGTAATGTCAATTGTCTACCACATAAATTTTAAGCTAACATGTCTTTCTGTTTGCACAAATCTGGCTTGCGCTGACTGATCACTATTGCTTCTGAAAACTTTAACAAGCGAGTATTTTGTGTGTTAAACAACACGCGAAAGGCAATGTCTCTGTCAACCACATGGCCGCTTTTGAGAATGTGCCTAGCAATTGAAGACGTGGGGAGCTTCTGGTGTGTCGGCCCCACTAGGCTCGCATCGCCTGTGTCGTATCTTGTCGACCCATTGAGGTATGTGTTCTGACACTCTTTTGTTCAGCTGTCGCTCTGTTCTGCCGATGTAGAAAGCCTGGCATCTATGTGAATTGGTAAATACAATTGTTTTTGGTGTACAGAGGAACAGGCTCTTTTACTATTGGTGTGGGAATCGGTGTGGTTCTATACCTAATGACGAGTTGCAGCACAGAATGTTCGACCTACTGCTGTAGTAAGC
Organism: Cepaea hortensis; assembly: GCA_963921405.1. Taxonomy (NCBI): domain Eukaryota; kingdom Metazoa; phylum Mollusca; class Gastropoda; order Stylommatophora; family Helicidae; genus Cepaea; species Cepaea hortensis. The sequence goes on from OY992876.1 coordinate 404,493,990, forward strand.
CGGTCTTGTAGATGTTGCATTACGTCATCCCCTCGAAAGGTTAGCTGGATGAATACCTTGAGTTTAGGTACTGTAGTTTCGTCTGGTTTTGGTTTGGGCTGTTGGCAGTGGTGCTTTATAAATCCTGGGGAGTACTCATTCAGGTTTAAGACATTCTTCATTCTCAGATTGTTGATTGTTCTCAATGTGATTCATGTTGCTGTGTATCTCAATACTGTTGATGCTTTTGTTTGACCTGGTCTTCATGCAGCAAACATAGCTAGCCAGAGATCTGAAGCATTCATAAACAGTTGTTTTTATATGTTTAACATACACATTACACATAACATTTTTATGTACATTTTTCTCTAGCTTATGTGCAACTGACACCCCTAATTTATCTAGTATCTTTTACACAAATGTAAAAGTTGTGGATGAGATATCTCACACATTGTATATAAAATATCTCATCAAGTTGTATATGCGATAACTCCCACAAGTTGTACATGAAATATACAGGTTGTACACAAGATATGCCGGGCTCTCTGGATGTGGGGCTACAACACTTTCTCTCTGTAATCCCGTTTATCACGCAGAGTCTCGTAGCAGGGCGAGAGCTCAGGCGGTTCGACCCCCGCTCGTGACTTGCGGGATACTGAGCCGGCCGCTCAGAAAGCAATGGCAAACTACTGAGCGTAATCTTGCCAAGAGATCAACATACAGCTGAAAGATGCTGGTGTTGACAGCTAAGTCCTGTAAAGGATATGCTAAAAAAAACAAAAAAACACAAGATATATCACACAGGTAGTACATGAGATATATCACATGGGTTGTACATGAGATATCTCATAAGCTGCACATGAGATTATAACACAGGTTGTATATATCCCACTAAGTTTTACATGAGATACTCACACAAGTTGTACATGAAATATCTCACACTAGATATTTGAGACATAAATATCACCATGGATCTCCTATGGTGAAAAATACAAATATACCCTTGATTGATCTCAGGAGGTTGTATAAGGTACTGTTTCCATGGTTTCATCTGAGACATGTTAGAAACTTGTGTAGTATATGAGATTGTCTTCTCCTTCTGTCTCTCGTCTTCCAGTGGAGCATAGGCTTTCAGTCAACTCATGCCAAGCCCTGTGTGAACTTGTAGATTTGGCAGCTGATGTTGTCTATGGGGTGAAGTAGCCAGTCTCACTCCACCAACTCTCCTTAGTAGCCCCTTATGTCATGGTGGGTTATGGTGTGATTATTCTATGATTCCCTTATGGTCTCCTGTAACACACAGCCAATTTTATAAACCGGCCCCATTGGGGGTTTGATCATATGACCACTGGGCTGGCAGGCAGGTTTGCCAGCTACTCCACTACTGTAGATCCAGTTATATGGTTTGTCTGTGACTGGATGCAATTATTTATAGAAGTAGTTGTATGGCAAAGGGGTTACGGATGCAGTTCATAATCTCGCATACACAGTTGCGGGCGATTTGGCAGCGGAACACCTTGTGTTGTTATTGTTTTTTTTTTTTACGAAATGGTATGGGTGCTGATCATTCAGAAAGCAATGGCAAACTACTCAACGTAAACTTTCCAAGAGACCACAACAGCAAATAAATGCTGGTGTTGACCGCAACATCCTGTAAAGGATATGCAAATAACTTTTTTAGTTGTATGGTATATGTTTTGTCAGTTATTGTATAGAAGTTAAATGTGTAAGTGATTGTATGATATATGTTTTGTCCGTGATTGTATAGAAGTTCAACATGTAAGTCATTGTATGATATATGTTTTGTCCGTGATTGTATAGAAGTTCAACATGTAAGTCATTGTATGATATATGTTTTGTCTGTAATTGTATAGAAGTTATTTATATCTGCAGGTGCATGATGTTTGAGCTATTTGTACTAGCAGATCTGTTTTATGATGTTTCACTGACAACATTTGTGTTAGTAATTGTATGATACATTTGATTCTTTATAAGCAACGTGTATGTTTAGTATGATGTCTTTGAATTTATGTGAACTAAGTCCTATTTATATATACTATATATAAGTGAAGAATTATATGTGAGAGACATTTCTTTCAATATTTGATGTTTGAAATTTATTGCAGCAGTAAATATTATTATATGTGTTTGTGGTAACAACAGTGAACAGAATCTGATGTGTACATACGCAATATGTTCACTGTAATGTGATTACTATTTCCATACTCACAGCTGTTGTTGCTTTGCCATTTATTCATTTGTGAATCTTCTAGAAGTCTGAGTGTGAACTCTTTAAATCTGATGCATTAGCTGTCAGGCCATGTGAACCCTGCAGGGGCTTACATCTACTGGAGTGAGGATAGTGTAGAAGCTTTCTTCCTGGCCCAGTGCCTCCAAGAGGATTGCTGAGTTCTTCTTCCCCTCTCCAGACTCTGAAACCAGTGAGGTGGGCTAAACCAGGGACTGCAACTTCCCATCTGTGGAGAAGTATATTAGGATGCAACCAGGTCAGGATGCAGCACAGCACACCCAGACCAGCTGGGATCAGGCCGGGTGGGTCGTGGGTCCCCTGGGTGTCAGGTGTGTCACTGTCAACAGACTCCAGCCCAGTGGCCAGCAGCAATGTTGCCAGGTCAGTGTTGACATGCTGAGGTTCAGCAACACCTACAGCTTTCTTACAACCGTGGCTCAGTTAGGCCTGCATCTGACACTGTTAGAAATATTCATGTGCACACTCATTCTTCTACTTCTGCCTTCATCTGCCAGTGGAGTTCAGTCCTCAACTATCTGACACCAAGTTCTACTTCTTCTTCTGTCTTTTACCTCTCAATCGAGCATAGACTCTCAAGTTGCTCACGCCAGGGTCCTTATAGACTTGTTGATAATTGCTTGGATTTGGCCGCTAGTTTCCTACAGGAATAAGTAGTCAAGCTTTCCTATCCATGCCCATCTCTTGTCTTTCCAATTATATTTATCTCTTGTCTTTCCCATACTATCTATCTCTTTTCTTTATAGTTCTCATCTCCATGCCCTTTAAGTTCTCCATCTATTTCTGTTTAGTTCTCTCTCTATTTCATTTACCTTGGGAATTCTAGAAGAGGGATTATCTAGTTATAATATGAACAGGTTCTCTGAAAGTGTCCCCCACCCAGCGCCTGCATCTTTCTCTCACCTCCTGGTTCACTGGAATTGTTAGCTGAAAGGTGCAGATACCACAGTTCATTAGTCAACAGATACAATGTCACCACCACTTACACTGGGTGAAAGAAGAAGGAGAAGACATGCTCCATATTTAGAGAGATGGGTGTACCACAAGTGACCTTCTAAAGTGAATCTTTGGAGAGTGGCTTGTAGTTTATAATGATAGAGAATGACAATCCAGAATGATTGAAAGCACACACAGAAAGCTGTCTCGTGTCGCTGTTTCTGTGCTCTGTGCAATGTAATATCTACGTGTCGTGTTAGACAAATTAAGTGTCAGACAACTGCATTTTTGCAAAGTTATTTTACTTTATGCATTGCATTAGAAAAAAACATGTACATTTCAAATGTATGCATTTATATTTGGTGGTAAATTGTGCCCACAACAATTGAAGTTTGATTGTGTGTTGTGTGAAGCTGACACAACAATGGAAGTTTGATTGTGTGAAGCTGACACAACAATGGAAGTTTGATTGTGTGTTGTGTGAAGTTGACACAACAATGGAAGTTTGATTATGTGAAGCTGACACAACAATGGGAGTTTGATTGTGTGTTGTGTGAAGTTGACACAACAATGGAAGTTTGATTGTGTGTTGTGGGAAGTTGACACAACAATGGAAGTTTGATTGTGTGAAGCTGACACAACAATGGAAGTTTGATTGTGTGTTGTGTGAAGTTGACACAACAATGGAAGTTTGATTGTGTGTTGTGGGAAGTTGACACAACAATGGAAGTTTGATTGTGTGAAGCTGACACAACAATGGAAGTTTGATTGTGTGTTGTGTGAAGTTGACACAACAATGGAAGTTTGATTATGTGAAGCTGACACAACAATGGGAGTTTGATTGTGTGTTGTGTGAAGTTGACACAACAATGGAAGTTTGATTGTGTGTTGTGGGAAGTTGACACAACAATGGAAGTTTGATTATGTGAAGCTGACACAACAATGGGAGTTTGATTGTGTGTTGTGTGAAGTTGACACAACAATGGAAGTTTGATTGTGTAAAGCTGGTACAACAATAGAAGTATTTTGTGAAGCTGAAGCAGAATTGATGCTAACACTTGGGCAGTTGGCATCGCTGGTGTGTGACCATTATTGCTGCTAATGAAACTAATGAATCTTTTCATTATCTGCATGTGATTAAACACCACCCCCCCCCCCACCCACCCACCCACACACACACTCTCTCTCTCTCTCTCTCTCTCTCTCTCTCTCTCTCTCTCTCTCTCTCTCTCTCTCTCTCTCTCTCTCTCTCTCTCTCTTTGCATTCACTAAGCATTGTGAGAATATTTTGTACTGTACAATTGGTTTAAACATGTTGTACTGTACCATTTGTTGAAACACGTTGTACTGTATCATTGGTTGAAACATCTTGTACTGTATCATTGGTCAAAACATGTACTGTACCATTGGTTGAAACATTTTGTACTTTACCATTGGTTGAAACATTTTGTACTGTATCATTGGTCGAAACATGTACTGTACCATTGGTTGAAACACTTTGTACTGTGCCATTGGTTGAAACATGTACTGGACCATTTTGACCATTGGTTGTAGCATTTTGTACTGCACCATTGATTCAAAGTTAGATTCATACAAGAGACGACATTGCAGTTGTAGACATGTTTCAAGCGAACGAAAGAAGAAGAAGAAGAAGGTTCAAATATTTATCCTTTATATCATTGATTTACATATTTTTCTATGTCTTCTTCTTCCTCATGTTATCTGAATAGGACAATTGTATATTTTGTCTAGTATTTCATCAGTGCAAATATTTTTTCTAGTATATCATTGGTGCAAATATTTTTCTAGTATATCTTAGGTTGAAATGCTCTCCTAGTGTATGCTTCGTTAAAAAAATGTCCTATTATATCTTGTGTGCAAATATTTTTCTAGTAATTAATTTGTGCAAATATTTTTCTAGTATATCTTTGGTTCAAGTGCTTTTATAGTATGTGTTTCATTGAACAATTTTTCTAGTATACCATTGATGCAAATATTGTTCAAGTATATCAGTGGTGCAAATATTGTTCTAGTATATCACTGGTGCAAATATTGTTCTAGTATATCTCTGGTGCAAATATTGTTCTAGTATATCACTGGTGCAAATATTGTTTTAGTATATCACTGGTGCAAATATTGTTCTAGTATATCTCTGCAAATATTGTTCTAGTATATCACTGGTGCAAATATTGTTCTAGCATATTACTGGTGCAAATATTGTTCTAGTATATCATTGGTGCAAATATTGTTCTAGTATATCATTGGTGCAAATATTGTTCTAGTATATCATTGGTGCAAATTATGTTCTAGTATATCATTGGTGCAAATATTCTAGTATATCACTGGTGCAAATATTGTTCTAGTATATCACTGGTGCAAATATTGTTCTAATATATCACTGGTGCAAATATTGTTCTAGTATATTACTGGTGCAAATATTGTTCTAGTATATCACTGGTGCAAATATTGTTCTAGTTTATCACTGGTGCACTGATGCTGTGGCCTTAGGGCAGTGAATGTGTTTCAAAATTCCCCGACACACAGAGTTGAAGGTTCAAATTCAGCCGCATATGATTTGAAAGCCTTGATTTTGATGGTATGAGTACTAGTCATTTAGAAATCGATGGCAAATTATTGAATGTAAAAATTGCCTGGTGAATCACAAACAGTCAAACATGGTGGGCTTGACTGTGACTCAGTAAAAGACATGCAACTAGCTCTTGTAAAAATCACTGGTACACACATGTGTCTGGTATATCTCAGGCTGAAATGCTTGTCTACTATATGTTTCAGTGAACAATTTGTCTGGTATATCTCAGGCTGAAATGCTTGTCTACTATATGTTTCAGTGAACAATTTGTCTGGTATATCTCAGGCTGAAATGCTTGTCTATCTACTATGTGTTTCAGTGAACAATTTGTATGGTATATCTCAGGCTGAAATGCTTGTCTACTATATGTTTCAGTGAACAATTTGTCTGGTATATCTCAGGCTGAAATGCTTGTCTACTATAATGTTTCAGTGAACAATTTGTCTGGTATATCTCAGGCTGAAATGCTTGTCTACTATATGTTTCAGTGAACAATTTGTCTGGTGTATCTCAGGCTGAAATGCTTGTCTACTATATGTTTCAGTGAACAATTTGTCTGGTATATCTCAGGCTGAAAAGCTTGACTACTATATATTTCAGTGAACAATTTGTCTGGTATATCTCATTCTGAAATGCTTGTCTACTATATGTTTCAGTGAGCAATTTGTCTGGTGTATCTCAGGCTGAAATGCTTGTCTACTATATGTTTCAGTGAGCAATTTGTCTGGTATATCTCAGGCTGAAATGCTTGTCTACTATGTGTTTCAGTGAACAATTTGTCTGGTATATCTCAGGCTGAAATGCTTGTCTACTATATGTTTCAGTGAACAATTTGTCTGGTATATCTCAGGCTGAAATGCTTGTCTATTATATGTTTCAGTGAACAATTTCTCTGGTATATCTTAGGTTGAAATGCTTGCCTACTATATGTTTCAGTGAACAATTTGTATGGTATATCATTGGTGCAACAATTTGGTATATCGTTGGTTCAAACAATTGTCCAGTACACGTTTAGAGGGAATATTGTTATTTAATGTATGATAGTTGAAACATTGTGCTAGTAGATCGTTGGTGCAAGCATTGTGTCTGAGGTATAATGTTTTCTTGTTTCACAAATGCTCATACAGATCTGGCTTGACATTCCCGTGTGATATCTGACAGTGCTACAGAACTGACTGCCACACATCAGCCTTCAGCCTGTCTTCATTGCCATCCACACGCATGCTGTGTTGTTACAAACATTTGTTTTTACCATTTTTACACAGCTGCTAATGTTACAGTCATGCACACACATACATGTATGAACACAATTATACAAACATACACATATGCACAAAGTATACAAACACACACATATACACAAAAGTATTTGTTGTTTGGATTCTACAAGCTTTGATTACACATTATGCATGGATGGCACAGTATGCAGACACATGACATGGCACACATATGACAGTACACAAATGGCACAGCACACAGATGACACAGTGCACATATTACACAGTATGCACACACATGACATAGTATGCACATGACATAGTACACAAATGACATGGTACACATGATTGTACACATGGCACAGTGTCACAGATGGCACTGTACACAGATGACACAGCACACAGATGAATATTACAAAGCACACAGATGACACATCACACACAAATAACCCAGTACACATGTTGGGAAGTGCTATTTGTCATGGAATGACTATGTGAACAAATCTACCTTAATGATTGTGTAATCTCACAAACATGTAATGGTCATAACGTACCCACACAGCAGTGTCATTTTTTTTACTAACCATATATGGTGATTAATATCTGGTGCCCCAATTATTCTGTAAAACAACCTTGTGCTGCCCTATCTCAGCTCATTGGTCACTTGTAATGGTTGATATTAACATGTAACATTTCTTAACAATATTATAGATTAAGCATAATTACCGTCTGTATGACTGAACTATATAATCAAACATAATATATTTTACTACAGTCAGTTTTCAGCATTATACATTATGTAAATGAGTATGCCGTGTTTACAATCAATATATACAGTTTTTCTTTTTTAGATCATTGTTTGCTAGCTTTAATCAAACATGACTGGTGTCATATTTTCCGACATTCTTCTTGCAGCATACATACAAGTTTATGTATCATACGTTCATGGTTGGCTGACTGTGATTGGCATGTGATGACGCTGATGTAGTCACACAACTCTTCTGACCCTGGGGTTTGCTTCCTTGTAGTTATATGGTCTGTGTTCCACACATTAGAGTTAGAGACTGAGGCCATACTTCTATTCTATTCGACTCCCACACATTAGAGTTAGAGACTGAGACCTTACTTCTCTTCCATTCGACTCCCACACATTAGAGTTAGAGACTGAGGACATACTTCTATTCCACTCGACTCCTACACTTTAGATTTAGGGACTGACGCCATACCTCTATTCTCCTTGACTCCCACACATTAGAGTTAGAGACTGAGGTCATACCTCTATTCTCCTTGACTCCCACACATTAGAGTTAGAGACTGAGGCCATACTTCTATTCCATTTGACTCCCACACATTAGAGTTATGGACTGAGGCCATACTTCTATTCCATTTGATACCCACACATTAGAGTTAGAGACTGAGGCCATACTTCTATTCCACTTGACTCCCACACATTAGAGTTAGAGACTCAGGTCATACTTCTATTCCACTTCACTCCCACACATTAGTGTTAGAGACTGGGGCCATTCTTCTATTCCACTTGACCCACACACATTTCAAATACAGCTGCCACCCTACCTCTGTCCACTAAATCACCATAAATGTCACGGGAAAACAGATTTGGTCAGTATGGAAGAAGCCTGTCGACTCATGGTGGTCTTGACTGAGTCACATGAAGAATGTCTACAGTGCAATAAAATCATATATTTTGTGTTCCCACAGGAACACATGTGATGAGCATGTTTGATATTGACTTGTATATGTTACTTGTGAGTGCAGCATTTCTGTCCAATGTTTCTACCTCTTGTGGTTTGTTCTAGTTTGCTCATATGTATTGACTTCTAGTCTAGCTAGATATATATATATATATATATATATATATATATATATATATATATATTTATGTATATTTCAACAATGAGATCCATGTATACACAGATATTGACATGTAGTCTAGCTGGGGAGAGATGTATTTCAACAATGTATGCACAGATGTTGACATGTAGTCTAGCTGGGGAGAGATGTATTTCAACAATGTATGCACATATATTGACACATAGTCTAGCTGGGGAGAGATGTATTTCAACAATGTATGGACAGATGTTGACATGTAGTCTAGCTGGGGAGAGATGTATTTCAACAATGTATGGACAGATATTGACACATAGTCTAGCTGGGGAGAGATGTATTTCAACAATGTATGCACAGATGTTGACATGTAGTCTAGCTGGGGAGAGATGTATTTCAACAATGTATGCACAGATGTTGACATGTAGTCTAGCTGGGGAGAGATGTATTTCAACAATGTATGGACAGATATTGACACATAGTCTAGCTGGGGAGAGATGTATTTCAACAATGTATGGACAGATATTGACACATAGTCTAGCTGGGGAGAGATGTATTTCAACAATGAGATCCATGTATGCACATATATTGACACATAGTCTAGCTGGGGAGAGATGTATTTCAACAATGTATGGACAGATATTGACATGTAGTCTAGCTGGGGAGAGATGTATTTCAACAATGTATGGACAGATGTTAACATGTAGTCTAGCTGGGGAGAGATGTATTTCAACAATGCATGCACAGATATTGACACATAGTCTAGCTGGGGAGAGATGTATTTCAACAATGTATGCACAGATATTGACATGTAGTCTAGCTGGGGAGAGATGTATTTCAACAATGTATGGACAGATATTGACATATAGTCTAGCTGGGGAGAGATGTATTTCAACAATGTATGGACAGATATTGACATGTAGTCTAGCTGGGGAGAGATGTATTTCAACAATGTATGGACAGATATTGACATGTTGTCTAGCTGGGGAGAGATGTATTTCAACAATGTATGCACAGATATTGACATGTAGTCTAGCTGGGGAGAGATGTATTTCAACAATGTATGGACAGATATTGACATGTTGTCTAGCTGGGGAGAGATGTATTTCAACAATGTATGCACAGATATTGACATGTAGTCTAGCTGGGGAGAGATTATTTCAACAATGAGATCCATGTATGCACAGATATTGACGCACAGTCATGGTGGCTTTGTGGTTAACGTATTTGCTTGTCATGACCATGGTCAGGGCTCAAGTCTCCAGCAGTGGCAGGATTCCTGTGTACAAGCAGTACCAGATTTATGTCAGGGAAGACAAGGTGATGAGGAAAAGAACTGGTCAGCCCACCATATTTTGGCATGGTCTAGAATATGTGCAGGTCTGGCAGCACTTCACAGCCCTAAGGCAGTCACTGCCTTGGAACTACTTTCTAGATTTTAAGACAGACCAGATTGAACATCTCATCACCTCCAATTGATGTGCCGACTTCACTGAAGGAATGTGTGTACTGGATGCTTGACCAACATCCATGTTGACACTTTGGTGTGTTCAGTGCCTGAAGAAGATGAGACAAATTCTGTTAAAATGTCGGTGTCATTAACCTGATGACTTTGATGACTCAGGGGTCTTCCCTAGTTACATTTCAGCAATAGAAATACGGTTGTGGGAATACATCTGTTCATACAGTTGGCAGTTGTGGTGGTAATACATCTGTTGATACAGGTGGCAGTTGTGGTGGTAATACATCTGTTGATACAGGTGGCAGTTGTGGTGGTAATACATCTGTTGATACAGGTGGCAGTTGTGGTGGTAATACATCTGTTGATACAGGTGGCAGTTGTGGTGGTAATACATCTGTTGATACAGGTGGCAGTTGTGGTGGTAATACATCTGTTGATACAGGTGGCAGTTGTGGTGGTAATACATCTGTTGATACAGGTGGCAGTTGTGGTGGTAATACATCTGTTGATACAGGTGGCAGTTGTCATTAGGTCATGCCTTTCAATTTTCATTTGGGATCACTTTCATTTCATACGGATAACTCTATAAGTGCTCAAGCTTCCTCCCATAGATCACATAAGGAGACTCTCAGAAAGTGCACCAACTGCAGAGCACCAACGTTGATCCAGACATGTACCTACCAGAAACACACATGTATGCATCTGTGGGTGGGTCTTCCAATTTTGACATGTAGCCTAGGCAGCAGTCTACTCAACCTGCTCGTTTTGATGTCCAAACTACCTGGGATGATAAATGTTTCCTGCATGCACATGGGTCTTTTGCCCTGATCTGAAATGGCTAGATGTCTAATCCACTACCTCAATATCAGGGGAGAGTATAGCATCCTTGTATCTTGTGAAAATCCCGAGTTCATGAGATTAATTGAACTAGGCCTGCACAAGCAAGAGGTCGTAACCTCTAAGCCACTACACCCCCTAGTTGGTCATGTTGTAGCCTGGTAGGGTACTATTGGTCGGAGCTCAGTTTCAACTGGCAGGTCAAACATTCATAAGTAGAAACCCAGGTTTTTAGAGACATTTGTACATTTGAGGTGGACATCTGAGTGTCATCACTCTAATAAACAGGACAAGATGGTGGTGAGCAAGTGAGCTGGCCACTTAACACCTCAAGCAGTGCTATGGGATTGCCTTTAGGTAGACCAGTGCCACATTTAGACATACAGTGAACCAGCTTTAGCCTCATGATCACCAGCAGCCTCACAAGGGCTGAGAATGTCATGAAGACACAATTTATTTCTTTGTGTTTTTGGGAAATCAAGAACAGAATGTTTTAAGTTGTTTCTCATTGATATTATTTGTTGTTAGTATTGCAGACAAGTTCATTATTGATTATATTAAAATTAGTAACCTCCAATTGCAGCTTGTTTTGTGTGTGTGCGTGAGTGCGTGTGTGCGCGTGCCGGCTTCCTTAGCAGCTTTCTCCGTAATCCCAAATACTCTCGTGGTTGACGTGAGTGCACGAGAATTGGAAGCGGTTCGAGTCGCACCAGTGACTTATGAGAGTATGGAGCTGGTCACTCAGAAAGTCGTGGCGTGCTGATGAGCATAATCTAGCCTAGGAATCAACATACCGCTGAAAGATGCTGGTGTTGACCGCAATATCCTGAGATAGGATGGAAACGCAGAAAACAAAGAAAAAAAAAAAATATATATATATATATACTTCTTCTTCTTCAGCGTTCCAAGCCATTGAGGTTCTTTGCTGCAGATACAATTCGTCTCAATTCGTCTCTCTGGTTGACCTTCTCTTGCCAGTCGTTGATTCCAAGTGCTTGTAGGTCTGTATATATATTATCTCTCCGTCTTCTTGTTCTACCTCGGGGTCTACGGTCATTTATTTCCTGAGTGTAAGCGAGTTTTGTTTCCCTATTATCTTCCATTCTTTCTATATGCCCCGGCCATTGTAGCCTATTAGCCTTCATGATACCAGTGATTAGCGAGGACTTAAACAGATCATAAATGTCTTTGTTACTTCTTCTTTTTCACTCTCCACTTTGTGTATCCTTAATGGGTCCAAAGATGCGTCTTAAAACTGTGTTTTCAAAGGTTTGTAGCAAGGCTTCGTCTCCTTCAGTTGTACTGCAGGTTTCAGAGCCATACAGCACAACTGGTCTGATCAGTGTTTTGTATATTGTGATTTTGGTGTTACGAGATAGCGCATTTGATTTTAGTAGATGATGTAGTGCATAGTATATCTTATTTCCAGAATTGATTCTAGTTTGTATTTCTTACCTTATGATGTTTGAGCAGTTGAAGATTGTACCCAGGTATTTGTATGTTTCGGTTCTTTTAATGGTCATATTATCTATTTGTATGTGGCCAGAGTTTTTAGCCATTCCGTCTCTTGAAATTACCATATGTTCTGGCTTATCTTGGTTGATAACCAGCCCCATCTGTTGGGCTTTTTCCTTTAAGTGAGTCAATATTTCCAATGTCTTTTGTTCACTTTGCCCTATAATATCTATATCATCTGCATAACCAAGCAGCTTGGATGTTCCTCCAATATCACATTCCTCCTTTATCTTCCGTACAACTTTCTCTAGAGCCAGATTGAAGAGTAGCGGCGATAGTGCATCACCCTGTTTCAAGCCAGATGTTATTTGGAAGGGGTCTGATTTCCTGCCTTTATATGTTACTATATTATAAGTATCTTCCATGCATAGTCTGGTCATGTTGATTAACTTCCTTGGTATTCCAAATTCCTGCATAGCATTCCATAGACTATTCCTATGGACACTATCATAAGCCTTTTTAAAATCCACAAAATGTTATGGAGATCTCTTTAATATTCCCAATGTTTCTCAGCTATTTGTCGTAAGATAAATATCTGATCTATTGTTGATCTGTTTTGTCTAAAACCCGCCTGGTAGTCACCTAATATGTCTTCTGAATATGGTTTTAGTCTATTTAGTAATACTGCGGATAGTATCTTATAGCTTGTGGACAGTAGTGATATTCCTCTATAATTTTCACGTTGAAACTTGTCTCCTTTCTTAAAGATAAGTATCAATAATGACTCTTTCCAGTCATGGGGTAATTCTTCTGTCCTCCAGATTCTTATTATTAGTTTGTATAGCTTTAGATGTAATGCATGGCCACCTGCCTTTATAAATTCAGCAGCTATTCCATCAGCCTTATTGTTTTTAAGTCGTGTGATTACATATAGGATTTCTTCAAATGTAGGTTCTTCAATCTGTGGTTCACATGTTAGTGGTTAACATGTTCACTGTGGGAAAGTGTTACTTGGAGCTTCACAATTTAGTAATTCAACAAAATATTCTTTCCATGTGTTGCACATTTCCTCATTGGTATTTATCATATTCCCATTTTTGTCTTGTAAACCATATACCACAGATGTACAACAAATATATGTCACACTACCACAGATGTACAACAGATATATGTCACACTACCACAGATGTACAACAGATATATGTCACACCACCACAGATGTACAACAGATATATGTCACACTCCCACAGATGTACAACAGATATGTGTCACACTCCCACAGATGTACAACAGATATGTGTCACACTCCCACAGATGTACAACAGATATATGTCACACCACCACAGATGTACAACAGATATATGTCACACTCCCACAGATGTACACAAGATAAAGCAAAGATATAAACATTCATTTATTTGGCCAACAGTTTGTCCAGTTAACAACCTGAAATGCATAAGTACATTTATAGGCCCAGGCTTTGCACAAATCAACAAATGCATACAACAAATAAATCGTCACCTGCTCATGAAATGCCCGGCTAAAATTAGGTAGTTCAAGAATGCAACCTGGCAGAGCTATCAAATATAGATCTAAGTACAGACGTTGTGGTTTCTCTGAATATTCAAGAATCATATTGCTATTACCTCTACAGCAAATATGTTTTTTTTAATGCATGGATACACGGCATAAATGAGGCAACAAATACTGCAGTTTAAGAGGCACATACCACAGGTACTTCCAGAATTCTCTGCATATCCTAATGATACAAGGTGGAGAATACAATAAAATAGAATTATGATGCACTGGTTTGTTTGATCAAATCATCATGTGATAATAGTTCACACGAAGCAAACATCTGTGATATCAAGAGAACACTCAGAAAGTTATGCTCTACACAAGTCTGACACCTGAGGGGAATGACAAAACTGTTCCTCAAGCCTTCCGGAGTTCAAATCTGTTGCTCTTAAATGTGCATCTTGTTGGGACACAGAAGGATTTGCTGCACCAGCAGAGTTTGAGGATGAGAAGAATATGATTCCGACACCAAGGCTACATCAACAGGAAACCAGCTGGCACAAGAATGGCATGCATCCAAATGTTTCATGCTGGTGTAAGGCCCCACAAGTAATTGGGATTATGTGGAACAATTTTTTTTTTTGCATATCCCTTACAGGACGTTGTAGTCAACGTCAGCATTTTTTCAGCTGCTGTTGATGTACTAGACAAGATTACGCTCAGTAGTTTGCCATTGCTTTCTGAGCGACCGGCTCACATATCTCGTACGTTACCAACACAGCGAGAACTGCTACCGATTCTTGTGCAGGTTAAATTACTCACGAGAATATAGGGATTACGGAGAAAGACGTTAACCTCTAGGCCAGGAAGACCGGCTGAATAGCACGTACAAAATAAACATCCAGGTATCCTGTGTGTGAATTTCACACAGGTAAATAGTTTCTGAGATGCCGCACTAGTGTACTGGCCAGACACACTTGTTGGTCGGTGGTCATGGATTCAATCCGCACTGGGGTGGATAACATCTGTTGGAGCGGTGGAGGATAACATCTGTTGGAGCGGTGGAAGCGGATTGTTTCAACAAACCCTGGCTCCCAGGTGGACCCAGCCTGACATGGGTTCCAGGAAATGTCTTGGGAAGTAAAGGCAGCAGGCATGACAGGACCACATGACCCAGCCAGTGCGGATAAGTCTAGACAAATCTGGGTCTGGCACTGATTCCCAATGCTCTTTAAGGTATGTACAAGGGATCTGTACTTTTTATTTTCAAATAGTTTCTGGGAAAACAAATGTGAGGCAGTGCCTTCCCAGAAACCCAGCAGGTCATTGGTTGGTTATAAAAGCATTGCTCTTCATTGAGGAAATACAGGATCTGCAGAAACCAGCAACTTATTTCTGATGTGTTTCACAGACTACCTTCTGCTTCATCAGCAGCTACAGAGCACATCGAAACATGGCAACACATCCACAGTTAGCAATCATTACAGCAATGTCTGTTTGAAAATAAAACACACTGCAAAACATATGGGAGAGGTTCTAGATGGCCATGATAATGGTAGCTAACATCAATATAAGCAGAGTATGGGATTTAATATTCAGACAGATTCTATGACTGAAGAACAAGAAACGAAGAACTGCCCATCTCTGGAAGGGCTTCTTCTACTGCATACATCCTCAGTTGTCAACATAGTCATGTGCTGTAGCATCAGTTCTTTTCTTGTGTGACCAAACATAGACTATAATAGCATGCAATCTATTGTGTGACTACATAATGTAGCAACATTTCACCTGTTGAATGACCATATATACCATAGCAACAATATTATATCTGAGATTATCAGCAACATATCCAAGAACTTGTTCAGACATTACAAGCAAGCAACGGCAAACATATTACTACATCCAGCAAAAGAACACCAACATTGGCAAGAACTCAAACACAAGCAGTCCTCACTA
The DNA here is from genome assembly GCA_963921405.1 of Cepaea hortensis. NCBI lineage: Eukaryota > Metazoa > Mollusca > Gastropoda > Stylommatophora > Helicidae > Cepaea > Cepaea hortensis. The sequence continues at coordinate 404,510,054 of OY992876.1, forward strand.
GACATGTTCTCACAGGATTGACATTGATGTAACAGAAGTGCATGCCAGCCAGCCAGCCTAGCCGTACTGTCACCTTATAGTGCTGATGTGAAGACTTCACTCTGTGAACAGCAGGGAGAGCCCAGCCTTAACTTCCCCGATCATGCTGAATCAATCATCTAGTATCTAGTATGTGGCCTTTAATCTGTCTTCATGGGTGTAGCTTTGTGTGTCCAATGTTTGTTCATGGTCACACTACGTGTGTCAATTGCCACATTGCGTGTTTGTCAGTTGTCATCAAGTTCTGCAATTTTTGTCTTCTCATAACGTGTCAGCACATTGTGACTGTCTACGTCTAATTTCTCTAATCATTTTACAATTTTCATTTGTTTCTTAAAGGACTTGGTCATTGTTTTTTTTCCCCTGTCTGTCCATGGTATTCATTGCATTTTCTCCGAAACCACATTTCTACAACTATCAGATGTTTTTCAGCTTGTCTGCTAAATGTCCATGCTTCACACCCATACAAAAGTATAGCTACTATGTAACACCTCAACACTTTTTCTCGTTGAAAACGACATTTTGTTATTGGTCAGTATGTTTTCCATCTTGCTCAGCCCAGTTCAATAGGTCCTGTCGAGATGGAAATGGAGCATGAGGCTTCATGATATTTGCACTCCCAACGACAGAGTGGCTGTCAGGATTGCATGCATGATGGCAGTATAACCGGACATCAAGTATCAGCGGTTACAGTCCTTCTTGTAGCTAGTATTTGCAGTTTACAGAAAACTAGAAAGACCTCACCAATTATGGGTCTCCTAGAGTGACAAGAAGATAGAAGAGGTTGAAACATTCACAGAAGGGCAGACTTTTCTGATGATCAGCAGTCTCCTGCTGGGCATGCTCCATGGCAGAGTTAATGTTACCGTACTCACTGTATAGCAGATGTCAGTCACCGCATTCAACACAACACTGTGCTCTTCAGTCCACAAATCACAGACAGCTTGCAAGCAGACTGAAGGACTTGGTGCTGTCAACGAGGCCGGATCCGTGATATCACAAGGCTGGGACCATGATTTCACAAGGAAGGCTGGGTCAATGATTTCACAAGGAAGACTGGGTCAATGATTTCACAAGGAAGACTGGGTCAATGATTTCACAAGAAAGGCTGGGTCCATGATTTCACAAGAAAGGCTGGGTCCATGATATCACAAGTAAGGCTGGGACCATGATTTCACAAGGAAGGCTGGGTCCATGATTTCACAAGGAAGGCTAGGTCCATGATTTCACAATGAAGGCTGGGTCCATGATTTCACAAGAAAGACTGGTCCATAATTTCACAAGGAATGCTAGGTCCATGATTTCACAAGGAAGGCTGGATCAATTATTTCACAAGTAAGGCTGGGTTCATGATTTCACAAAGAAGACTAGGTCCATGATTTCACAAAGTCACCATGAGCTGACTGTTAAACAATCTGGTGAATTATTCGGTTAAGAATGTTTCTGTGAAATTTACATGATTTACGCTTAAACACTTAGTTTCACAGTCATGAACTTACCTGCAAAGTGAGGACTGCCTGTACACAAACAATAATTTGCAGGGACACAAAAAAAAAACCCATGCGCAAGAAAAAAAACAAACTTGGAATGAATCATGCCATAACAGTCCGGGCAAGGAATCACAAATAAGAGACATTAAATTCAACAAAGACTACTGGTCACATGTATACTTCACTAACCAAGTAGATTCATGATGATGATGATGATGATGATGATGATAAACAATAGCCTGCTAGTGGTCTCCAGAGAAACCCACACCAGGCAAACATACGGTCTCGTCAAATAAAAACAGTGTGTTTCTTAACAAGCAAATCACGGATAAGAAGAAACACACGATACTTCACAAGTAATTCTGACATGATTCAAGCAACATACTGGCAAAACCAGCACAAACAGATGCCAAACTGCATAATCAACATGTTATAAAACATGATAAATCACACACATATATACCGTAAGTAAATCAGTGAAAAACAAAAAGTAGCATTGATAAGTTCAACAAGAACAAAATCACAAGTGACGGAATGGACGTTGCGGTTGGAACCTTCATCAGCACACAAACAATACATTGAAACAACTACATGAAAATATACAAAAGTACATGAGTGTATCAGTGCATGTTTGCTGCTCTCTGTCTCTGTGAGCTGACCAAGTTTCCAGCCTCAATGATTATCCTTTCACTTGTGACTGTTCTTGTAAAGCTGACCAATTCTACGACCGATTCTCGTACTTCTCATCTTTACTGATTCACTGTAATTTTACAGCTTTACCCCAGCTCCACCAAGTTCACATACACAGAGAGGTCAGCCAGTATGACCTCTGACACTGTCAGCTTGTTTTCTCTACCCAAAACACCCAACCCTGTGCTCAATCCCATACACACACAAATTCACTCCCACACACATACACTCCCACAAGATAAAGGAACTCATTTCTATGCCATCATGGGAGTCTCTGTGGTGTAGTGGTCAAGCCATCTGACTCGGGCTCTGAAGGTTGTGAATTCGATTCTGGGCAGAGTCCTTGGGCTCACGAGTGCATTTTTCTCGGAGACTCTTGAGGGTAGTCACTGGAGCTACGGAGTTCTTGCTTTGTGCGATGCTTTGGCAGTCAGCGCTGCAGACAGAGACTAAGCCATGTGGGATAAAACCTGGTGCAATGAAGTCGGCCCTGTCGACTTTTATATCTATGCCATCATGACATGTTTTAGATACAGTGCTACCCCCACACTGACCAGGAACCAACCTCACCTCTAGGGGTATTCGAACCTGGGACCTCTGGGTCAGCACACAGGTGTACACCCAATTAAAAATTGTGCTTCAACGAAAAGAACAATTGAATGTACCAATGTAGCAATTAGACATTTCACAAGATGAGATAAAATAATGACAACACTCGTAAAACCATCTCCTGTTGTCAACAAACAGCATGGAATGTTACATGGTTGGTCTCTATCCCAGGGACACAAATACTTTGCTATATCAGGACATCCAGCTGGTGTAACTTCCTCTCAGTCAAACACTTCCCTCAACCATGATTGTTGATCACATGACATAAACTGTTTTCTGGTCCTGTCTCTTGTAAGAATTGGGTCACAAACAAGGACGCAGGATGAAAACATGGAATAACATGAGACTGGTGTCACCTGCCGGGCGGCACGCTGGAGACTGACAATAAATGCTTCATCACGACACCGCATGTGACAATAAATGCCTCATCATGACACTATGTGATAATAAATGCCTCATCACGACACTATGTGACAATAAATGTCTCATCACGACACTATATGACAATAAATGCCTCATCATGACACTATATGACAATAAATGCCTCATCACGACACTATGTGACAATAAATGCCTCATCACGACACTATGTGACAATATATGCCTCATCATGACACTATGTGACAATAAATGCCTCATCACGACACTATGTGACAATAAATGCCTCAACATGACACTGTTCGCACAACCCGTCAACATGGCAGAATTAGTCAAAATCGAATATACAGAGATTTAAAGCTACAGTATCCAAAAATAAAAACTTACAACACAAGAGCTACTCATTATATTTTCTGAAACTAACGATCTGTCAATATGAAATAACTGGAAGATTTGTCTGGCCATACGTTCAGTAGCCATGTTGTATGTGAGATGTGGACATGGCAACAGAAGTTGGTTACCAGGACTGACATCCGTTGTGTTGTAAGGCGGCGAAAACGAAAATATTGGGAGTGGATTCTCTCACATGAAGATTCAATCTTCAGAGGAATAATGCTCTACTGAGAGAGAGAGGAAGTTTGGTTTTACAAACTTCACTTATTCACAAGCATTTCCACTTGTTCACAAACTTCTCCACGTGTTCACAAACATTTCCGTGAGATATTTCCACTTGTTCAAAAACTTCTCCATGTGTTCACAGACATCTCCATGTGTTCATAGACATCTCCATGTGTTCACAAACATCTCCACTTGTTCACAAACATCTCTACTGTTTCACAAACACCTCCACTTGTTCACAAGCATCTCTAATTGTTCACAAACCTTTCCATGTGTTCACAAACCTCTCCACTTATTCACAAACATTTCCACTTGTTCACAAACTTCTCTACTTGTTCACAAGAATCTCCACTTGTTCACAAACTTCTCCACTTGTTCATAAACCTCTTCACTTATTCGCAATCAGAAACCTCTCCACTTATTCACAATCACAAACATCTCCTCTTGTTCACAAGCATCTCCAATTGTTCACAAACCTTTAGATGTGTTCACAAACTTCTCCACAAACCTCTCCACCTATTCACAAACATTTCCACTTTTTCACAAACTTCTCCACTTGTTTACAAGAATCTCTAATTGTTCACAAACCTTTCCATGTGTTCACAAACTTCTCCACTTGTTCACAAACATTTCCACTTGTTCACAAACTTCTCCATTTGTTCACAAACATCTCCACCATAGTGAACAATTCTAAAGACACACACTACAGAATGAGGGATCCATTGAATTGATTATGACTTCCCCTCTTCAAGAACAGAAAGTCAATGTTTGAGGCGGATATTTCCCAACATCAACACCAGGTGACAGTATTTGTGGCAATAAACTTATACCGAATGTTTCATGTTTTCCTGGTTTTAATGGCAAATATTTGTGGCAATGAACTTACACTGAATGTTCCATGTTATCCTAGTTATATTAGCTATTATTTGTGCAACAATAGCTCAACAACAACAACTTGCAAACAACTAACCCTCAAACTTTAACCAAATATGAACACTAAAAGAAGGGATACCCCATTGTTATTTCAGAATGAAACCACATGAGCACCACTTAAAGCTAATTTTCTACTGACATGATCAGTATCCTCTTTTTCTTCTCTTTCTCCATTTACTCCATGAAGTGTTGAATAGACATAAGGATCTTTTGTGTGCTTTCCAATATGTTTTGTAGGTCAGTCTTTATGTCTCTAAGGTTTTACTTGACAACATCATTCCATCTTTTACGTGGTGTTCCTATTGTTCTGTATCCATTATATTTCTTTAATGTGATTTTTATGGTAGATGGTTTCAGGGACCCTTGTGAGATGGCCAAACCATTTAATCGGCTGTTCTTTAGTGAATTGCATAACTAGTTTCAGACCTACTCTTTTTCTAATTTCCTCTTTCCTTATTCTATCTCTCACAGTTACTCCCGCAGCCCTTCTAAGGCCTCTCACCTCTGTTAGAGATGACCAGCCTTACTGATGACAAGTCCCACTATCTTGATCTATTATTATTGTTCAGTGATTAATCAGCTTGTATATTTATGAAAAATTACCTGACACATTTGTGGACGTGACAATCCTCAACCAGTGACTAAACCAACAAAGGACACACTAAAAAGTCAATGTCTGGTTAGAAGTCACATAAATGGGATCATGTTTGTGGATTCTATGGTGGCAGAATCCACATTCCATTGCTGACATGATTAACGCTGAACAAATTCAGCTGCCCAGAGCACATTCTGCTCTCATGCCCACATCTCGCTTGAGAGAGCAGTTGTTCTTATGATTTATCACATTTACTTGTCTGCTGGTGGTGTACCTGTATACTGTTTGTAAACAGATGACAACACAAGTCTTCCAATTATTTCCTACTGACCGATCATTACCTCAAGAACATATAACAATGTTAGCAGTTATTTTTGCATACTGCTAGCCTGTATACTCTGTATATATACACACGCAGACATGGGGTATTTACAAATGAAACAGAGTGATAGCTCCTGATGAGACCAACACTTTGAAGATATTAAATCACAATGGAAATTTTTCTTGAGATTGGCAATCAATCCATAACAATGGCAACTGCTGCAGTCGAAGGATCTCTTAATGTGCATCTGTCCAGAGATTTACCACCACATAGATATGAGGTGGCTAAAGACACATATCAAACATGAGTTAAGTGGGTGTAAAAAACTTCTAACCTCCTGTCATCACGTCATCATACATGAGTTAAGTGGGTGTAAAAAACTTCTAACCTCCTGTCATCAAACATGAGTTAAGTGGGTGTAAAATATTCTAACCTCCTGTCGTCACGTCATCATACATGAGTTAAGTGGGTGTAAAAAACTTCTAACCTCCTGTCGTCACGTCATCATACATGAGTTAAGTGGGTGTAAAAAACTTCTAACCTCCTGTCATCAAACATGAGTTAAGTGGGTGTAAAATATTCTAACCTCCTGTCGTCACGTCATCATACATGAGTTAAGTGGGCGTAAAAAACTTCTAACCTCCTGTCGTCACGTCATCATACATGAGTTAAGTGGGTGTAAAAAACTTCTAACCTCCTGTCGTCACGTCATCATACATGTGTTAAGTGGGTGTAAAAAACTTCTAACCTCCTGTCGTCACGTCATCATACATGAGTTAAGTGGGTGTAAAAAACTTCTAACCTCCTGTCGTCACGTCATCATACATGTGTTAAGTGGGTGTAAAAAACTTCTAACCTCCTGTCGTCACGTCATCATACATGAGTTAAGTGGGTGTAAAAAACTTCTAACCTCCTGTCATCACGTCATCATACATGAGTTAAGTGGGTGTAAAAAACTTCTAACCTCCTGTCATCAAACATGAGTTAAGTGGGTGTAAAATATTCTAACCTCCTGTCGTCACGTCATCATACATGAGTTAAGTGGGTGTAAAAAAACTTCTAACCTCCTGTCGTCACGTCATCATACATGAGTTAAGTGGGTGTAAAAAACTTCTAACCTCCTGTCGTCACGTCATCATACATGTGTTAAGAGGGTGTAAAAAACTTCTAACTTCCTGTCATCATACATGAGTTAAGTGGGTGTAAAACACTTCTAACCTCCTGTCATCATACATGTGTTAAGTGGGTGTAATAAACTTCTAACTTCCTGTCATCAAACTTGTGATTAATGTGAACAGTTTTGTGCATGTACATACAATAAATAACATAATAAGGAAGACAATCTTCTTGTAATTGGAGATTTTAACACAAAACCTGCTGATAAAAGAACAGCAGTGAAGATGTAGTTTTGATCAAAGGCTTCAGTCTTATGCTGAATGTACACAACACTCAAATCTTTATTTCTTCTCTACTGAAGCGTAGAAAAGGAGCAGCAATGACAGAAAACAGAATAACATGTAGAATCACTATAGGAAGACTGCTGAAAATGAAGATGTTTAATGAGGGAACAGAGATGAATGAGAGTCAATGACTCACTGAGGCACACAGTTCAATATGAATGATGATCAAGAACAAGCCAGTAATAATAGCTCAGACGTGTCAGTGATATAAACTGAACTATGAATTAAAATTATAGGTGATCAGCTGTTACATTTACGCTTCATTACTGGATGATGCAGAAACATGGAAAATGAAAAAAAAAAAAACTGTAGACTTTGAAATGTGATAATATAGACAAATAGGAGAAATATCATGATAAGGGGAAAATGTGGTTATGTAAATGAATAGAAGGAATATTATATGAGAAGGAGTGTGGTTATTTAGATGAATAGAAGGAATATCATATGAGAAGGACTGTGGTTATATAGATGAATGGAAGGAATATCATATGAGGACTGTGGTTATTTAGATGAATGGAAGGAATATCATATGAGAAGGAATGTGGTTATTTAGATGAATGGAAGGAATATATATGAGAAGGACTGTGGTTATTTAGATGAATAGAAGGAATATCATATGAGAAGGAATGTGGTTATTTAGATGAATGGAAGGAATATCATATGAGAAGGAATGTGGTTATTTAGATGAATGGAAGGAATATCATATGAGAAGGACTGTGGTTATTTAGATGAATGGAAGGAATATCATATGAGAAGGACTGTGGTTATTTAGATGAATAGAAGGAATATCATATGAGAAGTAATGTGGTTATTTAGATGAATGGAAGGAATATCATATGAGAAGGAATGTGGTTATTTAGATGAATGGAAGGAATATCATATGAGAAGGACTGTGGTTATTTAGATGAATGGAAGGAATATCATATGAGAAGGACTGTGGTTATTTAGATGAATAGAAGGAATATCATATGAGAAGGAATGTGGTTATGTAGATGAATAGAAGGAATATCATGAGAAGAAATGTGGTTATTTAGATGAATAGAAGGGATATCATATGAGAAGGAATGTGGTTATTTAGATGAATGGAAGGAATATCATATGAGAAGGAATGTGGTTATTTAGATGAATGGAAGGAATATCATATGAGAAGGACTGTAGTTATGTAGATGAATAGAAGGAATATCATGAGAAGAAATGTGGTTATTTAGATGAATAGAAGGGATATCATATGAGAAGGAATGTGGTTACATAGATGAATAGAAGGAATATCATATGAGAAGGAGTGTCGTTACATAGATGAATAGAAGGAATATCATGATAAGAGAATAAAATCATGGAAGAGAAGAAGAAAAAATATTACAAAAACTGGAATTGAAAAAAAAAAAACAATGAGATCAAAGTTAGAAACACAAGGTTCAGGAGGGAAAAGTGGAGGGGAAGCATGCAATAGGAAGACTGGAAGAAGCATTGATGAGTGCACCTGGAAGACGCAGGATAGACAGTGGTGGTGACTCATTACTGTCAACCTTCAATGTGAAGATGACATGTGATGATGATTTACAAACACTGTTAACATCAATAAAACAATAACACATACCTTAAAATAATGAACATTGATTTTGAAAAGTCAACCAATAAAACAAACAAAAAAGAACCATAATGCAGTAAAGAAAGATAAACATAAGCATAACTTAGAAAGCATAACACAAAAACCAAAAAAATGCAATCCACTATGGCAGGCACAAGAAGAAGCAGCCACAAATGCTTGTAAAACATTAATGCTGTCACAAATCACATTTGAAACAACCAATATAAACGAGGACCAGCTAATTTGTGTAAGCAAATGCATAATGTTCACGTTTAATACACATACTGAACACGTATGAACACATTAGCCAACTGGAGATGTTTGGCTTCAGCCGGACCACAGCATGTCTCACAGCTGCAGCGGAAGCTGTACACAAATCTTGCATTCGTTCACATGATTCCATTTTCTTACACAGGTTTTCAACATTCTTATTATCTTCCATGTTTCTTTTCCACTCAGTAATTCACCCTTGCAAATTGGTGAATATTTATCTAAAGTGATACATATTTATCTATCTTGGTGAATATTTATCTGAAATTGTGAATGTTCACCAAGATAGATAAATATTTATCTGAACATGTGAAGTTCATCTGAACCGGTGAATGTTTAGTTGGCTCATGGCTTATCCACTTCGAAGTGTCTATAAATGGCTGTGACATAATTCATGACCGCCTGCCAATCAGGTCGCTCCATGGACACCATGTCATTGATGTTCTGCACAGGGATGAGAAACAACAGATAGTAGAGATAAAAATATGGTTTCTAGCTGATATCAAGTGATGTAAACATGGTTGCTAAATGATATCAATGTGTATAAATATGGTTACTAATTTAGATCAAATGATATAAACATGATTTCTAAATTGTATCAATTTTTATAAGCATGGTTACTAAATAATATCAATTTATATGAATATGGTTAATAATTGAGATCAAATGATATAAACATGGTTCCTAGTGGATATCTGGTGATATAAACATATTTCCCATGAAATATATAGTGAGGTCCCAGTGGAAATCAAGTGATATAAACATGGTTTCCACTAGATATCCGGTGATATAAACATGGTTCCTTTGGAATGTGCTCAGAAATGGATATCCAGTGATATAAATATGGTTCCTCTGGGTTGTGCTCAGAAATTGATATCCTGTGATATAAACATTGTTTCTAGTGAATATCCAGTGATATAAACATGGTTCCTAGTGGATACCCCGTGATATAAACATGGTTTCCAGTGGATATTCAGTGATATAAACTCAACTCCTATGCAGATATCCAGTGATATAAACATGGTTTCTATGGAATGTGTTCAGAAATGGATATCCAGTGATATAAACTCGACTCCTATGTGGATATCCAGTGTTATAAACATGGTTCTTATGTGGATATCCAGTGTTATAAACATGGTTCCTTTGGAATGTGCTCAGAAATGGATATTCTGTGATATAAACATAGTTCCTAGTGGATATTCAGTGATATAAACATTTCAGGTCTTAGTCAGATATGACTGAGCTACCGTATGGCAGTAGACAGTACTGTACTGTACTGCTTTCTGTTAGCGCAGCATGTTGGGCGGCGCTCACCAAACCCGACACCCCACATTCTACCAATGACTTCGGGCAGAGAAGCGCAACTGGGAGGGTACAAGCCTTACCCTAGAGCGAGGAAATGCAACCTAAAGACAAAATGTCATGGTAGGGCAGACCAGACCCTAAGCCTTGGTTGGCGGCTGGTCTAGGATCGAAGCTCCGACAGGCGGACAGTTAGAGCATTGCTTTGCTGATCCGGCAGCTTCTTCAGCTTGTCTTGTTCCAGATGTATTGGTGTTACCTTTCCTCTGGAGTAAACTAGGCAGGCTGAAAGAGGGATCATGCTACATGGGCAACACATGGTCTCTACAATTCAACCCAGGCTTTGTGCTATGGAGAGGTTATTACTACATCCCTGGTCTTAACTGGTCTCAGAATCAAAGTGAGAGTTAACAGTTATAAGTCCTTGGCAGGGGCGCCATGTTATAAGTTATGTTTAAACAGCTTTCATATGCGGTGTCTGCAAAGAATACTTGGTGTTACGTGGCAAGACAAAATCACAAATACTGAAGTATTGGAAAGATCAGGTTGTGTGATGGTTTGTTCCATGCTCAGTCTTCATAGACTTAGATGGATAAGACATATTAGGAGGATGGATGATAGCAGAATACCAAAGGACATCTTTTTTGGTGAATTACAGATGGGTAAGAGATATCAGGGTCAGCCTCTATTATGATACAAAGATGTGTGTAAGTGAGACATGTATACCAGTGTATATGAACACGCAAGTCAGGTTTTAGTTGACAGTATAAAGTTTATTTGTACTTGATGACCAAGGGTTGATGTTAGCTTCCACTCAAGTCAAAGGCCGGATCTTAACTCCCCTTGCCAACACAATACGTCACGATTGAGCATCTCTCACCCTTTCACTCTCGATGCTCAATCGTGCTGTATCTGTTTCCCACTAGATTCTAATAATACCCGAGTACTCTTCCCTTACTGTTACACCTCCCCATGTTGAATAAAGAATTTTCCTTATAAAGGAAAACTCTTTACTCCTAATCCCCATACTCCATTCCCTCTTTTTCCTCTAATCTTCCCTAAATCAGCTCAAGTAAATAATATATCTTTTAACTCTTCTCCCAGTGATATGGTTTGCTAGTAACCCCCCCCCCCCCCTCCCCCCCCCCCCCCATATACTTCTTCTTCGAACTCTCTTTGTATAATACCACGTATGGTAACCCTGTTAATCCAAACAGTCCTTCTTTCCTTTTTATTTCCCCAAAATTATATAGCTATCTACTATATATTTCTACTTTTCTGGTTCTTTCTTAGCTCCTCCTGTTTCCTGTATCAAATATACATATTATAAGAACAGCTCATAAATTCTTTATCGAAATTTTTTCTTATAAAATTTCTCACTCTTCCAAAACCCAGGACGTACAAAAACAATGTAGTTAGAAAAAGTAAAGAAGCGGTGCGCACCTAGTAAGAAGCATAAAGAATGAATACACGACATGACCACATGTACATACAGTAATGCACATTTAAGACACTCACCCTTTACCTCCCTTGCCAATAAAAAAATTTTGTAAAATAATTTTTTAAAACACCTTATGAAATACATCGTTGTTCGTTATAAAACAATTTGGCATAAGTTTTCATAAAGCTTATACATTCCACATTGACATTGCCAACCACAATTCCGTTCCTTTTTCGTTATCTCACCTTCCACCCTGAGCCCATGTTCATATTTTATGAACACCTTTAATAAAATTAAAGCTGGTATTTCACAGCCCCTATTTCTTGCCCCCGTACTTCCCATACTGCCATTTATGAACACAGTGACGTGTGTGCAGGCCCTGGATACGTCTATCCATTCGTGTACACACGTTCACCAACCCTGATTTCCCACTAATTTATGAATGCCCAGCATTGCTTAACTATTTCAACATTCAGGTCATCTAAGCTTCCCCCTACCTTATATCAGTGGACAATTTAGTTTTTATTAACTCCTTTCTGAACGAAAACCTTAAGCAAAACTCTTATATTTGAAAATTAAACTTAATTAACTAACTTCATAACTTATTTACTAACCAAGTAACTTAATATACAAAACCATTTATGTAATCAAGATCAAATCACACAAGCCGTCATAACTCCAAATTAATATAAGGAAAAACACATTTTTAAAATAACATGCATCAAATCAGAATAAAACACCTTACTTCTAGCTATCACTATTGGACACTTTTACGGCCCAATATTTTTATCAACTCAAATGCTAGGAACACAATCACCCTATTCTAACTCAATAAATCAACTAACCACAATCATTTTTCAAAACCAAAACAACAAAAACTTATAATGAAGGACTAAAACAACTAAACATTAGCCATCATTTTCCAGAACCAACTCAATCATAAAAACTTATTATATATGACTCATGACTCAAACAATTACAACTACGTATAGTGACCCACCAAGATTGGCCCCTCATACTAAGTAAAATAATGTATATCTATTTATACAGGTCATTCCAGTATATCTATGACCGAAAAAACTAAACATTTCACTGTCCATCTGTATATCTGTTAACTACAGACCAATTAGAATCACATCTGTTCTATCTACCTAAACAAATCAGTAATCAACATTTACCATACCATTTATTATCTCCTAACTCCTAACAGCACATAACATCCGAAATAACCTCTTAAGTGAGCACTGTAAACTATATGTTCAATCCTTTTTTTCCATTTGTAATGTGGCCACTAATCCAATATTAACTCAACGTAGTAGCCAACCTCTACTTATCAACGAACTTGTGATCTGGTTTCCCTTGTAAACACGGCATTTCCAGCAGTAACGAAAAAATACCTTCACCCCTTTGTACCAATATCTCAAGACCACTTCTACCGTTTCGTATGCTTCTTCAGGCATCCCTTTCACTTCTAACTCCTGCCATCTGCAGTACTTTCAAATATCTATCTCCCACGTTTCCGCTTCCTCAACAAGTCCAAGTTTCTTTGAATAAGTGCTAATTCTACATCAATATCTTCTTCTTCGTACAACTTATTAGTTTCTTCCATGCTACTACTAGACTCTGACTTTTCATCCATTTCCTCTTCTTCGTCTGTATGTCTCTCTTCAGCTGCCGCTAATCTCTTCCGTTCAACATCCCACCTAATTTGTCGATCCCTATTTCTTAAGGATCTTTCTACTAGAGGCATATCTTCTCCGCTTGTTGAATAATCTCTAATTCTCCTCTGTCTTTTCACTTCTTTATCTCTTTGACTGTCCATTCTTCTTTTCGTTGCTTGTCTAGTATTTTTAAATGGAGCACCTATGTCTTCTTCCATACTATCATAATGAGTTTCATTCAGCCCTTCTTCTTCCATTCTTTTCGGAATTGTCTGTTCTTGAGTATCTTCGTAACTTGGATTTGCTAGCAACTGATTTTGTGCTGGTGCTTTTCTAAGACCTGGGGTTACTGTAGCTCCTCTGACAACCTGTTCATCCAAAAATTTCGTGTCCGAATAATAATTATTATTATAATTATTATTTTCTATCTCATCTTCATCTCTTCTTAAGTGTTCAACGTGTGCCCTTACTATATGTGCTGTGACCTGGTTCTTTATAATATACGATACATTACCTAGTTTTTCCAAAACGTAATACCCTGGAATCCAACGAGCATCAAACTTAGAGTTTCTTCTATGTTTCTTGTAATAAACTCTATCACCTACCTTAAACTCCTGTAATTTTGTATTTACATTTTTGTACTTTTTCTGTCTTTCCCTAGCTTTAATTATATTATTCCTTAATCTCACATGTGCTTTATGCATTTCCTGTATTATGGTCTCTTGAAATTCTTCACCCATATATTTCCGTCTAGGTTTTAATAGATTATCTATAGGTAATATTGGTTCCCTCCCGTGTAATAAATAAAATGGTGAAAAACCCGTGCTCTCATTTTGATTTGTACGAATGGCGCTAAGGGCAGGTCCCAAAAATAAATCCCAATCTCTGTCATGTTCATCAATAATCTTTGCCATAATGTCGTATAACGTCCGATGTTGACGCTCGTTTTTCGCATTTGAAGAAGGTCTATAAAATGAGGTCTTTATATGTTTTATATTTAAATCTTTTAATAACTTTTCGAATTTTTTATTTACAAACTCTCTACCATTATCTGTAAGTATACTTTGTGGGCAACTAAACCTTGGTACGAACTCTTGTAAAAAAATATTAATGACAGTATCCGCGCTCTTATCTGGAATTGCATAAACCTCCGGCCAAAGACTGTAGACGTCTACTATATGAATTAAATACACATTTCCTGACAATGTCCTAGGGTGTGGACCCGATATATCTAAACTAATCTTTTGCATTGGGAACTGAGGAATATCTGTGTCTTGTAAGGGAGACTTTATTGTTTTCATGTTCCTTAATCTGCATTTTTCACACGTATCTACATATTTGCATGTAGATTTAAACAAGTTTGGCCAATAATATTTACTTGTAAGTGCTTTCAGCAATTTATCTCTACCGAGATGTCCATTTTCATCGTGATATGCTTTTAAAAGTTCATTTTCTAAATGCTTTGGAATATATTTCCTTAGCTGTTCGTTCCTTTCACACATATAGTATAACTGTCCATCCTCTTGTAAAACCAAATAATTCCTTTTATATTTGTTATCATCTGTTTCTCGTAATTTTTCTTTTATTTGTATGACTTTTGGGTCCAACTCTTGTTCTTCTTTCATATTAAATTGTGCTACTTGTAGGTCTTCTTCCCTATGTTCAGACTCTTGATCCAATGGTAGACTATCAAATTCTTCCCTATTTATTATAGCAGAATCTAAAATATTTACTTGCCAATTTCGGTCGTCTATCTCTGGTTCAGCTTCATCTTCTGTATCTCCTGATGACTGTGGATATGGAATTCTAGACAATAAATCGGCGCATGTATTAATCCTACCTGGTATGTATTCAATTATCGCGTTGTACCCCTGTAGATTCAATGCCCACGTCTGTATTTTCCTGTTCTGCACTGGAGCTTCTAGAAAAGACTTTAAAGGCATATGGTCAGTTCTAATAACAAAATTTGCGTTATGTAAGTAGTAATTTAGTTTTTGAAGAGCGTAATGTATTGCGTAAGCCTCCTTCTCAATAGTCGTCCATTTTCTTTGTGATCTGCTAAGTTTATGCGACAAGAAGTAGATAGGCCTTTCATTTTTAACCCCTGGTATTCCAGACTCTTTTCCTTCATATGGTTGTACCAGACATGCTCCTACTGCATTGTCTGAAGCATCTGTGTACAGTATCAACTGTTTGTTTAAGTCTGGATGCGTCAACAGTGGTACCAGTGTTAAGCTGTTTTTTAAATACTCGAACGCTTTTTGACACTCATCATCCCACTTAAACCTAGCGTACTTGCCTGTTAAGTTTGTAATAGGTTCAGCTATTTTTGAAAACGCTGGGACAAACCGCCTATAATACGCACATGTTCCTATAAAAGCGCGTACCTCCTTAACGTTAGTTGGAGCAGGTAACTCTTTAATAACCTTTATCTTGTCCTGGTCTGGTTTTATACCTTCTCTATTTATAATATACCCCAAATATTTTGTTTCTGTCTTTAAAAATTGGCATTTACTAAGCTTTAACTTCACATCATGCTTTCTTAACCTGTCAAATACTAGTCTAATATGTTTCAAATGATCCTCCACATTTCCTTTTGTATAAATCAATATATCGTCTATATAGGCTAGAGCGAACCTTTGCATACCTTCTAAAACTTCATTAATTAAGAGCATATAGTGAGATGGCGCAGTTTTAACTCCAAAAGGCATACGTAAAAATTCATAAGAACCCATATGAGTACAGAAAGCACTTTTCCTTTGCGCGTCTGCTGACATCGGGATACACCAAAATCCTGCTCTTGCGTCCAACGTCGTGAAAAATGTAGCGCCATTTAGCAACCCCAAAATATCATCTATCACTGGCAGTGGATATGCTACATTTTTAGTAATTTTGTTCAACGCCCGATAGTCGCAACAGAATCGACTCGAACCATCAGGTTTGGCCACAATTACCACCGGAGATGACCACTCTGATTTTGATCTTGTGATTATCCCTGCTTTCAACATTTCTTCTATTGCCTTTTCTACAATTTCTCTATTTCTTAAGGGAGTTCTATATGGTTTTAAGCTAATCGGCGGATGGTCTCCCGTATCTATCTCCATTGTTACCGTTTTTGTCTTACCCAACTCTAAATCACTAATTGCAAACACATCCTGATTCTGCTTTATAAGTTGTTCTAACACTTCCTTATTTTCTGGCGGAGCTTTTAACTGTGACAACAACTCTTGTTCCCTTGTTATTTTGTCTAGTGAATGTATTTGGGCTTTTTTTTTTTGGATGGATGGATCAATTCATCCATTCTGACATTCCCTCTTCTTCTGTGTCCGCGTCTGTCATTTCCCCTTTCACTAGAAGTTTCTGAATAACTTGTTCCCGACACTTCTGCTCTATCCGTTGCCAATATGTCACTAATGTTATGATCTAGTTTGGCTATCACACATCCTCTGTATAATTTGATTTCTCTACCTGTGTTGTTGATAACCATCACTGGAAAGGATAAGTGTTTATCTAACGCCATTATTCCATCCGGAACTTCCAAACCAGGCTCATCAATTATTTCCTCTTGTAATTCAGTGATTCTGACTGTGTTTCCTTCCACATAATATGGGTTTTTCTTCAGCTTCACTTGTATCAAATTAACCGACTGTGGTTTTAACGTCGTTGTCATTTTAACTCTAACTAGTGCTGATATATGCATGTCTTCTTGCATATCTATATAGACGTCCCTGAATTTTAATTTGTGTAAATCATAGAAAAGTCTTACTCCATTTTTTATTAAAAAATCTCTTCCTATTAACATGTTTCTATTTAAACCCTTCACTACATGAAAAAGGTGTCTTATGTTGATCCCTCCTAACTTAAAATTTATCATTGTTTGTCCAACTACTTGTAAATTCTGTCCCGTAACAGAGTGTAAATTATTATGACTCTTAAATACTCTACAATTTCTTACTATTTTGTATAGAAAACTTTCTTTTACTACACTAACCTGAGCTCCCGAATCAATTAACGTACGAACTCTATACTTTCCTATTTCTAATATACAAGAGCTATAATCTGTTTTATCTTCTATAAATTTCTTGACTTCATCTAGTTGAAAATATTCTCTGTTCGACCTATTATACCTGTTATTAACATATTCTCTAACCCTTGGGACCTTATTATTTACCCTCCTATCATAGGTCCTGTCTAATAGGTAGGGCGCCGATTTTCCTGTGTTCTTGTACCTGTAAAATTCCTGTGTCCATCTACAACATTCCTACTCACCCTATTATTGTCATGTCTACCCTGTGTATTCGACTGGACACGCCTGTTATTACAAAACCGAGAAACATGTCCCCGTTGACCACAAATCCAACAGACAATATTTGTACTATTTGTGTTAACTACTGTTTCTCTTGTAGGGTATCTCATATTTCTTCTTTCCTCGTTATCATGTCTATTTCTACCTTGTAACGTCTGTATACCTCCTCTCCTATTCCATCCGAATCTTGTTTGTCCTATTTCCATAGGTTCCTCAACTCTGTCATCTCGATTACTTCCCACTTCTCGTCCTGTTCTTAATCTAAACCTACGTCTCAAATTTTCTTCTTGTACCGCGATATCCACCGCTTGTGATAACCTCTCAGGGTTTTCCCTCATCAACTTAAGTTTCAAACCATCAGATTTTATGCCATCTACAAAAATCCCTACTAACATCCTTTCCACCTCCTCTCCTCGTACATTCTGTCCTAAGAATGCTTCTTCAGCCAGGTTAATCAATCTATCGCTAAACAATTGTACCGTCTCTCCGTTATTTTGTTTAGCCTGCCTCAACACCGAAAATGCATGTTGTGGATCCGTTATTTCTGCATATTTCCTTGCTAGGTCTTCTTTGAATTGTTCCCACGTCTCATCTACTCTAGCCTCTAACTTTCTTCTTATATGATCCGAGACCGGTTCCGTTGCCGTCTGATAAGCCAGTCTCATTTTTTCTTCATCTGTTGCTGAGATTAAATAGGCATATTTTTCTATGGAAGTGACCCATTTCTTAAAGTCTCTGGCCTGTCCACTAAACTTCACAATTTCTGTTGCCATCCCTTGTTGTTTAATCACCATATTAAGCCGGCCTACTGCTGTTCCCACGCCTGTCAAAACCTGTGCCAAGGTGTCCTGTTCCGCCATGCTGAAATATACTGAAACAAAGCAAGCAAAGAACCACACAACTTCAACTTCTTAATTTAAGGAATACACTCACTTGTTTTGGAAAACTATAGTTAGTTTCTGGGTTTGAGAACCACACAATTTCAACTTCTTAATTTAAGGAATACACTCACTTGTTTTGGAAAATTATAGTTAGTTTCTGGGTTTGAGAACCACACAATTTCACCTTCTTTTTGTTTCCTGACTCAAGCACGTACTTTCCTCGACTCGTTCGATCACCAGGAGCCTGTTTCAGTTGAAAAATCGGTCGCGGAGTTCCGGTAGTCTGTCTCTTCTCCCAAGTAATTTCGTCACTTCTCTAGGGATGCCGGGATAATCTTCAACCCCTGGTCGGGTCCCATCTGAGATATCTAGCCTTTGTTTTCACCCCGGGTGGGGCACATCATCGACGTCTTGAGATAGCGACAACGTAAGCGGCGATTTGAAATTAGCAAAACTCAGGCTATGGTAAGCCCTTTTTGAAACGCTAGAGTTCAGACAACGGCTATGACCAGCCCCTTGATAACGCTGAAGTTCAGACAACGGCTATGACCAGCCCCTTGATAACGCCAAAGTTCAGACAACGGCTATGACCAGCCCCTTGATAACGCCAAAGTTCAGACAACGGCTATGACCAGCCCCTTGATAACGCCAAAGTTCAGACAACGGCTATGACCAGCCCCTTGATAACGCCAAAGTTCAGACAACGGCTATGACCAGCCCCTTGATAACGCCAAAGTTCAGACAACGGCTATGACCAGCCCCTTGATAACGCCAAAGTTCAGACAACGGCCATGACCTCTGTATTTGCAGATTACTGAACTGATTACTGAATTTTACTGGGCATCACTTCACACCACGTGCCGAGACTGTTTCTAGGAGTTATTTGACCGGAGCATGGAACAATAACAAGCGTCTCCCGACCTTGACAAAACCGATTCGAGAAAACGTCTGTTCTAAATACCTTCTTGTTTAGGCAGTCTGGTCTGGATCCTTTGAAGGTTTCCTAGTACTTCGCGTGGTGTCCGGGACGGCCAAATCCAGTATCGTGGTTAGACGGCACCATTTCGTGTCCTATACCAGTGTATATGAACACGCAAGTCAGGTTTTAGTTGACAGTATAAAGTTTATTTGTACTTGATGACCAAGGGTTGATGTTAGCTTCCACTCAAGTCAAAGGCCGGATCTTAACTCCCCTTGCCAACACAATACGTCACGATTGAGCATCTCTCACCCTTTCACTCTCGATGCTCAATCGTGCTGTATCTGTTTCCCACTAGATTCTAATAATACCCGAGTACTCTTCCCTTACTGTTACACATGATTGATACAGGCATTGGTATTGTAGATTGGGAGCAAGTCACCGCTGAACGTGTTGCATGGAGGGCAAAGATCAGAAAAGGAATAAAAACAACGAAGAAAATGAATGCAGATAGGTCGCACACTGAGTACATGAGATGTAAGATGGTGCATGATGGTGGAAATATGTTCACATGCATCCATTGTGACGAACATTTACAGTGCGAATAGGTCTGATCAGCCACATTCGCTACCACCATGGGTTATAGTTATTATGCCGTTTTGAAGCACAATGTGACAAACTATCATCTGTCAAGAAGGCAATGAAACATGTTCCTAGTGGATATCCAGTGTTATAAACATGGTTCATTTGGAATGTGCTTAGAAATGGATATCCAGTGATATGAACATGGTTCCTTTGGGATGTGATCAGAAGTTCACATCTGGTGATATATTGCAACCTCACTGGCACTAGTGTACCAGGTCAGGTAGTGGCCATGACCTCTATGTTTTACTTCCAAGTGGGGGAATCCTGGGAAACAGATGCTAGCAAGACTAAACAAGGTCAGATCAAGCCAGATTACTCCATCCACTTTAGTGTGGGACATTCTGGAAACACATCATTCCGGCTAATGAAAGGAGAACTGAGCAAGATCTTTGCTGTGATCAATTCTATCAAGAGCTAACACTGTGGATGCTGTGAAACTGCAAGACTCAAAGCAATTTCTCTGGGATGATGGTAGACGATCAACACCCAAGTTTTGCACACATATGGATGCCTCAAGCGTGTGCTGGGAATGATTGTTTTGCTAATCTACGGGGACAGAGCCAAGGTTCATAGGAGTCACTTATTGCTACCTGCCCTCTGTCGTGTATCCACCCTGAAGGGTGGAGGGGCTTGTATGTTCCAACTACCCCATGACCTATGGTGGCAGTGGCACAGCTAGGGTCTCCCATGTTGGACTGGTCAAGGGGTAGGAACCAAATGAAGAGAGACACAAACCTGCAGCCTCGTAGGTAGACGGGGGACAGTCAAAAGCTAGGTAAAGCAAACCAGAAAAATGATTGATGTAGTGAGCCTCAGGCTTGACGAACGAGTGCCACGCAATTCACTTGATCATGAATTACTGCTATATATGCCTGTGCTGACAGCACTGTCCTACGAGTCTGCTAGACATGAGCGTATGTCAGCGGGTACTCACCAGTGTTGCTTTGATTCCTATATTCTCTGCTGCACTGAAGGCAATCGTCAGGTTTTTTCTCTGTCAACCAAATAAAAAAGAGTACAAGAGATTAACACTGCATTAAAAATGAGAACTGTCAAATGTTATGTATATTCAACACTGCTATATGGCGCGGAAGCCTGGACAATGAACAAACAATTAGAGAGTCAAATAGATGCCCTGGAGATGAGGATATACAGATGAATATCGTATTTCATAGAAATAAAAACAACCAAATAAAAAGGTTCTAGAAAAACTGGGAATGAAAAGAGAATTGATGAAAGAAACAAAAAAGAGGCATGTGAAATATTTTGGCCACATTAAAAGACATAACACTCTCATAAAAACCATACTGGAGGGCAAGGTTAAAGGCAAGTGAGCAAGAGGTAGACAACGATACAAGTGGGAAGATAACATCAAGAGATGGACAAACAGCAATCTGACAGATAGTACAATCAAGGCAAAAGACAGACGGTGCTGAAGATCCATTGCAACCAAACTTCATTGTGGAGATGGCACCTGATTGGTTGAAAGGATACAGGTTTTGTCTTTAGCTACTTTCACATATTTTTTTTTCAAGTCTAAAAGGCTGTTCCATCTATTCTTTTTTTTGACTGTGTACTTGAAGAAGTCATACATTATACCTTCTGTTTTGGGACGCAGAGGTGTTTCCAAGGCACCAGGGCCAGGTTCTATACTGGCCAAGACCTACTAATATGTCCTAGTCGTGCATCAGGTCCCTTCGGGGGCCTGGCTAACGTACTAGGATTGCTGATTCTTCCAAAGTCGGAGAGTATCTGGCTGCATGGCGAGGAACCACCAGTCTGCACACCAATAAGCCAGACATGGGACAACGGATACTCACGCAAACCTCAGTCCGGTATGACATCACACTGATGTTGGTAAACAGGATGTCTTCATCGGACATACAGGACTTAACGCTGGAGTTCACAGCCAGCGAACGCAAGCCTGCAAGCAAGCACCTTCTGTTTTCTGGGAAGGTTAACCCGGTCAACAAACACCCGCAGAAGTCAGATGTGTCGGCCTAAGGGCGCAAATAAACTTGGCACAACGCAGTTACATCTGAAAAAACACTCAGGATGAACACAGAAGAAAAAGAAGAATACCTTCTGCTTCCTTTATCTCTTTGAAAGGTGTATAGCAGGAGTGGCCAACCTTTTCTACAGGTCGGCCAAATTTTAGAAATAATATTTCCTGCCGGGCCACTCACCTAATGTTTTTGTTAAATTAAAGTAAAAAAGCAAGCGTGCTACAGTTTTGACCACATCGTCGCTTCCCACTCCACGGGCCGCAACATGACTGCCGGCGGCCCGCATGCTGCCCGCGGGCCTCGTGTTGGCCACCCCTGGTGTATAGCATTGAAAGTTATCTCATCTGACAGCAACTTCTTCACTCCTAAAGTTATCTCATCTGATATCAACCTGATTCACTCCTAAAGTTATTTCATCTGACAGCAACCTGATTCACTCCTAAAGTTATCTCATCTGACAGCAACCCGATTCACTCCTAAAGTTATCTCATCTGACAGCAACCTTATTCACTTCTAAAGTTATGTCATCTGACAGCAACCTGCTTCCCTCCTAAAGTTATCTCATATGACAGCAACCTGATTCACTCCTAAGTTATCTCATCTGACAGCAAACTGATTCACTCCTAACGTTATCTTATCTGACAGCATCCTGATTCACTCCTAAAGTTATCTCATCTGACAGCAACCTACTACACCCCTAAAGGTATCTCATCTGACAGCAACCTGCTTCACCCCTAAAGTTATCTCATCTGACAGCAACCTGCTTCACCCCTAAAGTTATCTCATCTGACAGCAACCTGCTTCACTCCTAAAGTTATCTCATCTGACAGCAATCTGATTCACTCCTAAAGTTATCTCATCTGACAGCAACCTGCTTCACTCCTAAAGTTATCTCATCTGACAGCAACCTGCTTCACTCCTAAAGTTATCTCATCTGACAGCAATCTGATTCACTCCTAAAGATGTTCACATTCCCAGTGTTTAATGTTGGGTTGCTTTTCCCTTATTTATAGTAAAATAATTTAGAACATTTACCTGACAGCTGTGTGAAATGTTTACAATAAACTCATCTATAACAGTTATATAAGAGCTGTGTGAAATTTGTATGATATAACCATCTACAACAATAACAACACCGCATGACAGAAGAAGAACCAACAGCAAATTACACCAATAAAGAAAAATGTATGCAATAAGGGAAACCAACTCATTGGACAAATGGCACAAATACTAAAGAACAAACATGTATCAAAAGATACTAAAAATGAACTCCAAAATGCTACCAATATCAAACCTGAATAATGACAAAAGAGAACAGAAAAATGACAACAATGAAAATGAGATTCTTGAGAAGAATACTCAATGTATCAAGAAGAGAGAAAATCATAAAAGAAGAAATTATAACTAAAGTGTGGGTTATAGCAGCGCTAGATTTCATTAGAAGACAGCAGGTTAAATTGTTCAGCCATATAACTAGGCTACCAACTAACAGTATACCACAACAAGCAATGATGTACAGAAGAAATGGAACCAAAAGAGGCCGATCATGTAAATGATGGACAAAGGGAATAACAGAATTCATAGGAATCTCGATACACGAAGCCCATAAACAGGCACTATCCCACTGTTATGCTTCACCTTGACACTGCAAGGTACAAGAGGAACTAGATGAGATGAGATGAGATGAGAACAGTTACCTGAGATCTGTGTGAAATGTTTATGATACCATCATCTATAACAGTTAACAGTGTGAAATGTTTATGATAAACTTATCTATAAACATAGTTACCTTATCCTCAGAGGTGAGCTCTGCATATGGGATCTTCTCAGGGACATAACTGTGTAGCAGTGCACAGAAGCCCAGCCCATCGTTCCAGCTGCTGCTAAAGTTGGTGATGTCCACATTCTAGAAATGACAAAAACGGAATCAAACATGTGACCACCAGACTAGCATCACTGCCTCCTGTTGTAAAGTGTCATGTAAACATTTATGGTCTGCTGTAAATTTGTATGCTATGTTGTAAACTGTATTGTAAATATGAATTCTGTTCTGTAAAGTGTACTGTAAATAATATGTTGTACTGTAAAGTGTATTGTAAATATACATGTGCTGGAAAGTGTATTGCAATTATGTATATTGTACTTAAAAGTATATTGTACATATATATTGTGCTGTAAAGCTTATTGCAAATATGTATATTGTACTGTAAAAATAGCCAACTCCGTGGTGAAGGTGTTACGTACACGGTTCGTGATCCCGCACACCCGTGTTCGCTTTTTACGAAACGCTATGGGTGCCGATCTTTCAGAAAGCAATGGCAAACAACTGAACGTAAACTTGCCAAGAGATCACAACAGCAAAAAATGCTGGCATTGACTGCAACGCCTTGTAAAGGATATGCAACTAACTTTTGTAACTGTAAAACTAAAGGACCGTTTTACACGACCTGAGGCGCATTTGGGTAAATGGTGCCATTCCCCATCGACCAATCAGCCACGTGCAGGTCATGTGGTCAACATCACAAAACCCACATGTACTTCACAGGGTATTTCCTGGTACATATTTCAGGCTGGATCGACCTGGTAGCCCAGGTGGAGATTCAAACCACTGGGCCAGCATGCCAGCCCCTGCACTGCGGCATGTAAAATAAACTGTACCTCTATTGTGTTCCAAAGTGTACAAGACCAGGAGCAACTGAATGTGAAGAATTGTATACAATCAACCTAATAAACCATGTGACCAAACAGCTAACCACTTTATTTTCAAATGGTCACAAATTGGGAACGCAGGCCTTCAGCCCTTCCAACCACTCATCTTTCATATATCAATTATCTATTGTGCATGTTACATGCACACAGGAAAAACATTGTCAAATGAATGCTGTGGACATAAACAATGCATATTACCATGTTGTGAGACAGGCAGGCAGACAGACACTTACAGAATTATAATGAGAACAAGACGAAGAAAAATAAAGATACACATTAGTGAAGGACAGTATGGATGTGTGGAAGGGAAAAGAACATATAATGTAGTCCAGGCATTCTGAACACTGACCGAGAGATCGCTTGAGACATTTTATAGACACATCACAGCATTTGATGAAGTAAAACATGATAACGTGATCAAAATGTTGCAGGATATTAAAACTGATGGGAAAGATCTCAGAATAATAATAAAAAATGTGTTACTCAAAACATGTAACAGCAGTTAAAATGGGAAACAAAGAGGGCAATTATGAACAGACAAAGCAATGGATAATTTAAGGATTTTTTCTGCCAACAGATCTCTTCTCTTAACTATAGAAAAATAACAATGAGAGAAGTCAAGCGTGGTCTAGAAATACGAGCTTAAGGTTATCAAAAACATCAGTTATGCAGACAACACAGAACTGATAGCTGAAACTCAACTGATCTGCAACAACTTTTAACAGAGTGAACAAACCAAAGCTGTCCTTGAATGTCAAGAAAACAGAAACAATTGTTATATCAAAGAAAAGGTTCATACCAAAATGTGACATTACAACAGAAGTTAAAATGCTGAACCAAGTCCACAAATTAAAATATTTGGGGGAAATCATAACATCAGATGGAAGATGCGTAACATAAATTGATTAACTGGAGAAGAGGGACAGGAGGCTGTGGATAAACAAGATGATTAGCACTAGGTAGCATGGACTGTAAGAACAATGACTTACTGAGTAAGGAATGGTCTTGATCTGGCACCACTTGAGCAGAGCGTTACGCTTGGATCCTTTCATCAGCTTGGCCAGGGAGGAGAGTGGGTCCCTGCCCAGGGTCTCCTTCTTGCACACGTCCAGCTCACTGAGGACAAGCACAAATATATTAGACTGGATGATCAGCCCTTGGCCACGTTTGAAATACTTCTGAATCTATCAAATGTGGATTTATTCAGGATTCAGATCCCATGTTACTGAATACTGGGTTCCAAATTGCTGTATGTAGCCGGGGCGCAGTGTTGGGGTGAGCGCCCAACATTGCTTAAATACCCCAATGGCTCGTGAATACATAACCTCTGCAGCAAAAGTCCAACTCCTGGCCTTCACGTGGCGGAACTGTTTTAACTAACAGGAGAAGGGGCGACGGCGAGTATCTGGCGCCGGAAAATAACCAGTGTGCTCTAGATGTGTATACACATACATGCATGTGCAGACATGTGTGTGCGTGTGTACACATCTAAACTCGATTGAGACCACAGTCTGCTCTAGCAAAGGAAAGGTGCTGAAGACGGAGGCAACCAGCCAGGAGGCGCACCACAGAAATCAGGATGCCACGCAATTACGCAAAATGGAATATGTCGACTGCTGCTAAACGTTATGGTGCTCGCCCTGCTTTGGACCCCCAGGCAGGTGCAGTGCCGGGCCCTATGTCTCGAAAGGGTCCAACCCCAACTACTGGAGGTCCTTCTCAGATGTCCTGTGGAGCCAGGGGACATGAGAATAGAACAGCTGGCCATACTAAACTAAGACTTAAAATAATGCACTGGAATGCGGAGGGAGTCAGCAACAAAAAAGTAGAATTAGAAAACATCCTGGACAAAGAAAAAGTAAGCATATGTTGCTTGCAAGAAACTCACCTCAACGAAAATATAGCCCTCAAAATCAGAGGCTACCAGTGTTACCGATCTGACCGAAAGGACAGGCAAAAAGGTGGGATACTTACCCTTGTAAAAAATAACATCACTGCTTCCCAAATCAAAGTCCATATGGAAGGGGCTGAGTATCAGACACTTAAACTTAAAACAGGCTATACAGACCTACATCTGATCAACTACTACTGTCCAAGTGACCGTCCACAGGCACTGGACACACTACCATTAACAGAAAAAATGATTGTGTGCGGCGATTTCAACAGCCACTCGCAGAGTTGGGGCTATGATCACATGGACCAGAGAGGAGAGAGACTGGAAGACTGGCAGGATGAGAATAGATTCATCTTGGTTAACAAGCCGTCCGACCCACATACTTTCTACTCGAGATCATGGCACTCTACAACTACACCTGACCTGGCTTTTCATTCACCAGACCTGGAGTGGAACATTACACGAATTGTTGGGAAACAACTAGGTGGCAGTGACCATCGACCAGTCTTTCTAACTGTAGAAAATGAGCTTGTAAGTGAAAGCAGCACCCTCTCGAGGTGGAACTACAAGAAAGCAGACTGGGCAGTGTACAAGCATCGCACCAGCATACTGGTTAGAAACCTGAACACTGAGAAAGACATAAATAAAGTAGTTGAAGAGTTTGGGAAATGCATACTACAGGCAGCGCGAGAAACAGTACCAAGAGGAGCCCGTAAACAATATAAACCCTACTGGAGTAATGAACTGGAACAGTTGCATAATGATGTGGAAGTATGTAGAAAGCAAGCAGAGGCCACACCCAGCCAAGAGCACCACAATAAATTCCAGCATGCAAAAGCCAAATTTCAAAGGGCCAAGCTGCAGGCTAGACGGAAAAGCTGGCAGGAAAAAACAGAGTCTCTGAACTTTGAAAGAGACACAAGGAAATTGTGGAAGCTAATAAAACAACTTAACGATGAGGGCACAGGGAGAAACTCAAAAATTGCACTACATAAAGATGGAAACATCTTAACAAGAAAGCAAGCAGCTGACCATTTTGCGGACTCATTCGCACAAGATAGCAATATCAAAATCAGTCCAGAGAAACAACAAGAGATTCAAGAGAAACGGCAACATACAGGACAGAAGGAAATAGTACATGAGGTTCTGGAGGCACCCATCACAATCAGCGAACTGGAGCTAGCCATATCAAAACTGAAAATGAGAAAGTCACCAGGAGCTGATGGTATCTCCAATGAAATGATCAGGAACCTAGGAACAGAGGCCAAAGCAAAGCTGTTGCAGATCTTCAATAACAGTTGGACCTTAGGCAGTGTTCCACAAGCCTGGAGAGAAGCAATCATGATACCCCTCCTAAAATCAGGGAAAGATAGTTCCATTGCCTCTAGCTACAGACAAATTAGCCTCACCAGCTGTCTCTGCAAAACACTGGAGCGCATCATCAATCACAGACTGCAGTGGTACATTGAAAGTAAAAACATCCTTGTGCCACAGCAGGCTGGCTTTAGGCAGTGCTACTCTACGGAAGATCAGACAACCTACCTCTCTCAAGAAATTGAGGATGCATTCCAAGAGAAGAAGCTGGTGCTTGCGGCATGGATAGATTTGAAGAAAGCCTTTGACAAAGTCTGGAGAGAAGGTCTGATGAATAAACTGAGAAACTGCAAAGTCAATGGAAGAATGTACAAATGGGTGAAAGCATACTTGCACAACAGAAGAGCCCGAGTACAGATAGACGGACTCAAGAGCAAGAAAGTACTACTGCGTCACGGAGTTCCCCAGGGCGGAGTATTGTCCCCCACACTCTTTCTAATCTTCATCAATGATCTCGTTGCTAATCTACCGCATGGAATTAAAGCCGCAATGTATGCCGATGACCTGGTTCTATGGAGCACAAATGAACATGCATCAGTGGCCACCAGATTACTACAAAGAGCTGTAGATACATTTGTTGCATGGGCAAATAGATGATGTGTCAGCATAAACACTGACAAGTGCAGCACCACCCTATTTACCCTCTCTCCAAAACAAAAGGCAGGGACCATCCAGATAAATGGAACACACCTACGAGAAGATAAAGAACCAACATACCTTGGAGTAACATTTGATGGCAGGCTGACATGGAGAAAGCACATCAACAAAGCAGCAGCAAAAGCCAGAAGGAAAATAGCCATCCTGAGAAAGCTAAGTAGAACCACATGGGGAGCCAGTGGGAAAATACTTAGCAAAGTTTATCAACAGAGCATACGACCACACCTGGAATACGGGTCAACTGCATGGTGTTCGGCAGCAAAAACCACACTACAAGAGCTGGACAAAGTGCAAAATCAAGCACTTAGAGTCACCACAGGAGGGATGAGATCAACCCCTATAGTGAAAATGGAGAAGATGGGGAGGACACAAGCACTGAGTGAGCGCAGAGATACGAAAACGCTAATACAAGCAGA
The DNA here is from genome assembly GCA_963921405.1 of Cepaea hortensis. Taxonomy (NCBI): domain Eukaryota; kingdom Metazoa; phylum Mollusca; class Gastropoda; order Stylommatophora; family Helicidae; genus Cepaea; species Cepaea hortensis. The sequence goes on from OY992876.1 coordinate 404,539,257, forward strand.
AAAGTTCCTCAGCTTGCCAGGCCACCCTATGAAGAACAGATTTGAAAACCTAGCTATGGGGCGGTTGAAAAGAAGTAGTTTTATCCACCAGGCCAAACGACTCTGCAGAGAAACCACCGATCTGCCCACAGTTGGTATCCCCCTAACAACTATTCCAGAGCGAACTCCATGGAAAGATGAGCATAGACTATCATTACAAATCCAGACAAAAGTGAGAGGAATATTTGACAAGGAAGAACAGAACAGTGTGCAGCGCAGAACAGCCACTCTCAGCTTCCTTGATGAAGAATACCCACAGGACCTCTGGATCCGAGTCTACACAGATGGGTCAGCACAAAATGCTGTTCGAAATGGAGGAGCGGGAGTGTACATAAAATACCCAAATAATACCAGGGACACAGCTAGAGTACCGACAGGAAAGTACTGCCATAACTACGATGCTGAAATTGAGGCAATCAAGATAGCAACAGAGAAATTACTAAATACCAGCAATGGTACACAACCTGTGGTGCTATTGACAGATGCAAAATCAGTACTCGAGGCGCTCCTGTCTGGGAAATTGCCAGTACTAAGGACACTACTTTCTGAACTTAGCAGTCAGCATAAGGTCACCATACAGTGGATACCATCCCACTGTGGAGTACCCGGGAACGACAGAGCTGATCAATTGGCTAAGGAAGGAGCCAAAGAAGAACAGCCTGATGTGCCTGTAACATACCACCAAAAGAAAAGAATAATCAAATCAGTCAGAAAGCCACCAAAACCTGCTCAAGATGACTACCACGTTATGGATAGACCAGAACAAGTCATTATTCTGCGCCTCAGAACAGGGCACAATAGATTACGCAACCACATGTATACAAAATTCAAGATTGGTGAAACAGCCATGTGTACATGTGGATTGGCGTCACAGACAGCAGAGCACATACTCCAAGACTGCCCAAAATATAACATATCTAGGCAAACCTTCTGGCCTAGAGAGACGACAGTGGAAGATAAACTCTATGGACCGCTGTGTGAACTGAAAAAGACAGTTCAATTCATACAAGAGACAGCACTGCAGTTATAAACATATTTCAAGCGAACGAAAGAAGAAGAAGAACTGAATACTGGATTTATGAATCAAAGTTACTGAATACTGGACTTATCAATCAATGTCAGTGCACTCGGGACAAACTCATGCATGCTCTGTTTCCCTCTTTAAAAGCCACCAAAGAGTTCCCATGCTGATTATTCCAGCAGCAATTTGATTAGAAGTCCGATGGACTTTCCTCTACGCTTTCAGTATCACCCAGACTATCAGCCTGTTCATTGCCCCAAACACCTGCATGCCCTAGACAAAAATTCCATGACATGCTGGCAATCCTCGTCCTGTCGAGGAACGCTAGCCACTCCACCAAGAACATGCAAGTTTTTACTTTTCGAAGCATATTCTGAGTCCATTACATACATTTCAAAGATACTCTGTGGGTCCATTACATACATTTCAAAGCATACTCTGTGAGTCCATCACAAACATTTTGAAGCATACTCTGCGAGTCCATCACAAACATTTTGAAGCATACTCTGCGAGTCCATCACAAACATTTTGAAGCATACTCTGCGAGTCCATCACAAACATTTTGAAGCATACTTTGTGAGTCCATCACAAACATTTTGAAGCATACTCTGTGAGTCCATCACAAACATTTTGAAGCATACTCTGCGAGTCCATCACAAACATTTTGAAGCATACTCTGCGAGTCCATCACAAACATTTTGAAGCATACTTTGTGAGTCCATCACAAACATTTTGAAGCATACTCTGTGAGTCCATCACAAACATTTTGAAGCATACTCTGTGAGTCCGTCACAAACACAAGTCTGGGTATGTGCCCTCCAACCATCGGGAGTCTTCTGTTACAGCCTCAACTTCTATTCACATGCTAGATGTTGTAGTAACACATGCCAAACTTCCTGTTTAAACAATTGTACCTCTTACCAAAGACACGTGAGAGTATACAATTACTTGACAAGGGTGTCAGTTGTCTTCTATCAGCTGATGTCCGGACACTTCTGTAACACCTGCTGCCCATTCTTGGTACCCTTGACCCAATGTAACTATAACTCTATGCTCTTTGTCAGGGACACCATGACCCATTTTTCTCCACTTGCTATCTTGCCCATTCCACACATCTGACTGTTTGAGTCTTCCAAGGCCTGCCTCTCATCACTTATGCCCCTTGGTAACATTTACAGCTACATACAGGGGATGCTACTGGCTCTGTGGCAAAGGGGTTGCAAATGCAATTTGTAATTCCCCATAACGTATTCGAAAGACACCTGCAGGCGATTTGAAAGCAGACCACCTTGCGTTGGTTTTTATGCAACGGTATAAGTGCTAGTCATTCGGAAAGCAATGGCAAACTATTGAACATAAACTTGCCAAGAAATAACAAACAGCCAAGAAATAACAAACAGCCAAAACAATTGAGGTTGACTGCGACGTCCTGTAAAAGATATGCAACTAACTCAACCAGGGATGCTACCTCTCTGCTGCAACCCTAAGGTATATCTTGGCCTGGAGCACAATGTGCCTATAATATGATAACTGGATGATATATCCAGTATATGTTGCATACATATAACAGCTGTTTCCACTGTAGGCTTGCATGGCCTCAGTTTGTATAACCAGCCGGTTATAAACGGATGAAAGAACAAACGAATGAACAAACAAACTTTATTTGCAAAGAGTCACAAATATGGTGTGCAAGCGACTTGATTACTCGGCCACAGAGGCCCTCATTGAGAACATCATGGACAAAGAGGAAAAGAAACATCAAAAAACGATGACTGCCTCTTTCTGATGTTTGTGATAAATTTCCTTTGCGACTTAGCCTCCCTCAAAATGTCCAGATTACTCAATTTGTCTGTCCAATTAATTTTCAGCATTCTTCTATAGAACTACATAACCAAGGCTTCCAGGGATTTTTTGCCTGTTTACTAATTGCCCAGGATTTGCAGTCTCATGTTAAAATTAGTTATTTGTAACATGCAAAAACACTTTAACTTTCGAGGACATTGACTTATTGCACACAACGTTCTTCATTTGATAGAATGTAGTTTTTGCTTGTCCTGTTCTGTTCTTTATCTCAGTGATGCATCTTCCATCTGATGTTATCCATGTGCCTAGATATCTGAATTTCTGCACTTGCCCCAAAATAACTACATTTACTTTTAAGTTTACACTTAGGCACAATCTGTTTCTTTGATACCACCATGACTTCTGTATTTCTATTATTCAAACTAAGGCTCATTTTTTATATGGCTTACAACAGTAAAAAATATCTCCAAAGACTTATGTGATATTTGCAATCTCTGTTACATTTCTCTCCAATTTTTCCAGCTATGATGCAAACATTTAAATGTTTTTTTGTAATTTCCCCCATTTTCCCCGAGTTTTTCACAACCTTAAGACTCGAAATTGCTATTCCAGTTTACAAGGATAGCTACGACCCCTGCAAACAACAACTGAAGGACGTAATGTGACCAGGCTGTACTTACATTATCCCACTGCCTCTCCTAGGTGTGCTTCTGTCCTTGAGGATTGACGATATCTGAGGAGTTGTTCTACCAGCTCCACCCTCACTGCCGTCTGCTCTGGAGCCCAGTAATCCCTTTCCTGTCCCCTCAGGACTTGGGATAGCTCCGCTGACACCAGTTGTTGAGATATGTCTCGACTGCGGTGACCTCTCCATGGACCTTGACTTGAAACCAGAAGTCCTTAGGTTGAAATCTTTAGTTGGTGATCTTGGACTATCTGGCGTGGCCATTGGTGATGTAGGCTTTGCAAGATCTTTCAGAGATGCTTCAGAAGAGGTAGAACTTCTCCGAGATTCTGAATGACTTGAAACAATGGAAGAACAACCAGACTTGACTTGTTCCTCAATGGAACGGATGAGAGACTTGACTGAAATACTCTGACTGCGCTGATCCAAATGTGGTCGGCCCTCTCTTAAAGCAGCTAATTCCCTATCCATCGTAGTTAGAACCTGCAAATGTGCATTAAACAATCTCTTACCCAATTTTACCCAACAATAATGTCAAAAGACTTAACAGAAACAACACAATTGTGAATAAAGTTGATCAGCAACATCCATCAGATGGTATCAAAAGCCATCAAACTCCCAGTGTTCTCATCTATTACTGGCACCTGGCAGTCTTAAAAGACAATCCGTCTTAAAAAAAGTTGATTTGCTGGGTTGGTCACTTGACTCGCATGCCAGATTACAAGCTCCCTAAACAAATTTTTTATGGCGAGCTGCATTGTGATAAATGCTCCCAAGGTGGCCAGAGGAAACAATTTAAATACACTCTGAAGATCTCACTAAAAGCTTTTGGAATCCATCACAACACTTGGGAGACTGCTACTAAAGACAAAAATTTGTGGCGTACATCATTACATAAGGGTACAGTCACTTGTGAAGCAAACAGAACTGCAAGAGCTGTGAAAAAAAGGCTGGACAGAAAAACCACTGCAGGAGATCCTCCTCCTGGAATGTCAGGCATTCTTTGATCACACTGTCAAAGAACATTTTGAGCCAAAATAGGTCTTATAAGCCATCTTAGAGCTCACTGCTCCATACTTTCAACCTCACTGGATGAAGTGAATGGTCATCATCATTCTTGATGGACAAACAACTAGAAAAAAAAGGCATAATAACTTCAACCTGTAGTGGTAGCAAATGTGACTGATCAGACCAATAAATGTTCATCCACAGTCGATGCATTTCCATCATTAAGTGTCTTCAACAACTGCCAGCTCAAACTATGGAACTCTGAATTAGCTGTAGCAAACTAAGAACAGCACTGGGCTATCAAGCGTAGACTTTCCTCATCTTATTCAGCGATTAATGTTTGTTGTGTGTCTATTACAAAATGGGTCACAAAAAGGATTATTCGTTTGAACCTGTTCACCAGTTTTTTGTGTCAGATGGTCGCCACAGAGGCAGGGGTCCTGGCATCGCTTCTACCAGACCACTTCCCATAACTGTGTGGCAGTTTGGTATTTGGTGTGCTGAGTAGAGCACACAACTCAGCCGCACTGGGCTACCAAAAGCACACAACTCAGCCGCACTGGGCTACCAAAAGCACACAACTCAGCCGCACTGGCCTACTAAGAGCACACAACTCAGCCGCACTGGGCTACCAAAACTGAGTTACCATGAGAGCAGACAACTCAGCCGCACTGGGCTACCAAGAGTAGACAATTCAGCAGTTCCATACTCTGCGCCCACAGATTACAGCTATCACATTATCCTCAATTACTGACAAATGTTATCTATGTGAAGGCCTCCTTACATTGTGTGTGCTGTTTGATTCCTGTACCCTAGTCTTACAAAGTCATGCCAGTACAGGTGTTCACTAACCAACACACTAGGCCAAGGTTTAATCTCAAGTTGGGACACAACATGGATATGTGAATACCACGCCTAACTAGATAGTGGGTCATGGTTGGAAGACTGCCACATTGACAGTATAAAACAGAAACACAGATGGCATGCAGCAGGCAGGGCGCCAGGTTTCACGTCAGGCTCATGTGCATTTGGGGGCCAATCTTTCATGGCAGACTGATCACTTTCCTAATTGTCCGTGATTGCATAGTGTGCTTAACAAGGGCTGGGCCGCTGTGATGTAGTTTATTCATTGCTTATTTAATTCAGAATTGATTGATTCAACTGGTGTGTAACTGCTGTGCTCTGCAAATACCAGGTCAGGAGAAAGATCTTCACACCAGCCTTGCTCTGACAGCAGCAAGCCCTTTTCAGTGCCACAGCCTTAAAATTAAAAGTCTGGTTCCAAAGAATTCACAAACAACCAACTACCCGCTCACCTACCCATCCAACCAAGCGATCGACCAATCAACACACCCGCTAATCCAACAACAAAGCAATAAAATCTTCCTTACCTTCCCCTTCAACTCTGCATTAGTTAAAATAGAATGCTTTCTAGGGGAAAAGCTTTCTGATGTTTGCTTGAGAATGAGATTCTCCTGCTGCAGCTTGTCAAAGTTGGCTCTCAAGGTGGTGATCTGCTCGTGGAGTTGTGCATTCTCAACTGTCAGCCTCTCCATCTTCTCCTGGGTTTCTTGGCTGAAATTGTTGGCGATGACCACGGCCGTCTGCAGATCTCTCTGGAACTGCTTCCACTCTTCCGACTCCATGTTGTGGCGGGAACTGATCTGAAATACATGTATGTGTGTGAGTGTTAATACAATGAAAAGCTTTTTTCAATAAACAGAAATTTATTTTACATTTATCTACACAATTGGAAAGTTCAGCAGCCCAAAACAGTCTTCCAGTTTTTCAGTACAGTGGCAGTTGTCCTCTCGCCTGCTAGTCCAGTAATACTGAGTTCAAATCAAAAGGAATTTTTAATGACTTCACGGGGCCAGACATGGGGACAAACTAAAACTATTATTAATAAACTACAAGCATGCATCAACCTGTGCCTGCACAGAACAGAAGGATACACATGGTATGAGAGAATCACTCATGCCGAGCTTAGGGAGAGACAGGTTCCAGTGAAGCAACATGTGATGAAAAGACAGTGGTGCTGGACAGGTCACACACTGAGAATACCTGATCATAGAAGAAAGTCCTTTCTATGGAATCCACGGTGCAAAACAAATAGAGTACAAATGGACAGAAACAGAAGAAAAAGGAAAACAGAAGAAGAGTATGGACAAGAAGAAGGAAAAGACATGGCTCCAGGGTCAACCCAACTGCAGACAATGGAAACCAGAAAATGTGCAGGGAGGTAAGGTGGTCGGCATGACACTGATCCCATCAGCCACTGAGAGAGCCGACCTATACAAATATAGGGCTAGCAGCATATATCCAAGGTGCCTTAAGTTGTGGGAAATGCCCCTTTATTGTACCACACCCCCAACATGCTACGATAAACGTCCCTTTATTGTACCACACCCCCAAAACGCTACGATAAACGTCCCTTTATTGTACCACACCCCCAACACGCTACGATAAACGTCCCTTTATTGTACCACACCCCCAACACGCTACGATAAACGTCCCTTTATTGTACCACACCCCCAACACGCTACATTAAATGCCCCTTTATTGTACCACACCCCCAACACGCTACGATAAACGTCCCTTTATTGTACCACACCCCCAACACGCTACGATTAACGTCCCTTTATTGTACCACACCCCCAACACGCTACGATAAATGCCCCTTTATTGTACCACATCCCCAACACGCTACGTTAAACGTCCCTATAGTGTACCACACCCCCAACACGCTACGTTAAACGTCCCTTTATTGTACCACACCGCCAACATGCTACGATAAACGCCCCTTTATTGTACCACACCCCCAACATGCTACGATAAACGCACCTATATTGTACCACATACCCAACATACGACGATAAACGCCCCTTTATTGTACCACACACCCAACACGCTACGATAAACGCCCCTTTATTGTACCAAACACCCAACATGCGACAATAAACGCCCCTTTATTGTACCACATACCCAACATGCTACGGTAATCGCCCCTTTATTGTACCACATACCCAACATGACGATAAACGCCCCTTTATTGTACCACACATCCAACATGCTATGATAAACGCCCCTTTATTGTACCACACACCCAACACGCTATGATAAACGCCCCTTTATTGTACCACATACCCAACATATGTCGATAAACGCCCCTTTATTGTACCACACATCCAACATGCTACGATAAACACCTCTTTATTGTACCACACACCCATCACGCTATGATAAACGCCCCTTTATTGTACCACACACTCAACACGCTACAATAAACGCCCCTTTATTGTAACACACACCCAACATGCTACGATAAATGCCCCTTTATTGTACCACACACCCAACATGCTATGATAAACGCCCCTTTATTGTACCACACACCCAACACGCTATGATAAACGCCCCTTCATTGTTCCACACACTCAACATGCTATGATAGAGCTGGGTCCTTCGCCTTCTATCTAGGTCACATGTTTCTCACCCCAAATTCTATATTTTACTTATTACTCCAGCGCAAGTTAACCCTTTACCGGACAGAACATCCATTTCCGTCTGATCGCTTAAACGGGCAGACCGCCCCAACGTGCCCGATACTATTATGCATTGTAAAAACACGATCTCCCGGCTTTCCGATACTTCCGACGGCTACTTTCGCTTTCGCCGATAGCTTGACAACATGGCCGCCATTTGCAAGCGCCTACTATGAATTTTTATGGATTTTTTTGAAAGTTTTCGGGGTTTTTACGCTTAGTTTTTCCAAATGGATTTCGGTGGTTCTTCAAGTGATACTATTATGCATTGTAAAATTGCGATCTCTCGGCTTTCTGATACTTCCGACGGCTACTTTCGTTTTCGCCAATAGCTTGACAACATGGCCACCATTTGCAAGCGCCTACTATGAATTTTTATGGATTTTTTAAAAAGTTTTTGGGGTTTTTACGCTTAGTTTTTCCAAATGGATTTCGGTGATTCTTCAAGTGATAGCCGAGATTTCGCTAGGTTCAATATAAGCGACATTGAAGGGCACGAAGTTGACTATTAATCGGAGCTAGATATCAGTGAAAAGTGTTACTTTGCATTAGCAGTCGTGAGGCGGACTTTAAAGAAAGTGATTATGATTCTGAAAATGTGTTTGTAAATTGCCATATAGATGACTGAAAATCACAAATAATATGCTGTATTTGGTAAATATTTGTGTTCATATATGGATTACCAGCAACAATCACGTGAGTAACATATTCTGCATGCTTTTCCCTTCATTGTTGTTTTTTAACTAAAATCGGTTAAATAACACCTTATTTGTGATGTTTTTACTAACGTAACCCGAAATTTTACCGAACCTGAAAAAATCTTGCCCGTTCAGGGCTAAAAAATCAACAAGCATCTGCCCGGTAAAGGGTTAATGACAGCAAAATAAACTAGTGAAGTTAATCTAAACTCCCTCTGTTCCGGAGTTTTCATATTTGAACTCACATGAAAACTGACATAATTGTAATTAACAACCCGCTGGGATATCAAGAGTAGAAGTACCAGCTGCCTGGGACAGACAGAATTAATACTCTAGTGACTAGAATGCCAGATTCTCCATCAGGAGACCTTAGTTCGAATCCTCAGTAAGATGTGGATTTTTGTCTGTTGGGGACTAAAAAAAAGGAAACCTTAACCTCCACAGTTTGCGGTGACTACACTAGCCAGGTCACACTTATTTCCTCGAGCTCAAGACCCCCCTGTCCTACACCGCAAGGTACTATAGGCAGTAAATGACAGCAGACAGTTGTTTAATCAACAGATCATCCTCACTGCATATCAAACTATCAGTTCACAAGTACTCAGATTTATTTCTCACTCTCTCCCTCAGAGCTGAGCGACTGACGACACCAGTTCTGATTGCTAATTATTCTTCTATGGCTTCCGGCAAGTCATTCTTGTCTATCTAGACCATGTCCGACTTGATGTTCTTGCAGTCTGGTCACAGTTACAGAATCACTTCCATCCCTCGAGTCATTTACTCATCCTGCCTCCCTGAGGACATCCACAATGTCAGCCTGGTCCATTGCTCATTCACTCTCTGCAGCAGCCAAGTCCACAAGCTCATCTGCTTGTTCATTTCATCTTATACTTGCATGTCCTGGCATAAAAATGACACAGATATTAGTTGGAACAGTCATAACATCTGATGGGATGTGCCTTGAAGAGATTAGAACAAGAACTGCGAAGGTAGCCTTTCGCAAAATGGAAAACATACTGACCAATAAAACGATGTCATTTGCAATGAGAAAAAGATTGTTGAAGTGCTACATAGAACCTGTACTTTTGTATGGATGTGAAGAGAGGACAATGAGCAGACAAGCTGAAAAGACATCTGATGGCTGTGGAAATGTGGTTTCTGAAGAAAATGCAAAGAATACCATGGACAGACAGAAAAACCAATGACCAAGTCCTGCAAGAAAAAAAACATGAAAACTGTAAACTGATTAGAGAAATTAGACATAGACAAGCACAATTTTTTGGATACGTTATGAGAAGAAGCAAAATTGGAGAACTTGGTGATAACTGGCAAGATTGAGGGGGAAAGAACAAGGGGAAGGCAGAGAAATAAATACCTGGATGGCTTGGCCATGTCGTATGGTTAAGACAACACTGAGTTGATCCACAACTCTGGTGATCATGTGAGATGGCCAAACATGACCGTTCACGCTTATCGGTATGGTATATGATGATGATGATGATTAGTCAGAGATTCAAGCTAATCTTTCCTCCCAACAAAACAACACTAACATCTGCACACATCAAAGTAGTACCTCGTGTAACTCAGCTTCCATCACCTGTTTCTGCTGCCTGATATTCTTGAGCTCAGACTGGACTTCCTGGAGCGTGGCTGTTAAATTCTTCTTGGCTTCCAGGTGACTGCAACATTAGAGAATACGTGAGACTGTGATACCTCAAGAGCGGAAAACAGCAAATTCTTTCTGTTAACCCAACTATTCTCACCTTCATGTTACATGGGCCATCTTTCAGACACGTTACAAAAATTCACTGTTTACATCTCCCATTATAAAGCATCAATAAACAAGCATGTATGCTATCTATAGTGTACGCTACCCACCCATTATAAAGCCATCTATAGAGTGTATGCTACCCACCCACGATAAAGCCATCTATAGAGTGTAGGCTACCAGCCATTATAAAGCCATCTATAGAGTGTAGGCTACCCACCCACTATAAAGCCATCTATAGAGTGTATGCTACCCACCTATTATAAAGCCATCTATAGATTTTATACATCCCCCCATCTCCCACTATAAAGCCATTTATAGAGTTATGCTCACCACCTTATCTTAATATATAAAGCCATTTATAGAGTTTATGCTCACCACCTCATCTTACTATATAAAGCCATTTATAGAGTTTATGCTCACAATCTTTCAATGTAAAGCCATTTATAGAGTTTATGCTCACCAGCTCATCTTCCACTATAAAGCTATCCATGGAGTTTGTGACCACCATCTTCCACTAAAAAGCTGTGTATAGAGTTCATGCTGTCCATCCCATCTTCCATTAAACAACCATGTATAAACTAGAGTTGTTCATCTCATCTATATACAACCCATACTGTTGTAAGCATGTGAAATATGGACAATAGATGGACATGAGATGCAGCTAATGACAGCAGAATTGTGGTTTCTGAGAACAATGAAAATACCATGGAAGGACAGAAAAGGAATGAGGCAGCTCTTGAAGAAACTAACATAGCCGTAAATTGATTAGAGAAATTACATAGTTAAGATATTTTTTTTGCGGCACATTATAAGAAGAAATTAAGGTGAAAATGTATTGACAACTGTCAAAACTGATGGCAAAAGAGCAAAGGGAAGGCAGAGATATAAATATCTGGATGGCTTAACCATATGACATGCTCGGGACAAGAACACGGAGCTGATCCACGGCTCTTGTGATTGTGCGAGATGCGAACCATGACTGCCCATACTTATAAGATGTGATATTTTATCCTTCCCTCCCCATTAGCCATTCTCTTCCCCTCAACAATCACAAGACAATTCATGTTCTCTTGATCTTTCTCTCCCTCATTCTTTGGTATCAAAAGAGAACCTATACAAGATGTCTCTCCCCTGCTCCTCTCTCACTGTCTATGTAAGCTATCACTAGAGAATCTATATTATTTCTCTCTTTTCTCTCTCACCCACCCTCCCCCACTCACTCAGTCTCCTTCTTTCCCTTAGTCTCTCTCATTCTATCTCTATCCTTCCCCTACTCCCTAGGCCCTCTTCTTCCTCCACTCCATCTCATTTCCCCAGTCTCTTTCCTCCCCCTACTCTCATTCCTTCAATCTGTTCTCCCACTCTCTCATTCTCAGTTTCTCTCATTCTTCCAATATCTATTTCTCTCCTTCCCCATTCTCTCTCATTCTGTCTCTCTCTCTCATTCCCTCAATCTCTCTCTATAATTTCTCTAATCTGCCTCACCTTTTTTACTCCCTGCTTTACTGGTCATACTTTGCCTCATCTGTCACTTCCACACTTTCCCCTCCCTTACCTATCATTTCTTGCCTCACCTGTCACTTCCTGTATCACCTCCTTCCACACTTTCCCTTCCCTCCCTAACCTGTCACTTCCTGAATCACCTCCTTCCACACTTTACCGTCCCTCATCTGTCACTTCCAGATTCCACACTTTCCCCTCCCTCACCTGTCACTTACTGAATCACATCCTTCCACACTTTCCCCTCCCTCACCTGTCACTTACTGAATCACATCCTTCCACACTTTCCCCTCCCTCACCTGTCACTTACTGAATCACATCCTTCCACACTTTCCCTTCCCTCACCTGTCACTCTTTCCCTTAGTGACTTCCTGAATCACCTCCTTCCATACTTTCCCTTCCCTCACCTGTCACTCCCCCCCCCCCCCCCCCATCTGTCACTTCCTGATTCACCTCTTTCCACACTTTCCCCTTCCTGCCTCACCTGACACTCAAACACCTTCTACTCTATCACCTGTCACTTCCACACCTCCCCCTCCTTTACCTGTCACTTCCTGCCTCACCTGTCACTTCCACACTTCCCCTCCCTCACCTGTCACTTCCATACTTTCCCCTCCCTCACCTGTCACTTCCACACTTCCCCTCCCTCACCTGTCACTTCCATACTTCCTCTCCCTCACCTGTCACTTCCATACTTTCCTCTCCCTCACCTGTCACTTCCACACTTCCCCTCCCTCACCTGTCACTTCCATACTTTCCTCTCCCTCACCTGTCACTTCCACACTTCCCCTCCCTCACCTGTCACTTCCATACTTCCTCTCCCTCACCTGTCACTTCCATACTTTCCTCTCCCTCACCTGTCACTTCCACACTTCCCCTCCCTCACCTGTCACTTCCATACTTTCCTCTCCCTCACCTGTCACTTCCACACTTCCCCTCCCTCACCTGTCACTTCCATACTTTCCTCTCCCTCACCTGTCACTTCCATACTTCCTCTCCCTCACCTGTCACTTCCATACTTTCCTCTCCCTCACCTGTCACTTCCACACTTCCCCTCCCTCACCTGTCACTTCCACACTTCCCCTCCCTAACCTGTCACTTCCACACTTCCCCTCCCTCACCTGTCACTTCCATACTTTCCTCTCCCTCACCTGTCACTTCCATGCTTTCCCCTCCCTCACCTGTCACTTCCATACTTTCCCCTCCCTCACCTGTCACTCCCTCCCTTACCTGTCACTTCCACACCATCCCCTTCCTCACCTGTCACTTCCACACCATCCCCTTCCTCATATGTCACTTCCACTTTCCCCTCCCTCACCTGTCACTTTCACACCTCCCCTCCCTCACCTGTCACTTCCTGCCTCACCTGTCACTTCCACTTTCCCCTCCCTCACCTGTCACTTTCACACCTCCCCTCCCTCACCTGTCACTCCCTCCCTCACCTGTCACTTCCACTTTCCCCTCCCTCACCTGTCAC